>VZSC01012621.1:368575-491225 GCA_013398225.1 Steatornis caripensis
GTCTCCTTCTCTGGAGATATTCAAAACCCGCCTGGACACATTCCTGTGCAACCTGCTCTAGGCTAACCTGCTTTAGCAGGGGGGTTGGACTAGATGATCTCTAGAGGTCCCTTCCAACCCCTACCATTCTATGATTCTATGATTAAAACAGGCAATATAAGCATAACCAGTTGGTATGTGGAGTATTTCTATACTGTTTACAAACTGACAAATCAGATCTCAAATTCTCTCTTACAGCTGCGGCGTATTAAAAACTACTTAAGAAAAGTTTTTTTCCCTAGAAGTAATTCAAAAAGTAAATTTCTTTTCACTCATATCAACACTTCCTTTTAAAATTTTCTTTCAAAAATCCGTGAAAACTGAAAATGTAAATTTCCACTAGCTGAAGGAATAAATGATTCTCAACTTCTGAGAAATTAAATAGTGAAATGATAACATTTTTTTAAAAAATCAGTCTAATTGATTGAAATGTCATTCTCTGTCAAAAGAGAAAGTTTCAGTAAAAACATTTTGATCAATATAAATTATGTTCTGCCTAATCCGTACACGTTTGATTGTGCCATCTGCTCTATTGGGGTGACTCCTGGAGAACAAATTTAGCCAAACAAACAAGAATGACTGCTACTTATTCAGAAGAGAGTTAGAGTATGCTTCAGAGAAACTTTTTTAGCCATCACCAAACAGCAGAGTAATGCTTTGAGCTGTGAAATTACACCCATTGCAGCAGATTACGAAGAGAAGTTTTGCCCCTGGGGCAGATGGAAAGGAGATGGACCTCAATCTTTTTACCTTTGCAAGAAAAATACCGCTTAGTCTGCAAGCCAGTAAGTGTATGGCGCGAGGGGAGAGGGCGAGGAGTGAAGAGAAGGAGGAAAGAAAATGCTGAAAATCCATACATCAAAGGAAAACCCACTTTCCTCACCAGTCACTGACTGCAGTTCAAAAAAAAGTAGCAGAAATACCAAATGTGTACTGCTCCCTGACCCTGCAGAAGAAGTTTTCTGGTCCTCATGTTTCCTCTCTTCCATGTTATTTTGCTGCTGCATCCTTCAGTCACCCGCTCCTCTCAGGAAGCTTCACAGGGCAGAGGCAACCTGCTCTAACCAGTTTGGAGAGCAAACGAACTGCCTTTGATTGATTTAGTATGTTTTCTTCCTCAATTATTATTCTGTTCATCATGCCACAATGATGGCCCAGTTAGAAGAATGTGCCTGAAAAGATCAATGACCAGCTAGGACATTACGGTTAGTGCTCCACAATACAGCCATTCAAAGCTTCTCAGTGACAGAAGAGAGCAAGCTTGGATTTTCTGATCTAAACACACAAACTTTCCTATGCTCAAGTAAAAGGACAGCCTTCACTGCCTAAAAGCTTTGAAGAGAATGGAACATGGGGCGGAACAGAGTTGGCTAAAAATTTCCTCTACTCGTAACTTAAAATGATCTTCTATGCTGGTGAAGCAAGGGCCAGAACCTGCAGAAGAGACAAAAGGAGGTCTGCACTGAATGCAATGATTTCATTCCAGAATTAAACAACAGAGAATTTGGCCCAGATACATATTTTAAACCCCTGTTTGTTCATTTTGGGGATAATTCCTGGGCATCACAGCAAAGACACAAGTTATTGGATGTTTTGGTCATTTCCAAAGAAATTCCAGAAGTATTCCTTGCCTTCCTCCACCTCCCATGTCCATTGAGACTTGGTCAAGTGGATTGACATAATAGACCTACGCACTATGCTAATTTTGGCAGAAGCCATTCCACCTCCTCCTAAGCTTCTACTCTTTGAAGAATTTTACTGCTAAGAAAGCCAATTACACTATCATTTCAAAATAATCACGTTTCCACAGATAACACCAATTCCATTCTGTTTGTTAGTAAGACAGTATTTTCATTGCACATAACAGTAAACATGGGCAGCAGATATTTTAGAGGTTACCTCTCTCTGAAAAGATATTCAGGGATCATCCTGGTTCTACCACACAACCCAACATTTCTCCAGAGCCGCAGAATGATTAGCGATTTGTTACATTAGGAGAGACTGTAAGCTGTGAGAATAAAATATTTTTCTGTTTACTCTGAGATTTTTATTAAAAACAAACAAGCAAACCATCAAGCTGCCTGAGTTTGTCAAGTTACTGGAGACCAGTTAGCTGAGTGAGAGTCACTGGAAACAGTTGAGTAAATATTTAAGAAGATCAAATGGAGGAACATTTGGTACAGCACAGCTTGCTGAAAGATTGCAAAGATACCAGCATGCTTCAGGAGAGGCAGGTCATGCCTCAGAAAATTGCTGGAATTCTTTGAATGCACTGTATTGCCACCAGGACAGACAAGGGAAATAGAGTGGACTTCGTTTTTCAAAGCATTTGACAAAGTTCCTTGCTTGAGGTTAATGACCTAAGGAGCCAAGGCACAGAACAGAAGAAAAGTTGCTGGAGTGAAAATTGACTTCAGGGCAAAAACCACAAGGAAACTGTAAACATAATTTGTGAGGTGGGAAGAAAGTTGCTAGTGCGTTAGCAGGTGAAAAAATGTAGGGGCCTTGCTGAGTAAGTTTTGTTATAAAAGACTTCAAATTTTTTTTTGCTTCTTTTCTTTCTTCTCATAGTCTAAGTGATTATTTTAAAGGTAGCCCGAAGCTTGCAGAACTGCTCTTTTAATTGACCAGGCAGGTGCTATCTACATACCTGCAAAATAAAGTTTCTCCCATGCTCTGACCTCGAGTGGGTAGGAGAAGGGTTGAGCAGGCTATCTGATTCCCTGTACCCACTCTGCCCTTGCCCTCCCTGCTCCATACTCTGCCTGAGGTGGTGGCATCAAATCCCACTTAGTGCACACCCTGGAAGGACTGGCACGGCTGCCCTGCTTGATCATGTCCTCCAAGAAACAGAGGTGATGTTCACACAGCAGCGTATGTGATCCAAAGTTTAAGATCTTTTATGATGTGTCACAAGACAGAAAAGATGGCCATTTAGGCAGACTAGCTCCCTGATGATATGCTTTTTACTTCAAATTTTCAAAAAAAAAATTGATTTTTTGGAAGTTTATAGATGAAAATAGGCAGTTGATCCCAAGTGCTTTGTACCTCAGATCAAAAAATAGTAAACAATAATGTTTTCAACATTCTCAGTGTAAGCCAACAAGCAGTTCACAGATGTTCTTCTTCAGAAGAAATGTTGAAGCTACAAAATCATATGAAGCAAAAGAAAAAAAAAAGACCACAGAAATATTTCAGTAAATCCACAGGGGAATACAGTGAATATAATAGAGTGCCCATTTCTAAATAGCTTGTAAGTGATGAATTAGACATCTTAATGACTTTAAATAGAAGATGTCTGGAAAGTCAGTTGTCACAGAAAGCTACTGGGCCCAATTGTGTGCTTATAAATGTAATTTCCAACACCACTTGCTGATAGAATAATGATACCATTTATAATAGCTTGTTATTTGGCTCCGTAATATCATGTATTAATGATTTATTAACCAACTGTAATTATATATAAATGGACCATGAATACAATGGGTGCTTATTATGCATGAGTTTAATAAAGTTGCATCGCTATACTCAGTTCCCTTTGCTGTCACTTCTCAACGTCCTATGCTTTTTGTAGGAAATGTTGCATGATTTGTATCTTGACAAAACCAATAGACTTACAGACACTATTGAGAAGAGATGCGTGGTAGGAACAGTCTGCTGATGCTGCTGGAGCTAAGTTGTGAATAAGATATCATTAAATTTGATCCAAGTGAAAGTGTTAAAAGTGACTAAAACCAAAATTAACAATCAAAACCACACAATTTTTATTTTAAAATTTAGCATTTTCTCTATCCTTGTGAAAGAGGTAAGGATTTTGACATCAAACCTCTGTAGTAAATGAGGAAATCAAGTCACTAACATTAAAAATCAGAGCTCTCAAAAAGAATGTAGAAGCCTAAGAGTGAAAATTCAGCACCCAGACATATGCTCAAGTGCTTTAGGGCACCTAATTTTACAGCAGTCAAGCAGCTGGAGGGTTTCAAAAACACCCTAAAGTGCCTGCCATCTATATGAATATGAGTCTAGCCCTAAGATCACATAACACATTGAAAGAAGAGCAGGGAACACAGCACAGCAGCTCTGAGTTCCCTCTGCTAATCACAATGGAACACTTTCACCAACAAACTGACAATAGGTGGAGAAGATCTTAAAGTTACTGTGTAGAGAAGAACATTAAAACAAAATGGCTCTGTATGTGAAGGACACGTTCTAGGGCTTGTGCATTCCACATGAGACTGATGGGAAGATAAAAGAATTGCACCTGGCCGTGAATACGGCTTGGCGGAGTCTTTTTCACTTCCCAATGGCCCTTAAAGCTTATATGAAATGCATGAAATCCTGAAAGAGAGGTTTGAAACCACAGAAATTTCTATTAAGGAAAAATGAAGAAAGTGCAAAGAACACCTTTGCTACGGATGAAATACCAAATCAAAAGACAATCTCCTAGCACAGACATTCTTCTCTGGTTTTGCCTTTGATTGTCAACACCTGAGTTTTCAAGGTGGGAATTTAGGAACAGACTTTGGAGTTTTGCCACCTATTTTCCCTTTCTTGACAGTAAGATGTGATCAGGTTTCTTCTCAAAAACTCTATAGCAAGCCCAGATCACAACACAGGAGGCAAAAGTACACATAAGAACTTGTAGTCTGACCTGATACCTAAATGGTTACCAGAAACACTGGGATATCTCCAAGTTAGACGGAAGGTTTACCATGTCCTCTAATTAAGCACTTCAGCTTGCATAGCTTAATAGCCACTGGACTTACAACCATGCCTTAAGTTATACACATGCTTGTGCACATTATTAGAGCAAGGCCCAAGGTATTATTGCAAGACAATTTAACACGCTGAAGATATAGAAGAACACAAGTATTACAGCTCATTTTCCATTAAAATTGATTCATGTCTGTCCTTTTGCACTGAGGGCATTTATGACACTAGTGACTCACAAGAAACAAGGTCTATGGAGGTGATCATGCTCGTAAAACAGTAAAACCTCTATTAACAAACAGGAATGGTGATAAATATTGTTCATAAGCAGTATCTGATTTATATTGGGGGAATTAAGAAGAAAGAACATCAGAGATATACATCTCAGAGTCACTAGAGCTGTTAACACAACCTCACAATAACTGGAAATGTAGACTTCCCTCCAGTATTTTCTGCCCTAGTCTTGATCTTCACAAAGAATGCTAGCTCTTTGTACATGATTGCACCTCAGCTTTTTGCATAAAAATTCACGAGACAGTATCTATTTCAACTGTATTATACAGCAGTAAAGAGGAGGGGAAAAGAAAGTTTAGTCCTACAATCGAGATAAGGTTCATTTTGAGTGATGATTGCAAACCAGCAGTGGAAATTACAGATGCTACTTGGTTCACTATTATTTTGCAGCATCTCCAGTAGTCTTCAGTGATCATTTATAACAGCATGTGCGATAACTTTCAAAACATAACTGGAAAGGATACTTTTGTGGAGACTACGGCTACTCAAAGGAGAAATCAATCTTGCTGCTTAGGGAGTCAACTGCGTACCACTGCCATCAGATGTCAGAAATTTCAGCACACAGAAATAGGGTTGGGGGTGCTCCAAACAATTTCACCCCATTGTATACGGTGTAGTGTAGCACATCAAGATGAATCATTCGTCTCCTTTTCCTCTATTGAAAGGTAAATGTAAAAGTGAACCAAGTTTAAAAGCAAACCAACCCAACTGGTTTCCAGTGGGGAGAGCAAATAGGCTGCTGAGCACAGAGCTGCTAGACCTCTACCACAGCCCTCCAACAAAACATGGAACGTTGTCCTTGTACCTGCACCTTGCTGACTCCCACAGATGAAGAGGGTCTCTGCACAGCAGGAAAGATAGGGTCAGCTCCTGGAGCCCATATCTCTGCAGCTTGACCCCGATCAGACAGAGCAGCAGTATGGAAACACTACCTGAAGGACACCAACAGTCTGAGTTCTTCAGGGCAAGGACTGTCTTTTTGATATTTTCAGAGCACAGATGTAGTGGGACCCTGATCTGTGACGGGGGCTGCTGAGCTTTCTTGTAATAACATCAGAATAATCACACAGGAAAATCCGACATTTGCAAGCAAGCTTTTGGGACGGATTCATTACCCTACTTTTCTAAAGTCACATAAAAGTAGAGCATCATCCTTGGTAGCTACAAAACAAGAGTAATCGCAGTGAATATTTTATCACTGGCAGAGAATATCCTAATGTATTAAGTTGCAAGGCCCAGGCAAAACACATTACAGACAAGTCTTAGTTGTCTAGGCAGTGAGAAGTTGGAGTGACACAAATAAAATAAAAATAGTGTTAGCACAAAACATAATCAAGTAAAAATGTAAGAATGTCCTACTTTTAGGATATCTTTTTAAGAGATGAATGACTTCATGATGATAATTACAAAGACAAATATGGACTTTTCTTAGTAAGATGAAGTTCATTCAGAACCCGGCAAATCAGACACATCAGTAAGTAACGGTAATAATTCTGTTAAATCACGGGCTTCTTTGTAGCCTGTACAAACAGATAGAGTGATGTCTCCTCCATTCGTATTAGACATGTATTAGTGTCATGTGAGCCACCGTATGACACATCTGCAGGCACAGCCGAGAGGCCCCAGACTGAACAGGAATGCAGAACTATCTCCTTACACTTTCAGGAAAGAGTTGAAGTGAATACTCTTCCAAAGGAAAGTGAAATAGGCAACAGCAGAGGAAGAAGGAGGGTATTCTAATGAAATTTATGTGGTTGCTAAGGTAGTTGAGCTTTCATATTAGTTCTGGGATTCTTTCATTTTCTTTTACTGCATTCAGAATTAAACCATTTTCACATTCAAATTTCTTGTTACACCACTCAAACACCCTTACAGCAAAGAGGACAGGCAAGACCTCCTCTCTCCCTAATCCCACACCTGCCACAGAATTTCCTTCAGCTTTCACCCCAAGTCAGCACCCACAACACACCTTGCTGAAGTTTGTCCATTTGCATCACAAGGTTGCTCTAAGTCACAGACTCTGGCCAGGTCTATGTATTTATTGCTTAATGTATAATACACTATAATGGTTCTGGCCATTCAAGAAAAAGTCATGGTGTACACACACATGCGTATCTATTTCAAAGAATGTATTAAATGCAGGCCCAGCTAAATTGCAAGATGCAATTTAATACCAGCAATTAACCATGCATATATTTTTGTACGAGTGAACTGCAGCACAAGTGCTAGAAGTTAGATGTCTTTTCATATGGTGGAGCTTAAAAATAACTTTAGGACACTCTTGTGATGGCAAATACTTGCACAAGGTATTATTAGAGCAGTTATTGACACATGCTGCAGAGAAAATCTGCACCGTGATAATGGTAGATGCATCTGGAAAGTAAAAGGGCAGAAGAGATAGAAAACTTAATCAAGATATATACAAACATTTGCTTGGATTTAGACAATGTCTGTAGGAAGAATATTCTGATTGATTGTTTCATTTGTTTAAAAATTAAGAGGTAAAAATATCCTAGGGAAAAACTGACCATGGTGTTAGACCATAGCACAAGATTCATGCTGTCTCTCCATTTCATCCTAGATAGATAGTGTTGTACTGATCAAACTCTTTTCAATATAAGTCATTCCAAGTGTGGATAGGAATGTGCAGGAACATGTGTAGGAATTACCATTGATTAATCCTAGGTGAGATTGGTGCCATTTTATCCAGGAATCATAGGAGAAACTGGACTGCAAATCTGCTGTGTATTGATGACTAGCACACAGATGTGAATTACCTTTCACTTCCTTTAACCACATTGCAACCTCAGCCTGAGTTAGCTGGAGCAACCCTGGCTCTACAGGGACTGAATCCAGGACAAAAAAGGGAATCACCTAAGTTAAATTAATATTTGGAAGTCCTAAAGCTCAGGTTTACTTTTGAAACTGCTCATGTGGCTCCTCCCAGACAGAGTGTTATGTGTTGCGAGTGGAAGGATTAGATGTGGCTGCAAGACATGAGGTTCGGTGGCAGGAAGGCTGTTCTAACCCTGTGGGACCATGACAGTATAGAGCAACAAGTGTGCATCAAAATGCAGGGGCCTGCGGGAGGGAAAGGCAAAACCTTCTCAGTACTGCCATGTCTTCTCACACAGTCATTCCACTGACCTCAGCAGATCTGCACACCCTGTGTACAAATTGCCCAAAAAGCACTGGTAGAGGAATGCCTTAACTCACTCCATGAGCATCAAGAGGCTATCCGTACAAGTGCCACTGCTATCATCTGCTAGTCTGGTGCAAGAGCGTGTACTGTTTCATACCTGAAACACATGGAATCATTCAAAGGTATACTTTCATATTCTGTGCCCAACAGCTGCAGAAAAGGTCAAATGAAAACTATTTATAGTTGCATGTACTTTGCAGTAACTAATTGTGATGAATGATGGTTAAGAATGCAGATGGATAAAGCACCCATTTCCTGGTATTACATGCTTATGCCTAATCATTTATGCTCATTGATTTCTTTCCCTTCTCTTCTGTTTCAGAAAATTTTACTGTCACCTAAACAGCTATAGATGCTGAAACTCATTTTCTCACAAAAGTGCAGAATTTCAAAACTTCCCAGCACCCAACATGTTGTCCTTACTCTGTGGTTAAAGCTGTACATCGATAGAAAACTTACGGAACTCAACACTTCCAGAGGTGAGGTTGTTATTTCTTCCTGGATATGTTACAATGGCCAGGATGAGAGACTGTGCAACTAGCCATTTTCAAAATATGCCCTTACTGGAACACGCAGTCTGCTTCAACAGAAGGCTCACGAAAGCAGCACATCCTTGCATCAGAAGGACAACAGCCCTGATACTAAATAGTCATCCAACAACTTTTCCATGGAAGCCAATAAAACCTGGAAATACAGCAATCTTATTTGGCTCAACACACACAAAGAAATTATATGTTTTGCCAAAGCTATCCTTTTTATCATGAATCTCATGACACTTGACATTTCCTTGAAGCCCTAGTTCAAGAAGGAATAAAATAGTTTTCATTTTTCATTAAAAAATATTTCTAGTTTTGTGGCTATGACGCAAAAAAAAAAAAAAACAAAAACCAGAATGTATTCTAATAGAGTCAAGAAACAGCAAACCAAATAAATGCTGTTCCATTATTAAAAAAAAAAAGAGTAGGCAACAATTTTTAAAGTGATGTTGTGATTTTTGACATCTGATTTATGATTTTGAAGTCCTCTCCTGGCAATTGTCCATAAGTTGTTGGGAGAACAAACATCTAGTCTTAACAACATTTATAACCCAGCTCTTAATATCTTCTCAAGTGATTGGTCACTGCTTTGATTCCATCAAAAATATTATCTGTCTTTGTCTGTCTTTCACATGTTCCCACAAGTAAGTACTTGCCTTCTCTAATCTCTGTCTTTATGCATTAATGTTACTCAGAATGGAAGTCCACAGAGCAAATACATCAATCCTTCTCATATTTGTCCTTACACTTAACCTGGAGAGCACAAATACTGTCCAAGTTGCTGATGCCCTGCCAGGCCTCCTTTAAGGATACACTGATACCTTGTATTCTCCTGTCTCCTGACTCATCCTCCTGTACCTTACGCTTGGGGTATAAATAAAAAAGTCACAGTCAAGTTATTGCAGCTTAAGGAGTTACTGCTAATTAACTGAGACATGTTCACCAGTCGTGTGCACACTCTTCCTATACAGAAGCTGCAATAAAGCATTACCTTAAAGTAGGCATAGCTGACAGGTGGAACTGTACCATGAATGCGTGCAGTTGTCACCTATAACCTTCGGCAGCAAAACTTGGGGCACAGCTGACCTCTGTGTTGCATGTGTAAACCTTGTTTCCAGCCCTGACTAACATCCCCGTGCTTCTGTAATACCACAGTATCAACCAATGCATGCCCAGTTCTTGCATGTGAGCACGCTTGCTGAAACCTGGAGCACCAGCTGCTTGAAGAATATGCAGAAATACTAAAGTACGCAAGGCCATGGCCTTAAAACTAATAGTCTTTCTGACAATAGTAGAACAGAAGTAGAATAAATTCAGAATGTCACAGGCCCTGTTGTGCATTGAAAATTTCATTCCAACCTTCTGTATTTTCCTGATTGGGCTTACTATTGTTCATACTGTAATTATTCACGCAGTTGGTAGTATACTGCAGATACTCACTGCACCTTGTGTTAATACATTAGGAACGAGACACAAAAAAAGCCATCTCAATATTCATAGATGAACACTGCAAGTGAATTGCTGACAGAATGTTTCCTGGGGTGGAAAAAATGGAGAAGTTTCTGTTTTATGGGTTGCCAGAGGGAACAGTTTCTAACACACAGCTCGTGCATTGAAAGAAAATGAACATAGTCCCAAAACCAACATCCTTAGCTCAAGGTTTTCTGTTATTGAGTTATTGCTTTTATTTTATATACAATGCAAAAAAATGCTGATTATTATGATTCAACATGCTCTAAGAGAGATGGAAGCAGTAAATAGAGTAGGTAGGGAGATAGAGGAGGGACTTGTCACCACATCCAGAGCACAGCACTTCTGTGGGTTTCAGATAGGGTAGGAGTTATGTTCCTTTGCTATGCTCAGGCACTTACATATTTCTTGTAACTGATAAGAGGCCCAATATCTGACCTTTCTCTTCTGCCCTTTAGTGGCCTTTCTTAAAGTCTGCAGATGGTTTTTATCTTTTTACGGTGATTTTACAACATCTGGAGACCATTTAAAACACTTCCATGAATATACTCCTGAGCTAAAATGCTCACACAGAAATGATTAAAACTCTACAGCTGTGGTACGTACCAGCCTTATCTTGTCAGATATCAGCCATCAGGCACATCTTTAGGACAGGGTCACAACTGAATCAATAGTTCCACCGGATGTTATGGGGCTGCTTGAGACAAAGTCTTTCAGATAAAGCAGAAAACAAAGGTCCACCACTGCTTCTTATCATTAATAATCTCGCTGAATTTTTAATGGAGTGTACTTGTGTTCTCAGTTGTTCCAATTAGCCAAACTCCAATTTGGGCAACAATTCCCTGCCTGAATTCATTAAGTCCCATTAAGCATAACACCCTTCACATGATCCTAATCTGCTTGGTGGGAGGGATGGCACTCCAGCAATTCCCACCTCAGGCCAAGAGGAAGTTTCGGTGCACTTTATTTGTGAGCAGAAGCTGCACTGCCTCCAGCCCATTAGGATCAGAAGTACTACTTGAGCGTAACGTGCTACAACATGCTACAGAATTTGGCTTACGACAGCAATGGGTTCCATAGCCCTAATCAAACACTTCTCCATCAGCCTGATGTTCTCATGGGTTTTGTGTGCAGCGACATGCAGGCTGCATCTGCTTCTCTTCCAGTAGCTCTCTGGCGCAGATCCAGTTAAACACTGCTTCCTTTCCTGGAGATGCTGGACCAGGGGAGCTCAGGATGAGCACTTCCAGTCTGGGGGCGGACGAACGAGCTGAAGGCCGGTGTGTGGATGACGCAACAACCTGCCTGACGTCAATTGCCCCTCCACATCAAGAAGCACAAGATCTACATGAAGCAGTAGGTACTGACCCACAGGATTTCCTGCCTCTGGTGTCCCATTCCTGGAGGACTTCGTGTCCGAGTCCTACAGGATGACAGAAACTTTCCCCTGCAACCTGCAGCTCGCCCAGACCACGCTGTGTGCATGCCTGCATGCGTGTGTGCCGCAGTTTTCCCCTCCTGTCGCCAGCTTCCTTGTGAGCTTCGTCGTTCCCGCAGCCAAGTTCAACCCAGCTCCTGCATCAGCGGAGCATCTCCCGTTGCTGTTTCTCGCCCTCCCTGTGCCATGGTTCCCTCTCCCTCCTATGTCTTCCTCCAAGGCCCCTCTCAGGCTCTAAGCCCTAACAGCATCACCTGGTTTCTTTGTTCTGCTGATGGGAAAATTCCTCCATTCCTGGCCTCCTGCGGGGCACTTGGAGAAACGGGGCTTTTCCCGAGGTTTCAGCCACCCTATTGTTCCTCCTGGACCTTGCCTATTCACTGCCTAATAGCCCTTAACGACCACCTCTTTCAACGGGAGGGCCGAAGGCGCCGCTCCCCTACCTCTTAACATAAGAGGCATGAGCAGTGCACAGACAAAGATAGTGATTGGACATAAAAGCAGGCAGTTCATAAAGCTACAGTGAACTTCATAAGCTGTATGCAGGCTGATTCTCCCAAAGTGTCAAAATGATTACCCTTATTTCAAGTTTTTATTGTTTCATCTTGCTACTCAGTAGAGACTGAGGTTAGAGTCACCATGCACGATCGGACATGACTGCATCATATGAATCCTTCTCTAAACAGCTAAACATGATAGTGTGAGAGAGGACAGGCTGGATCAGAAAGGGAAACCCTGAGCAGAGGTTCATGAATAGATGGTGGACGTAAGTTATCTTCAGGTTCACAGCTGTGTGTGACCTTGGTCATTCAGTATCTCCAGGCTTGACCTTCTCACTAGGGAAAACACCTGGCAAGTGAGAAAGAAAATTCAAGGGAGAAGGGGGGATCTCAGACCCAGTGGTGACATAAGGACATAGGTAGACAGAACATGGAAAGGTATGAATTACAGACTCAAGAAATTATCAAAAAGAAAAGTGCTTTGTTTACTTGTAATTGCTTTTCCTGACACCTTGAAATTCTTCCAGCTGCTCTTTCTCCTTTATGAGAGATACGATTTACCTGTGGCATCGTCTGTGCACAATTCGACTGGAATTTTCACCCAGCTCTGGCTCATCCGGAAACCATGAGAAAGCACGCTGCCCACTGCTGTAACTTAACCACAGTCACCCCACCAGCTTGGAACAGCAAATGTGGTCCCATGGATGAGGCACCTGTAGCAAAAGAAACTCTGATGAGAAATTCTGTCATTTCCGTGTGCTTAGGATGATCTGGGACAACTGCAGCTGTAGCCCCAGTCACACAGCAGCAGAGGCAATCTCCAGTGCATTAAATTAGCACAAGCAGAAGGTCCACATCTAACCACAAAAAGATATGGGATACAAGCTGCTGCTTTCCAAGGTATGTACTGATGTGAAGCCTAGATAGGGATTAGATGTGGCAGATGTTGGGGTAAAAGGGATGAATGATACTACTGTACATTGCAGGGAAGATGGCCAAACAGAGGGTCAGCCCGCAACTTGTCTCACATTAGGCTGGCAGAAAACCTCAAGATGGGTCTCCTGCCAAGGTCTTGCCACATGTAAAGGCTGTGCAGAAACTGGAGCTCCTGAGCAACCTGAATTTCCCACTTTGAGAGGAAGCGAACTGTTGAGGCCAGTGCTTTCATGCTGCAGTCAGAGCCTGCAGTAAAGCCACTGCCACTCCTTTCCCATCACCTACCTGCAGAAGTCTCAGCTCTTGCAGTTGTCCAGTGTGTGCCCTGTGGCTCTTGGCTCTGAGTGAAATAGATCAGAGTCTGGCCACTGTTGACGTGATCCTGGGCTGGAGAGACAAAGGTTTAAGTTCCTGCCCCATTTTTTTCTGTGGCATTGGACAGACCTTCTGGTGTCTCTGTGCCTCTAGTCTTCCTTCTGTGAAATGGTGGTTGGTGTCAGCACTTCCCTATCTGATGGGGAGAGGGGACATTCAGAAACCCATTGGTAGAACTTCTATATGATGAAAGCCTGTATCACCATGGCATGTAAGTACCTAACACAAGCACCCTTTCTTACTATGATTTTGTGTCAAGAAGAGTATTTTTTTCCATGGAGTTTATAGGGTTGTAGAAATAAAAAATGACGTTACGTACTAACTGGAATACAAAATTTAGAATACATTTCAGATCTAGTACATACACGGAAATATTTTTCTCTTGAAAAGATTCATTTCTTTATCATAGTCATGCTAATATGGCATTAGCATTTGTATTAAGGACACCTAAACACCCCATCTGAGTCCAGGTCCCTATGGTGCCAGGAGCTGAACGCACCCAGGGGTTAGAAATTACATTAGTTCCTTCTTTATGTGTTTTCAAACCAAATGAACAGAAGAAGCATATATTCCCATTTTACGGTAGGGTATTTGAGGCACAAAGAGATTAAATAATCACCACTGACAGAAACTAAGGTGCAGATCAGTGTTTCTCAGTCCCATACTTAAACGATAAGTCTCTTCTTTCTCCCATCTCTTTTCTTTGAGAGGCTTTACATTTCGCTAATTAAATACAAGTAAGGATGACTTCAGTTGTGATCAAAAAGAATACATGTGTTTTCCTCGTAATAAAGGGACTATCTGTTATTCATCAGCTGTAGGGCACATCTATGTATTTTTCCCAGGCAATTGTCTTCCCAGTGTGTGGTCTCTCAGTTGTGTTTGTACCTGTATAACATATACGCACTGTCTGTGAACTAAAGCCATTGCTCCTGTCATTTGACTGGTCATAATAATCTTTACCCCTCCTACCCCAATAATGACCATTTATTTGCTGAACTTGGCAAATGAGTTTCTGTTTTCAAAAAGGGGACTACTGAACAGAGAGTTCCCCTCACTAAGCTTCTGTGGGTGCCTGGGCAAGACCTTGACAGATGGGAGATTGGTGAGTAGCTTGTCTATAAATTCTGCAGTTAGGTGGCAACCTGTTGTAGACTGCTCCTAAGAGTAGTGTGATTTTCTAGATAGAGATATCTAAGTGCATATTTGTGTATTTTTGTGTGGAAACTAGGAACTCTATCCACGCCAGTAGTGAGGAAAACACAGCTGGATACAGTGCAGAGTGTTTCATTTCTAAGGACATTCTACAGAGCCCAAGAAAAGCAAAGTGTAAGTAGGTCTTCCCAGTGTCCATCTCAGATTGCTGGGGATGTGAGCGGGTAGCAAAAGCAAAGAAGCTACAGATACGAACTAAAACTATTTGACAGAAGAAATCTCCAGCAATCTCCATGATCATTTGATAAGGTCTCCAGGGAGGAGATGATCAGCAAAGATAAAATTGTGAAAACATACAGAATTTCTTTTCTCTGTTACATGTTTAGCAATGTACCATAAAGACTGCAGAGAACAGCATTATTTCTGATTATAAAATATCATGTATCTATTCAAACTTTTCTGTGGAAGACAGAATACATTATAAAAACATTTATTTTCATAACGCTTCAAATTTTTTTTCTCCAGTCTCTCTCAGCACATTCGTTTCAACATCTGTGATATGTGAACTTCACTTCAGCTTCAGAGGTACTCACCACAGCTGAAAAAGAGCAAGAGAAGTTTGACTAGGGGACCAGAAAAAAATTATCCAGACCTGCATCTGAAATTTACTTTGTCATAAAGTGAGCTCCTCTTTTTTTTTTAAGAGAGAAGTGTTTCCATGCTCTTCAGCTTATCAAGAAAATACTTAACATTCCTCTGCTACAGATCAACATAGGCTTTTGCTAACTGTGATATAAGGGTGTGATACATTGCCTGCTGCTGTTCAAATCCCAGGACACAGTCCCAAGAAACATTTGGAAGTTTGTGTCTTTCAGTCCAACCTTTCTCCTCCTCAGCCTGCCGTTTCCCCTTCTATATTGAGCTACTGACCAGAAAATGTAGGAAAAAAACCCAGAGCAATTCTTGACTGACCTAGCAGAGGAACTTCTGGCACTTTTCCAGCAGCCCTGACATTGAGGTTTTTAAGGAAATCCAATCACACGCTTCAGAATTAGAACTTGGGTTATCAGAATTACCGGCTTGTTTTTCACTATGACTAGGGTGAAAGGTGACAGAAAATGGAGAACTAATAGAGAATTGGTAAAAACAATTGGCAAGCATATGGGGCAAGGCACAGCAATTAAGAAACAACCATTGGGATTAGATTCCTCAGCCCTATATTAGACCTCTGACAATGGAGTTGAAGCATGACTGACAGAAGATCATGCCTGCACTGTTCAGAGCTTGGATCCTGTAAAGCCCCTAGCCAGAACCCTGAGACAGGAGTAATTAAATAAATCAGACAGAAAAATGGCACGTCCTTCACATTTGGGGCCACAGACACCACTCATCATTCCATGGCACACGGCTATGATGCAAAAAGATATATTGAGGAAATTCAAGTCCAGCCAACATTATAAAGCTCTGATTTTAGTGACAATTCTTCAGGCAGAAACTAGAAAGAGTTAAAATATCCCAGTAATTCCCTAATCTTGTCTGTCTACCTCCTACTTTCATTATCTGCTGCCAAGGTCGAATGACTTGATCACATCTTCCCTGTCTACCACAATTACAAGGCAAAACAGCACGGTGCTGAGCGTTCACCTGGTGTCAGGACAGGGTGCGACAGCTGTATGCTTCCAGGGGTTGCTCCCTTAGCCCAGGCCCTTACAGGAAGTCAACAGTCAGATGCCAGTGACATGCAGTCACTCATCAGGCAACATAAAACAATGGGCAAACATGTGCAAGCGTGGTAAACAATCTGAAGAGGAAAAAGAGGGTGCAATCTCTATGTATTTAGTTTTGTTTATCATCAGCGATTAACCCTGCTCTAATTTATAGCCCCTTAAGTATATCCAGGTCACAATCCATTTGTGTGAGGAACAACATGGTATTCAAGATCCAAGACTGTTTTTCATTTCCTTAAGCAACAGCTGGGACATAAACCCTTGTTCCAGATTGTCTTTTAACATTCTGTGGAAGGATCATGTATTCTGGGCACCAAACCAGCATCAACACTCCTGGGTGGGGGTGGCTTCTGAGAGGAGAAAGACAAGTGAAGGTACGACTATCTTGCCAAAACAAAACAGCAGAACTGTATGGCTTCTTCCCAGTCTCCACATTCATTGGTCTTCTGCAAGGGTGGAAATCCCACCAAGGAAGATTCTTTGAAATCTCACATTCTTGCAGATCTCTGTCCTGATTTGTTCTGAGTACTGCAGAAAAGAATGCTTGCCCTGGTCATGCAATGGATGTTTATATCACACAGCAGAGGCAGTAGACACATCCAGGGAATATGCCACTTAGAAGTAAAGAATTTCCTGGCAGCAATAAGTTGAGCTATTCGCACAACCTACCTCAGAAGCAATAATACATTTCTTTGTGCAGAAGTACAAAAAGTATATGGTAACACAGCCGAAACACATTCTCAAGTAAATAGCTATTAAAAATAAAGCTGTTAAAAGAATGCAATGGTTGGGCATTGAGGTTAATGCATTTGCCAGGGTTTCTACAGCAACGTAGTGAATTAACTTTCAATCATGATGAAATAGTCTTCTATTTTAACTATGTATAGGAATTCAATTTGTATGTCTTTCACTCTTTATCTTCTTCACTCTCCGTGATTCTTTTCAGGGCAGAAAAAGATAAGGAAGGAGGCGCAACCATTCCACTTGACAATGTACCTGTTAAAGTGCACATGTATGGACTGACCACAGAATTTGCAATGCAGCTGTCTTCTAAAGGTGAATCAGCTACTGCAAAGGGAACTCCAATATCTTTAACAACCTTCCTCCACTCGAGGATCAGGTTCTCCAAAGACCAGGTTAAAAAAAATACTGCAACCTGCAGGTCACATGTAAAACTCTGGGCCTTTTTGCATCTTTTTTAGGCATATGGGAATTAAAATTATTTCTTGGCATATCAAGTACCTGTTGCAAATATGGAGACCACATAAATCTATTTGAAATAATGTGGATACTACATTAGCACTGTGTTTCTGAGATCTGCTTACCTGATCTCCCAACTATAACCAAATGGACTTTCCTCAGATCTTTGTAGTATTTACCCTGAGTCTGGCACACAGTTTAACAAGAGTTATGGGTTTCTCACAAAACCAATAAGCATAATGGTACATCATCTAGAACAGGACTTCAGTCTATTGCTCTTCCTTACCACCACTCACTGACACATCCAGTCCCTGACAACCTGCCTCCACCCACACGCTTGTTGCACCAGAATAACTACAATTTGCTCTACATGCTTTCCACCAGGCAACACAATGGGTAGCCTGCTCTGTCTGCCCTCATGCATTATGTAAAAGAGACATAACTGGTTCTATTAATGCTAGCTTATGGTCACACACACATGTGCACATACACTCTCAGACAAATCCCTCTCTCTGTTACAATAAATATATCATAAAAATTAAATACCCTGAATGTATACAGCAGCAAAATAGCAGCTGTTGCATAGTTTGAGGGGGTTTTATTTTTAACTTATTAATATGCTGATTAGATTTTTGCATATCAGAATCAAGGGACATTAATTTCATGAAACATGTAAACTGTATTTTATCTCGGGGGTGGGGGAGCAAAGAAAGTGTTGGCAAAGCTGTAGCGTCTTTCCTTTCTTTTCTTTATTTCAGAACAGCAGAACCCATCTGCAGGTGTAGGTGAAAGTGGCTGCAGGCCATCACCATTGGCCCAGAGTACTAGAAGAAGACGAAGAGAGGACAAAGAGTTTTTCACCTCTTGGCCCATGGTCTAACTCTTGCCCTGATCTGCAGACTGAAAGCAGCTCCTAGTCACAGTTTGTGTGGACAGTTGGTGGACACCTCTATGTTCACCTCAGAAGAGTCATGATTACCAAAGGTATCCCTTGTAAACAGAGACAAACAAAAATCTCAGAGATTTAGAACAGCACCTTTTGAAGAGAGTAGGACCCTCTTCAGCTACTGCAAATTAATATAGTATAATATAATACCATTAGACAAGGAGAAGAGAGACTAACTTGTCACTTACCTCCATAGACAACTTCTTCAGAAGGTATGTGCAAAAGTTTGGCAAGGAAAGAGGCAATGGCTGGAGCCTTTATTTGACATGCAAGAGATTTGGGTTTGAGAATCAAGGGTTCAGAGACTGTGATATCAGATCTGACATGTTTTAAATAGACCTGATAGGGAAGAGGTAATTATTTGTTGCTTTCTTAAAATTGTAACTTCAGTATAGCAAACTGAACAAGACAGAAAACTTGAGGTACCTATGTATTAGTCAATCACTGATCTAGGAGAAAAGTGAAAAAAAACCCCAAAACACCAACAAGGGAGAGCTGCATTTTTAAATAAAACTCAAGAAATGGTTATATTTTATTGAGCTAAGACATTGCATTCTTTACATGTTTTAACAGTTTAATCAATAGCCTTCTCCGCGTTCATTAAAAATAGGAGGGAATGTTTCAAAAACATGTGTAGGGAGATAGCAATGCAAAAGATGCATGAGTTTGATCAGTCAGGATGTTTTCTAGTGGTGAAATACAATTAAAATTAATTTGGTCTTCTTGGGATTGTCATACGTATCTTCTGAAGGAACAGAACTCTGGTTGTCTCCATTATAGTCAATCAAGAGATGCATTCACAATGATGACTATATCAGATCTAGTTTAGATTGACCCAATAGGATTTGTCATCTAATCTTCCATGAATAGATTAAGGCACATGAAGTTAAATCTAGTGAGGCCAATCCAGGTATACACACAAAAACAAAACGACATTTGCAGAAGCTTGAAGACAACCAGGTAGTTATGACCTACCTTACAAGCACTGAGTTGAACATAACAACTAAAGCAAATACTTACATTGTTCCAAAATACAGATTGTTTTCTTAACTGCAGCATTTTTTTTATTTCCAGGACTAACCTGTCACAAATTACTTGCAAAGTATGCATTAAATATCAAATGTATAGCTGATTCTCTAAAGACTGGATATCAATTTTAAGTCTGTAGGAAAATTCTGGTTTAAGATCCCTGCATAAGATAAGAACTTTGAGATAGATGCCCCAGGAGCCATGAATCCTCTTTGCGACAAGGATACTTTTTTGCTTACTTTTTTTGGTAGAGCATCTATAGCACTGGATTAAGCCCAAACCTACCCTCAACATCCAAACAGACAAATTTAGGAAGTCCAGGATTTGTCAGAAACCAGATGAACACATTGGGTAAAATAATCATCCTGCACAAACCCTGGGTCCTGCCTCTTTCTCCAGGAATCTCGTAGCTGTCAGAGGAAAGATTATTGGTACAGCTGAGAGAGGAGCTTAACAGAAGGTAGAACCAGTGCTCCTGGGGACTGTCAAAGTTGTAGAGGTGGCCCTGGGCTGTACTACAGGCAACCAGACACAACAGCTTCTGTAGTTAAATAACAGTTCAGATAACAGACTTAAACCTTCATCTGCTGTAGCAGAAGTGGAGCATTGTCACCACTGAGTACCTTACACTGCCCTGGTATTTTTCTTTGAATTAGGACTTGAGCCATGGGAAGAGAATAACCAAAGCATTAAGTTGAAGTGAAAAATATGGACTGGAAAGATTTTTTTCATGCATTTTCATAAAAGGTGTTTTACATGTGATAAACTTGCCAGACAGGTAATTTGTCTATGATGAAATGAAGATCTAATGATATCTACCTGTTCGGTTTGCATAATTGCTCTTACTGCTTTTATTTACACAATGCTGGTGAATCTTATAGAATATAATGCCAATGCTGACCTTGGAAAGAAAATATTCTCAGTTCTTTAATCTCTAAAACCTTGGGAAAACACTGGTAGATCAGCAAATAAAGGCAGTCAGAGGACAATAAGAGGCTACTTTTATATTGCTGCTTTTATATTGATGAACTCCAGGGTTCCTGTGTGAGGTACAATAACAGCTGAATCATTCTAGCTCAGGTATTTGCAGATCTGTAAGATCTAAGATTTTAAGATATACGCAGATGCTGAAGCCTTGCTCAAAAATATTGAGAGCGACCGGATAAATCCAGTGCTTACTGATAAGGCAGTTCTTGTCAGTCCATTGACTCACCAACCAGTCTGCCAGATGTTGCTGATGACTTATGGAAAACAAAATATTGGAGCCAGCATAAGATGATTGCAAAAATTACGATACCGGGAAAGATATTCCTGCACAGACATTTAATGAATCGATGTCCAAACAGCAACTTTAAGAGTGTTTTCAGACATCAGCTAGGAAAAAAAGGCACTGATGAGGATGTCAGATCCAAAGTAGACAGGAAGCAACTTGGAAATGCATTATTTGTGACTCAGATCAGAGAACTAGACACTAAGCTGTATTTTCTGGATGCTAGCAACAATGGATTGCTCACCATGAATAAGAAAGGCAACTACAGCTAGAGAAATATCACTGCATGTATACCCTGCTGAAGCCATGTCCAGGCTACTTGTCTGCTTTATTGATGGAATAGGCTTGGTCCATATTAGGAAAGTTTTTTAGAAGACATTTGCAGACCTTGCAAAATCTGATGATCATTAGCATGAAATGAAGGTGCAGAAATTCACAGAACTAAGGCAGTGTCAAGTTCCTTAAAGTTAAAAAGTGTTCAGATGGGCAACAGAGGAGACACAAGCATTAATTTCCAGGACGGATCTCCAGGCAACACAGCCCAATAAATACAATAACTTTGCACAGCTGCAAGAAGAAACCACATTTCTTCTTCCTTGAAGAACAGAACAAATAGGAGATTGCAAAGCTAAATTGTATTACAGTGTTCTCTGTACACCATGTGTGAGCTGCTCACCTTCAAGCTCACAGAAGACCTCTATGAAGAAATCAAACTTTTCAAAATAATCATCTCCTGCATTCTGTGTTTGAAATAAAGCATACTAATCTGTCATAATCTCTGCTGAACACCGAGAAGGCTTCAGCAAGCCTACATATTGCCAATTGTGTCAGAAAGATGGAACTATTGAATCAGGCTCACCAGATTCACTGACTTTAATAATATGATATAGCACACTCCCTTGGACTTCACGCATGCAGCATACCAACTAGCTTGCATGTGTTTTTGAAGTGGCACCCTATTAGTACTGTCGTAGGAGACCAAAGGACTTTAAAACTTGCACAATGTTTTTTCTTAATTTGAACAAACACAGAAGCTTTCTGCAAGATCCTTCAGAAGCTGCAGGAGTTAACATGCCATCTGCATGTCCCTGAAGTGTAACAACAGATACCAGCAGCTGCTGTTATCAGCCTTCTGCACCAAAACGGCAAAATCCAGACTCTGAACTCCAAAATTTTTTTTCTGTGTAAAGGCCATACATTCCAGTCTTAAGCGAGTACTGTCAAACAGAGATATTTTGAGATGTAAACCTAACCTGCTCAGTCAGAAGCTCTGAGTGGACAACTAGTGCCAAAGACAATTTGGAAATGCAAAGGAATGACTGTCTCAGCAGTGCCCAAAGTTGTCCACAGGCTTATGGAATGGTGCTATGCGTTTGTCTATCACACCACTGAGGATTCATGCGTCTGCTACAGATTCACAATTGCATCAAGCTGTAGCAGCTGTAGATCTATACAATCAGAAAGGCTGAGAAGGAGGAGGAAAGGAGTGTGAGCCTGTTCCATGAAGATTTTGAGGGAAAGAAAATTATTTCAGTGTTTGAAAAATAGAGCTAGTGTGAGCATTATATCTGATGCGTACATCTAAAAGAAAGACACGACTAACAGAGGCACTAATATGGTCTCCCTTAACAGGCATTTCTAACCCACAGAACATCTCATCCTAAGATAGACATCTAAAGTAGGTCACTGGATTGTGCCCTAGAAAGATTTATTCCTTTCGATTGCCTGTAAAAAGCAACCTAGATCATTAGCTCAGATTTAGATATCTAGAATTAAGTGAGCTAAGATGCTTTCATCATAAGAAGATGCTGTTATTTGCTTAGCTATTTAAACAAGGAATAAAAGTGTTACACTTGTGCTAAGAATCACTTTCAGACCAATAAACAACGACAGTGTTATAATGCAAAAACATAGTTTCCTTTGAGAGAAGGTTAACATGAAGAGCGCAGTTACCTCAACATATCTTTCATTCATTGAAGGATATCATATCTGAACAAAGATTGCAAATGTAAGTAACTCCAAAAGCATAATTAGAACTTACTATATAAGTCATACCAAAAGCTGAAATTTTAGTCTCATTAACTTTGCATAAAGTACCTAGACACAGAAAAAATATCCTGTGCAACTAATGTAATTTCAGTTCTCTGTCTGCTGTAATTTGGTGCATCTCCATTGACGCCGGGACACCTCTGTTACCCCACAATGAATCTGCCAATTTCCACAAAACTAGGAGACTCTGCTAATTATCAGAACATCCACCTTGCTTTGTATCATGAGTGAGTGCAGCTGCAATGGTCTATCAGGCTCTAATGTCTAATGGTCTTCCCTAGGCACTCCTCTACAGTCCTGATAGCAACAGACACTTTCAGCTGTTCAAGTACTTCAATAGCTCCATTTGCAAATACTTACTCATTTCTGTAATTATTATATGCTTTTAAAAAAAGCTTTTAATGGAGTGGATGTTTTGTTTGCATTATTATCTAACAAACAGTAAAGGATCCACAAAGTATACAGGGAGTGAAGAGTACAAGGTGCCTTGTACTGTACAGGGTCCAACTTCATGCAAAGCCAGTGTTTCCAACATCTTGCATGCTAAAAGCACAGAGAAATTATGATTGCTGCTCCAATTCATACATCCACCAGTGCGATGGACAGAAGCTGGATACATAGCAGCCCCCTGCCATGACCAATTGACTGTTCTCCTTACCATACATACAGATACCTGAACATGTTTTCTCTTTAACATAAAAATCTGTTTCATACAAAAATCAACAGTCTGTTCTCTCTTCATTTGTATCGGTCTTTGAAGTAGGCACTAAGGTGAATCATGTTAGTCAGTCATTATTTGTCACCTTCCTGATTGTTGACTGAAATATTTAAGTCAGGGGTTTCACCAGGAGAAAAGACGTAAATGGCTGAAATATAAGCATCGCTTGTTTCAACCTGATGATACTGAGTCTACAATGAAGCTGTCCAAAGTGACAACTTAGTGAACCTGAAAACAAGAGACAGGAAGACTGTCTGGCATCACTAAAAATTATGGACGAAACAATTAGGCAGGAAAAAAAGACTTATCTAATCGTAACTCTGGCCACTCTCAGGTAAGCATTATTTTTAAGGGGCAACTAATTGGTTTACTTTTTTTGATAGCAATGAGGAGGACAGCAAGGGTTTCCAAAAAGAAAGTAGTATCATGAATTAGCAAGGGGACAGCTGCAGCTTGGTGCTTATTCAAAATTTGATCATGAACAACCTACAACTTGAAGATCAGAAAACAATTTTTTTTACCTCAAATGTTATTTCTACCTTAGCATATGGATGAGAAATCTGGAAATCCATCAGAGGTATAGGCAGATGTCTAAAAGCCTTTAAAGCAAATGGCTAGAAAAATACTAGATATTAAATGGAATGAATTTATTAAAAGTGCTGAGATTCCTTAGACAATAAGTCTTTAACTCTAAAATTATCAAGTAAGAAAACAGAAGTATCTGGAGTATGAATGAATAATTAAATCAGAGCATCTGCCATTGCAAGTGTGTCATGAAATGCTGTGAAAAAGCACATATAAAGGTTTTGAGCTGGTAAAACTGACAGAACTTCACAGCACAGAGGCTTTGAAAATTGCATCCCATCACCGAAAACAATGACTGAACAATGTTGACATCACAACTGGTGTTTCTTAGGCATGAAAGATTCAGATTCAAATTGTGAAACAAAAAACCAGAACCTCCTGAATTAATAGACCAAGCATGTAACATACAGTAGATACACAGAGAGAAAAACTCTCTTAGAAATTTGTTCTCATAAACTTGCTGGCAAACATGAGAGTAAAATATGTTCTCAGAAACGTTGATCAGCTCACAAGTCAGTTGTGAATAGAAAAACAGCAAGTCTTTTTTTTTTTTTGCAATGAATATTTTTTCTATTTCTAATGTAGGTCAATGCCTACTTTTTCACAAACTATACTATTTGTTTGGACATTGGATTTTTATTAATAAACATATATTTAATGGACATCATTGGTTTTTAATGCCTTTTTTCTTTTCATTCAAACTAAACAGGCAGTGAAACCAAAATGGAAATACACAGCAGAGAAAAAAAATGGCTTATTGTTCTGATATGGAATGGTAATTAACCTAAAATATCAATTATATTTCCTTTAAATGCATCACAGATGTTAATATTTTGGTTTTTGAATAGATGCTTCTACATCATTGGTTGTTCTGAAAAAGCTAAAATGATCTAACATTTTCCCTCCCTTCCTAGGAAGGAATATGAACACGTCTCTTTTTTAATTAAATGTTGAAAATATATGAGATCATTGAGATTTATATAGGCAGATCTGGCAGCTATTTCATATTTACTTGGACTGTGAGGTATATTTTTATGTATGCCTCTGTCAAAATAAGTATGTAAACCATTTTTCCTTTTGGTAAGTCTTTTTTATTAGACATGGATCAGACACTGATAATGTCAGTGGACCTATTCTCTGGCCACTTACAGTTGCTTAAATTGGGAATAGCTTCACTGAAGTCAGCAGAGTCACAGCGATGTAAAAGCAGCAAGAGGAGAACAGAGCCCAGGGTGTTTGTAACAACTGAGGCATATGAGCAAAATCACTCCTGTCAGTCAACAATTGCAGATTGGCCCTGTGAGTCAGGCTGCAATTGCATTTTCTGTCTGCAGCCTTGTATTGGTTTTTCATTGGTAACAAGTTTCACCCACTTAATTTGTTCCCTTATAAATGCATTTTGTCACTGCCAGTTGTCAATGGGCCCGCACCACAAAATTCAGATCCAAACTCAAATTCAGCTCATGTTCCATTTTGCCCTGAACAAGAATTCTGGCTTGGCCCATCGCATAATTGAGAGTAAACCACAGCATGTGGATTTGGAGGCAGGTCCAGCCTCAACTCCCCTGGAGCCTGGGATTCTTCTGATCCAGGGTTTTATTTCCAGAGTCCTTGTAATTTGTGCTATTTAATATCTGCTAATCTTTTATTTTTATTTCTTTGTCTCTCATTTCAGACTTCAGAAACGTATTTGGGAGAAAACAGAGGGAGTAAACCAAATCTTGGAATATTTATTCCAACATCAGCAGACATCCGTAGGAAGATGACAGATAAAAAAGTGGGTGGGAAACAGCTGCAGAGTAACGTTTAAATACACAGGGCCAAACAAAAGCAGTCAGACATTGTTATGAAGTGAGAGTTTCCATCCTCAGGATGGCAAACTGCTTCCTTAAACCATCCAGGACAAAGGCACATTCTGCAGGACAGTGCCAGGGCTGCTCGCAGCCTCTCCAGCCTGCCCGAGTGCCGGGGAGACATGGGGACATCAGGCATCTCCAGCAAGGGCTGGGAAGCAAAAGCTGCCGTGCTGCCTGCAGGCTGCAGCCATGGTCACGGCTGCCTGACAAAGACGAGGACGGAGACAGTCACAAAGGATTGATTTCCTGCTGTCTGCCCACAAGCAGGTCTTTGTGCTCATTGTGAGGTGTGCTGCTTTTGGCCTCCCCGTGCCTGTCCTCTCTGCAGATGTCTCCCACTGGAAGCAGCTCTCCTCCAGCAGCACTTATGCACCCCAGGACCTGCAGTCCAGGGAACTGGTAGCAAACTGGAGGTGAATCAGAGAAGAAACATGAGAACAATTAAAGCATCAGGAAATACACCCGGTAGCTTAAATAAATGACATCTTTCTCTGTGAAAAAGGAATGAAATAATTAGAGATTACAGCCACCTATGAGGAATAAAAATTTGATAATCGATGAGTTTTTGGTCTGGAGACAAAAACACATCAAAGTTTAACATCTAGTGAAGTTGAAGGTAAAAGAATTTAGAGTAGAAAAAACAAGTGACAATTAACTGCTAGACAAACACACAAAATCTGGATTTAAAGATTTGCACTGAATTTCCCCTGTAAATACTGGATTTTTTCCCCCAGAAGATAGGCTGTAGTTTAAGCAGGAATTAATTTTAGGAAGTTCAACTGCATGCATTGCAAAAGGCATCAGAATAAAAGATCAAAACAGGCCCTCCTAGCTTTGTAAATAAGGAGTCCAATAATAAGCAGCTAAGCTCACATTCCAGGCTCCTGAGGACGCATTGCAGGCAGGAACGTGACATGACTTTCCAAAGGCTGCATGACAAATCTATGCCCAGACCTGAAAAGGGACCCCAGGATTCCTGACAGGAATGCTCTTTGTCCCTGCTGTGTTTCCATTCCTCCCTTTCCTTCTTTAAAGCTCTCATCCCCTTCCTGTCCTGCTCCCTTTGCGCTTTCCTCTGTGCTTGCCATCAGGTCCTGTAGCACCTGGTCTCTTCTCTACCCCTCCTCCCTCCCCCTCTCTTCTGTGGAGCCTCTCAAACACTGCACTGATGTCTTCTGCAGACGGATCGGGCTGCTGCATGTCTTAGCCAGGATATAGTGCTTTTGACCATATTTTCCAGGAAACATCAATGGCTGGTAAAGATCAGGGGAAGGAGGCACAAAAAAAAGGAAGCCTACTCCTGTCCTGAAGGTCAGAAATTGGGACAGAGGCTGAGGGCTGCAGTCCTTCCCCACCAGCAGCCATCCCCGACTGCAGCACTCACCCAGTAGCAGCATCAGTAACAGTACCATAGACCTGTCACTCCAGACGAGGGACACAGAGAATTATGCTTGCCATGAAAAAGAATTTAAAACCTCCTTGGTCATCTACCTAGCTGCCATGCTGCCCTCTCCATGACCATCCCACTGCCAACACCAACTCAAGCATTTTAATGTAATCCTACCAGAGGCTGTTGCCTGTCTGAGCATATGGAAATGAGGGTGAACCTAGGAGTAGCTTCATCACTGGCCCTCATTTTTCCCAGTTTCTTCTTACCATAATGTTCTGCAGTATGTATCTAAAATCTCAACCTTGTCTATTGCTTTAAAAAGTCACTTTTCCTCTATTTCCAAACCCTTAGATCAGTTCTGTTCAAAAGAAGAACATATTAATAGCAACCTCTATATTCCCTCTAGGATGCTCTCAAGTCTTACTGTGTTTTTAATCTTTGCAGAGCCCAAAAAACCAACCACATCAGTTGATGTGAATGCCAGCTTTTTTCGTTTCTTTGTGGACGTGACTAGTTAGGAGTTCTGCAAAGATTAAAAACCCCATTCAATAAAACTATAGATTTGAAAAAGGTGCATCATGATATGATTAAGAAGGGATTCAAAAGAGAAGATAAAAAGAATATTCCTGACATCCATGGAGCGGTAAAAATCTACAGAATAAGTGGAGCAGCATTGACCTGCTCTCTAATAACAGTGAGAGATAAAACAACCTCATCAAAACTTGGAAGGAATCAGAAGCAGAAAGATTAGGCTGAGATTTCTGGATTTCCAGATTGCAAAGAGAAAGAGACTGTTTAGTTGGTCTGAAACCACAGAATAAGTAACACTCTTAAAATGGAAAGCAGAACAATTTCTTTTGGATATAGGCTGTAGACTAATATTCATGGCCCGGGGATGGAGAGGAACAGGTTTCTCATGTGGACTGGGGAAGCAAGAAGAACCTACAGCATATGACATTCAGAATCACAGTCCGCAAGCAGAGTGACATGACTGGTGTATAATTTTCCAGCTCTAACTTCAGTTTTCTCAGTTTGCATTAAGGATACATTCAAAACTCACTTTTTTGAGTTTTGTTTTCATCTTGCTCTTCAAGTATGTTTTTCCCTTCCAGCACACAGTAATCTTTCTGGTTTGTTATATAACAGAATATTCTACCCTGGGAAAATATTTTTTGTTCCCCTTGTTTGCAACTTTTCACTGTTTTCTAAAAAGTTAAGCTCCTTTTTAGGGAAAACACAGTGAAACAGAAAATGACGGGCAGGAGAGATGCTTATTATTGTACCTTTTGAGTAAGTCACAAGACAGTGCCATGGTCTTGGTGTGTCACCACAGAAAATATCTTGACCATACGCTGTGAATTTTAGTAGACTGACACATTATGAGGCAATAAAGCTCATCAGTGGGTGATAATTCTGTTCCATGGCAACTTCCTGTGTTTCAAATTATTCTTCTTCTACACTGGGAGACAAGGAGAATGTTTTCATGAAAGCCTGTAAATGCCTGCTCTCAGGCATTTCTGTTACCTGGTGACTAGAGTCCTCACCCAGGATTTTCGATTTTTTTTCCCATTCCAGATCACTCAAAGTGAAGCATTTGTTTTCCCTTACTACAGTCAAGACGCAATCCTTCTCTCCCCATAATTTCACCCCAATTTTTGACCTGAGTGAAAGCAGTGTGAATAACAGCTAAGAGTTATTTCCATCAGACTCAACTTCAAAGCAGAAAACAAAAACCTAATACTGTCTTTACTGCAGCTACACAGTCTACCCTCACTAAAAAAAAAAAAATTAAAAAAGAGTTTTGTACAAAGATAATCCCATGAAGTTTGTTCAAGTACTGCCAACCTAAACTGGTGCAAAAGAAAGGATCAGACCCATTGAACTGTCAGTTGTTAAATAAATCCACCATGAGGATAATACAGACAGAGCACTAAGTTGCAGTTCTGAGACCGGTGTGTGTCTTCTAAAACAGAATTGAATCTTTGAGATATAAGATATCGAATTGGGGGGGGAGGAGAGATGGCAGAGGTCGTTGGCTACTTCTCCAATACGAGCAGGAGACTCTGACAGTCTTAGACACCATGTGTGTGCAGCACCTTCAACACACCTGGTGTCCCCACCCATCCTAAGCATGTTACCATCACCACTTGTTAACATACTCTCTTTATGCATTCAGCACCTTTTAAGGAGAAAAACGTCAATCAATACCAGCCTCCTTCCAGTTTGTGGCTTTATCACAACTTTTGTGACATGTTTAGCAAGGGAATATCGCATAAACAGCAGGGTAAATTTATCTTTAACAGGTGATGAGTGCTTAGTTTCGAATCAGACCTATTTTAATTGAAAGAGGAGACAGTTACCGTATTCTTGACATAGTTCTTTTCCCTGTACTGCCATATCTTATTAACAAGACATAGAGACATGAAAGCTTAGAGCTTCCTCCATGTGGTCACATAGTACCACATTTGATTGTTCTAGGCAGATTTTTGCTTTCCCAACCCTCTGAGACTCTTGCAGTTGAATTACACGATGTTTTCTTGAGCAGCATGTGTGCAGCAGAAATCTTCAGCCTCCAGAAAGGCTTGGGAAGACAAACTGCTTCCTTACACGTGGTTGCTTTTGTCAGTACATAAATCTGTCTCTGAGAGGCCTCAGTGAAGCAGTGCTGATCCAGGAGTAAGTGCCTCGGTCGGATAGGAGGGGCTAATTGTTCTAAGTGTGGCTGAGAAAAAGAGGGAGGTGGAAGAAGCCCAGGAGACCAGAACTTTATAGTTTTAAAATTTTCAAGGTGCTTTTTGTGATAATGTAACTTCTGCAACAGACAATTCCATAGGAAATTACAGAACATTTTCAGAGTGTATTATTTAACTGCAAAAGATGGACATCACAGGTTGCAGAACATTGCAGACGCAGCAGAAGAATCCCACAGGAGACTCTACAAGGAAGAAACCTGCAGTAGCAGACAGCTCCTCTAAGGCAGACACTGATCTCATGGGATTTGAAGGGACTTCTGCTACTAATTCTATTGCAGCAAAATTATATTTTCCAGCTCTCCAGAGGGTCACAAAATATTTCTCTGGAACATCCAAGGGTTGCCTTGCATATCTCAGTCATGCACCACACTGATGAGAGAATAGCTCTAGGAAATGCCCTTGGAATAAAGACCATTGGCAGCAGGAAAATGATGCGTGGTGAAGCACTGGATGTCAATCTGCACGCATAAGATTCATGTGAAATTGCAGCTGTTCCCTCTCTGAAGAACAACTGTTTTCCTAAAAGTCTTTATAGCTTAGCAGGAGTCTGTTCTTTCCATTAAAGATCATGGAGCAAACTATTGGCATATAGCAGGGAAGCTTCCTCTCCCAGATACAGCAGAAACAGCCTCTAGTCCTCATGTCTTCCAAAAATTTAGGGCTGCTTTAAAAAAACCCTCATTGACTGCTATTTCTCTACACTAATCAAAGCATCTGAGCCTCTATCAAAGAAGATGCTTGCAGGGTCTTTGGCACACACAGAACTGATTTCACTATTTTCCTTTTCAGCCTGTAGTTTCTCAGCAACTGCTTTGGCAGTATCTTCAAGTGGATCAGCCTCAACTGTTGTCAGCTTACAGCATCCCAGTTTGCATGCCCTACTTAATTGCTTCAAATTCAGAGGTATTGAGCACCTGGGACTCTGGTAGAATTTAATGAGAGCTGTGGCTGCTTCTTCACCTCTGAAAAGTGAGGCCCAGAGGACTTCTTTTGAAGATGTCAATCGCTGTCCTCTACCCTGACTTCCTATATTATTTCCAAACAAGCAACTAGCACTCCCTATGCTGGTAGGTTTAGCTTTTGAATGTTAAGTGTCCTGGTTGAAGGCATCAATTTTAGTCCAACTTTGACTGTTTTAAAAGGGACAGAGATTATATTACTTTGTAATTCCCTCTTAACTTTGTTCTACTCTATATCAAATATGAATTATTGACAGAATCACCCCAATCTGTCACATTTGATGAGGCACACATACCATGGGATGCATTAAATGGAAAATATAAGCTTAGAAGCATATGCCAGTGAATCTGAAAGAGAATTAGTTTCTAATTCAGTGCATGAAACAAACAACAATGAAGAACATTATGAAGCTTTGTGACCTAACAGTAGTACTAATAATGAAAGGTTTCAGTGAAGTCTAACAGGGTAAACTAGAGTCCCTTGTAAAAAAAAAGCTTAAAAACAGACACACACACAAACATACATATGCAGTCCAACTAGCAAATATGATTTAAGGAGCAGATTCCAAGGCTTTTAGTCATATTGAATGGTACCTTCCCATCCATGAATGACCCCATTGAACCAATGGGAAATTTGTGGAACAAGGTACTATTCAGCTTAGGAGTACAGCAAAAGGAATCAGAATCCAGCCCAAAGTTAAAAGTAAACAGGAAATTCCAGCAGCATATCTCACAGTAGTCAACATGAAAAAAGAGTCAGCATTCTCCAGTGGTTCACATACTGAGATACTGCAGCCATCCTCACACACCAGAAAAGAACTGCAATATTCCATATGACAGTTAGCAAATCATCTCTACTACGTATTTGCATACAGGTGTTGATTAGAGAACTCAACAGAGAACAGGGACTACTGTGCTAGATATGTAATACTAGATAGTGCCTGCTTCAAGGAGGTTATGATCCAGTAGCACAGCCAGACAAATATGTATACAGAACAAGTAGCTGTGCAACATGGTCATATACAGCTTAGTAGTGGAGCTAGAAACAAAATCTTCAAGGCTAATGCAGTTGTCTAACTGTTACCTCTCACCGCCGCTTATCTTATGTGACAACCACCACTACAGTCCTTCACAGGCACTGTGCACGTATTGCCAGACGATCAGTGGGGAATGACCTGGTTGATTAGGCATCCCTCAGGCCTCAGCATTGCAAGTTTTTGTCTAAAGACTCTTTACATGTAGAAATATTTCACAGTCATTCCCTGATGGATGAGGAGTGGATTTGACTCTGCTAGGTGGCTGGCCAGGTGCTAGGCATTGCAGTGTCAGGTATATGTTCAAGGACACAATACTTATGAAATTGTTAGGTCAAACCATACTAAGAAAGAAACCAATGGCATAAATTACTGTAAAAGATGCAGAGATGGTTTAAGGGAAGAAAGAGAGAATGCATGAACACATAAAGGTATGAATTAGACTAAACTATAGGGGACTAGCCTATAGGGTCAAATGTCCTTTCCCTCTCCAGTCACTTACTCAGTGTGAAAATAAAATATTAGCTCAGTAGCTAACCCCTCCCACTTCTTCTTGGAGTACCTTTGGTGGAATAGATCTTCTTGGTAAAATTATATGAGATTTCAATATTGTGAGAAAAACAGCAGAGAAGTTGAAGTTATTCCAAATAATACTACTTCTGTACAAATGCTACTGAAATCCTAGAATGTATATTAATTATAAATTAGCATGGATTTTGGCTTGTATATTTTAAGAAGAGAAAAAGAGAACACTGAAACTGGAAGAGCCTCTCCGAGCTACTGAACTTGCTTCTCTTTGCAGAGTACATCATACTGACCGTAATTAACTAAGCAGTAATTAAAAGCTCCAGAAAGAAGATTGGACTATAGCTGTGGAGAGGAAAATCTTATCAACAGTTGAAGCATAGTATCTTCACATTCAGAAAAGATCAGTATCAGTGAACCAGATGCTGAAAGTAACTACAGGGACAAACAGAAAATGAGAAAAGTAAGGTCAGTGAGACAGCACATCTGAGACACAAAGAAATGGTGCTCTGTTGATTGTTAGGATGGAAATCAACAGTAAGGAAGACTAATTCCATAAAAACAATTCATTTTATTCCCGTTTTCACTGACAATTCTTTCCTCAGTGGTAGGAAAAAGAAACAGTAAAACAAACTTCTGCCTCTTGCCAGCAGGTATGATGAACAGAGCATAAATGCAAATATGGATAGAAGAAGAGACAACAATGCATGTCAAGTTTGCCTGTTTGACCACAGGTGCTAGTAACATTACCTTCCACCAAAATTGTCTCAACATGAACTCACATTACTTATGTAAAAGATGTTGCTGAGGTGCCACTAAGCCATCAAGACACCATCGCTGGGTTGTTGTCTATCTAATGCGTCTTAAAAGCAGGTGAAACTCCTTCATATAAAATAAGATCGAGACAGTGCCCTGCAGACCTTCCTGGAAAACCTCATCTTGTGCCTGAAAAACAAAGATAGTAACTCCCCCTGTGCAATGACAGCCAAAAGATGTGCCATGGACCGAGACAAAGACGACCACCCTTTCCTGGTCTTTGCAGACTTCTGTGTGCAGGACAGTGACAATGCCATATGTACCATGCACCGTGCCAGACTGAAGACCACAACAGGGCATACTTTTCCTACCAATACCTCTCAAATTTTAGATACTTCCTCCCTAAGGAAACACCAGTGTGTCATTCCAGATTTTCAACTTTGCTAGAGGAAAACCAACCTTTTCTGGTGAGAATGATAGAGTGAGAAGTCTCATTTTCCTTCTCACGGGCATGATAACTATGAGATTCATCTCCTCCCACTGGGGTTCAGAAGCACCGGAGCAAATGGACTGTGAATACTCCCTTTATTACTCCAGGGACCACGTATAGCATAACCTCTCAGAGGCGCCTGATCCTCCCTTCTATTCTTCAGTTACTTTCATCTCATACCAACGCCAAAGTAACATTTTTCCCTGGCTTCACAAACATGGCCCACCATAGCTGCTTACTCCAAATCTTCAAATGTTTTCACTCCGTGCTTTGTGACTACATGCTGGCACTCACCATGATCAACATTGCAACCCAACCTCTTCCTATACCATGACCACTTTCTTCACTGCACTTTCAAGAAATTTCTTTTATATTCAATGCTAAGCTGAACTAATGACTTCTATGCCAGCTGATTTATCAAAAGACTAATCAGACAACAATTTAATTGACACACTGCTGAAGAGACCCTTGAAGTTTCATCTGAACAGGTTACCAATACCACTGCTGCTTCTTCTTTCTGCTAAGAGAGCCACTGAAATTTATTAGAAGTCCAGTGTGCTGTTTTCTCCTAACTTAGTTTCCTCATTTGGAAACTTTGTATCCTTTCTGAAGATAGCTTCTGGCTCTTTCTCTCCAATCCTAGAATGAGGAGAAAAATAATCAAAAAGCACAGTAACAACCCCTCCCTTTTATTCAAATTTCTTTTCTCTCAAAGCTTTGAATACACTTTGGAAAAGGTGGTAACCTTTTAAAATTAGCTTTGCCTTCTCTTCCCATGCAGCAAAAATGACCTAAAGAATCCTTACCTCAGGACTAACTAAATGGCACCAGTTAATGAGCTCTGTAGGGTACACATATCACAGGCTGGTGACTTTGCCCTGTTTTCTGATCAGGATAACGACTACCTCTTCTTTCTATGACTCTTCTCAACACACTCTAAATGTGTAATATTACAAATAACAGGGACATGAATTTCTGTTACATAACTGGATAAGAATCACAAGCATGTGAGCTAAATGTTCAGTGGCAATTATATATCCAATAATAAATGAGGTCAAAGTAACACAAGAAACTCATTACCAGAAACTTAAAAAATCTTTATCTACATCAGAGTTTTCACCATTATTGTGCTCGTGCATAGACAATTACAATTTCAGGCATGTATTATGTTGAAACAAAATGTGGATTGCCAGGTCTCTTCTGGCTGCAATGTTCTTCATTCAAAATTTGTCTTAGACCAATTTACAAAAAAATTTATTGGAAAAAGTAATATCTTGCATGTTCTTCCTTGTGACACACTGCCAGCAATTCTGGATAGCAAATTCGTGGAAAGTCTTAGAAGGTGTCTATTCATTTACTCTAGCTCCTCAACATACCTGTAAAATTCCTGGCTGAGATAAGCTTAAGGTTTAAAAACGGTGAGTAGTGAATAACTCATGCAGCAAGCTTTCACATTCTTGGCCACTGTATGATAACCAGCACAAAATACTGTAGAGGAGGACGCTATCATTACCACTGCTTGGAAACATCCATAAAGCGTAAAAAGGATGGAAGGCATAAGGCATATCACATGGTGGCCTTTCAGCAATGAATTTACTCCAGAAAGCAGTGGTCTTGAATCCATAGCAAAGGAAAACAAACACCAGCAATGTGGCCTTGAGATGTTCTCAAGGCAGAAGTTCTGCACCATCTAGAGACCTATTTCAAGGTGAATCTTGGGAATTAGATGAGAAAGCGTCACTTACAGCTCTTCCCAAAGGGTGCCATAAAAAAGATCTTTAGAATCAGTTTCAATCAACTGTGAACAGTGGTTTCCTCTGCAAAATGCCTAGCTCCCACATTTTCACACCACATTCTGTAACTTGAATCTATATTTAATTCATCTTTCCCTTCAGACTACAGGGTATTCAGCCATCTGTGACACGGTTACACCAGCTACCGGATTCCCTTTGCTGCCGTGAACATTGATAATTCAATAAAGTCTAACTGATGACCTTTTTAAAAGGACCCAGATTAAGAATAATTAGCACACAAATGAGTAACACTGAAGATTCCAGTGATGTAGTGATTTGATCAAATTCAGCATACCTTAGGGGAGATATGCTGAGCAGTTGTATAAATAATGATCAGATTTGCTGCAAGAAAAACACAAAACAAACTTTTTATATTTATATGCTCACATTTCTTATTAATTGACGATTAGCCTCAGAAAAAAGGTATTGTGAGGAAACCGAGAAATTCTTTAATTAATCATGAATTAGAAAGTAAAGAAAGCATTCATACAGTTAAGTATCAAGACAGGCAAGAGTGATATAATACTAAGGGAAAGAGTTAAGTCATGGATAACACAATACGTATGTAGAAACTACACTTAGAAAGAGGTACTTACCAAGAGTTCCCTGTGTGGGCATCTGTGTGTCTGTGCACACACTCAGATACATATAAGTCATTAATCATATAATCTTGCGGAGGCATCTGTGTAGTTAGGCAGAAAAGGAGGCTAGCAAGGGTAGTGGCCTACATTAAGGACCAGAAAGAAAAAGTAGCAACAATGAGTCCATGATGATCTTTCTTAGAGCTGACAGGCAGAAGACATAGAGAAGTAAGGGAGCCCCTCCCTACGAAGAAGACACTAAGGTGCTGGAACACATCCAAAGAAGGGCGATTAAGCTGGTGAAGGGTCTGGAGGACAAGTCTTTCAGGAGTGACTGAGGGAATTGGGGTTGTTTAGCTTAGAGAAAACGAGGCTGAGGCTAGATCTTGTCGCTCTCTGCAACTGCCTGAAAGGAGGTTGTAGCAAGGTGGGGGTCGGTCTCTTTTCCCAAGTAACAAGTGATAGGACAAAAGGAAACGGCCTCAAGTTGTACTAGGGGAGGTTTAGATTGGATATTAGGAAAAATGTCTTCACCGGAAGGGTTGTCAAGCATTGAAACAGACTGCCCAGGGAAGTGGTTGAGTGACCATCTCTGGAGGTACTTAAAAGATGTGTAGATGTGGTGCTTAGGGACGTGGTTTAGTGATGGGCTTGGCAGTGCTAGGTTAACGGTTGAACTTGATGATCTTAAAGGCCTTTTCCAACCAAAACATTTCTTTGATTCCATGATTCTACGAGAAAGTCTAGCACACCCTAAGTACATGTAATGAGAATATTTAACAAGAAAAGTGGTGAAATCTTTCCATCCTGGTGGAGGTTTTCTCTGACAGTTTGCAGGACAGAGATGCCATGTGGCCACAGCAAGCTTGCCTTCCTGTAGTCCTGCAAGAAGTACCCTGTGGTTTACTTTACCAGAAACGGAGCCTTTCCACAATGGAGTTTGGCAACACTGCTGGCATGATGCAAATCTCTGTCCAAGTACCTCACCGGAACTTTTGGACCCTGTGCCCTGCAGCACAATGAAAGCATAGCCTGTCTCTCCCCCTCCACTGCTGCAGGCTAGCAGGAGGAGAGGAGCACTGTGACTTCCACCACCTCTCCCATGTCTCACAATGCAGCAGAAGCAGGATCCAGCACATACCAAAACAGGAAGGCAGCACATAAAGGTATCACATAGCAAGTGGCTGCCAGCCTTCTGGCGCCAAAATAGAAGTGCTACCTGAAGTGTTAATACAGACCCCACTGTTAGATAACTCAGCATTTCTCCTCAGTGCCAGAGGACTACACCTTTGCAACATCTCAGTGCGATGTGGAGGAGGGAGGGTTAAACTTCATTTTACAGAAGGAGTGTGATGCACCAGACAGATTCAGAGACTTGCCTAAGGTGGGAGTGTCAGCCCACTAAACTGTTGACTTCACATTATGTTGCAGCTTTACAACTCTCATTATTTTGTCTTATAGTGAAAATTCAGCCACATTATTAATGTAATTTATGTCAAACAGCACCAGCTGGTCATGATGAAATTCTCATTAAAATATATCACTGTGATAGTGTATATATATATCACAGGTGGGCTGTATCTTTCAACAAAGGAAGTCTGGTCTTACTGATATGTTCACTTCAGTGGATGTGCTTCAGTACAAATCGGGCTGCTGCATGTAGTCTGATGTTGTCTTTTTTCACACACAGCCTTGCAACATCTGGGTGAGTGTCTCCCATTGTTGTTTATGTTACAGTAACAGGGTCCACCGTGGAAATCCCAGAAATCTACAGGAGATACCATCTGTCCCTTTGGGGGACAGCCCCTCAGGGCTTTGGGAAGGAGATGGGAAAGGCACTGGAAATGGTCAGATCCACACCGTGTCCCAGTTACAGAGTGGCTGTGCTCATCCAGCATTTCTTGTGTTATGTCCCTTTGGCATAACACAGAACTCAGCTTGAAGGCTTGGGGTGAGGGTAGATAGATGGGAAACTCAAGTGAAGATGCATCCTCGGTGAGTTCATTTCAGAGACTTCAGAAATGGACTTAACCTCTTCTGGCTAATGCTGGATATAAGAAGAGATCTTTGATCTTGGCCAACATCACCCCTACAATTTAAGATCTTTGTAGTGTAGTGCAGTATCTATGATGAAGGATCTCTATGTTGGATCTGCTCTGTGAGGAGCATCTGACCAGATTATTTCCCAGGGGTTACTCCTTCCTACCTAAATTATTTTGTGAATCTAGCTTTCATTCTATAAAATATAGAAAACTGGTCAGGAACTGAGCTAGTCTTGGACTGATTTTTTCTTCCTTTCTCTCATGACACGACTTCTATGGTTGGTATTTTTAGCATGGAACAGGCTGTAGATGTGTTTCAGATCGGGGAAACATCTTCCAAGGAGATGTTTCTAGTTGGTTGAGATGGCAAGCAAGGACAACTTTGTCTCATAGAGGGGGAAAAATGCATTAATTTTTGGCAGTATTTCAGACAAGGTTTTTTATTTAGTTAGGTTTTTTGCTCTTCTGTAAAGTTCACTCAGCATTTTCTCCATTACTAAGCAGGCATGCTTACTGAAATCTGCCAATTTAGTCCAGCCTATATTTAGATCCAGGAAGTTTTATTTTACTTTATATTTAATAATATCTTTTGCAAGTTAAAAGAAGAACACTCTTGGTTCCATATTACCACAAATCTTTCATTTGTGGTAGCTAATGAAAGTTTAAAACCTATTAGATTACAGAAAGTGGGGGTAAAAGTGGCCCTAAATATGGTCCTACTTCTTCACTGGCAAGTTAATGACAGTATTACCTGTGACCTCCCAAAACCTTCTACGCCAAAACTCCCTCTTAAAAGTTATGTACTGTAGACCTCATTATAAATGTGAGTAGTGGTGTATCTTCCTACCAGCCCAAGTATACTAAATGAGGGGTCACTATTGCAAATTTATTTTTCTACATAGCATCAGTAAAGTCTCAAAATAGTCTTTAAGTGAAACTTAACTGGTGCATAAAATCTTCCTGACACTTTAATAGAGCCTAGGGGGCTCAGTTTTGACAAACTCAATTGTAAAGGGTAATAGGAGATTGCTAAAATTCAGGTAAACCTAAAGCGTGTATGCTAAAAACATATGTGAGTAAGAACAAGGCCAGAGCAAAATACAGAAAAGGAAGGGCAGTAACACGATTAACATTGGCATATAGACATCCATGAAGCAGAGCCTCACATGAGTGCAGCTTTAGCACCATGCATGAACCTGGCTCATGCTAACTTGCGTGCCTTTGGATGCACAGGAAGACTCACCACACAACCTGGACTAACCAGCTCCCAGGGAACTGAGAGCTGACCCTTGTCAAAGGCAGTTATCTACCAGCCAGTTTACCTGGGAACTGTTCCTTCTCCAAATGGGTACATTAATTTTCTTAGGTATCCAGATCTGGGAAGAAGTCTAAGTCCCAAACCTGGAAGCAAATACATTAGTCCCACCAACAAGTATGCAAAATTTATTATCCTTGGTACTGGTACCAGACAGGGTTTCACAGAGGTGAAAAAGGAAGAATCCCAGTTTCACAGAAAGACAAGCAATTCTTTACTTGCAACCATGATCTCACAGCCTTTAAAAAAGAGTTTTCTACATTTGTTTTATGCAGGTATCATCACAAAAGCAAACACATCAAGAAGACATTCTGCGCTTTCAGTGTCACATTGACACAGCATCCCCTGCAATGCTGTGTGCAAATCCTGTAGTTAAATCTTGGTTAGATAGTTTAGATCAGTCACTTAAAACAGTGGATTTTTCTTATCATATTCATCACATAAATCACACTTGATGACAAAGATTTCTGGCCTTGCAGCTCTAAAAGAAGCTTCTACTTCTTACTAAATATTTCAAGGCTATGTTTCGAGATGCTTGTGGCTCACAAAGAAAACATAACAAGAAGATACCAAGAATTTGCTGCATCCCATCAAGGATGGTCCCATAAATAACACACCAGTTCAAAACCATGCCAATAAAACCTCATAAAAGTACTATCCAGTTTGTCCTGTGTTTATCATTAGAAGGGAGCAGGCATATTTATTAAGCTTCATTCTCAGACTGTGTAGCTTCATCAAAAATACAAAAAAGAAAAAAAACAAAGCACTTCTTAGAGCAGCTTACAGCAGATACTTTCAAAAAGGCATTTTTATGGCTTTAGGTCTTGCTTTTGCACGGTTGTATGACCAGCCCAGAAAAACCAACATGCTGGATTTTGTGTTTGGATAGAAGGCAGCCCTGTCTAGCTCCATAATTTTTCATGTAAGTATGGAATGACTAGTGACTCTTCCCCCTGTTTCAAGGCAAAGACGGGTGAAAAGAAGATTGTGTGATAAATGTACATAAGTTTTAAAAGTGGTTTTCAGGGGAAGGGTGGGAGTTTTGGAGGAGATGTATGTCTGTATGTGTATGGATGTAGTTCTTGCTTTTCTTGTTCATGTGAGTTTTCTTCTACACCGATGTGTATGAATTACTGTAGAAACGTAAAAGTAGAAGTGCTCTCAAGAGGACATCTGTTCCACATCACTGACAGATGTCTGTCTGACCCAATTTCGGCATTTGAAACAAGGATTCCAGAATATTGTTAGAAACCTTGTTCCAATGCTGTACCATCCACATAGCCAGAGCATCTATCTGAATTCTATTTAATCTGAGTGTCCCTTTCTTCAGCTTACTCCACTCGTTTGTTTTTTACACCATTTTTAGACAGGGAGAGCAGGTAAGTGTCCTTTTCTTTACAACATTTTAAAATAACATCTTTGCATACTTTATATGTGTTATGCCTCTTTCCTTTCTTAGAAAAAAGAACTCAGTTAATTCACCTTTTCCTTATAGAAGATGTTTTCTGAGCTTTGTTCTGTGTCCTTTCAAAAGCAGAATGATTTCAAAATTGTCTATACTTTAAAATGTGCCATCATGACTGGACACAGACATTGTACTCCCAGGTCAGGCCTACTACCCAGGTCAGAAATTGTTACTTCCCACTTATTCACAGTGTTATTAATCCATAGCATCATGGAATTTACTTTTCACACATCTTCACATTGCTGGATTTCATTTTTTTTGTGCTCTGTGCTAAGCCTCTTCGCTGAAAACTGCTTCCAAACTAATTGTTTCCCATTTAATATTCGTACATTTGATTTTTCCTTCCTCAAAAGTGATACTTTGCATTTGTCTGTATTGAATTTCATCCTATTGATTTCAGACGCTTTCTTCAATTTATCAGCTCATTTTGTATTCAAACGCTGTTCTCTAAAGTGTTTGCAGCCCCTCCTTGTTCAGTATCATACGCAATTTAAAAAAGTTTTCTACATATTTTATCATCAAAGCTGAAAATATTGAATAATACCAGACCTAAGACAGACCTCTGCGGTATCTTATTTAATATGTTTTCCCAATTTGACAACAAAATATTGATAACCGCTTTACCGATAAGCCAAATTTTTCAAACAGTTTTGCACCCATCACGTAATAACTTCATCTAAACCATATTTCTCCGGTTTACTTATGAAAATGTCATGTGGATGTGTGTCAAAAGCCTTGCTAAAGTCAAGATCTATCACATCTGCTTCTTTCCCCTTATCCACTGGGCCAGTTACCCTGTCAAAGAAGGAAATGAGATTGCTTTGATGTGATTTGTTCTTGACAAACCCATGCTGGCTGTTTCTTATCACCTTATTTTCCTCTAGGTGTTTACAAATTGATTGTTCAATAATTTGCTCCTGCATTTTTCTCAGCATCAAAGTCAAGCTGACTGGCTTATAATTCCCTGGGTCTTCCTATTTCCCCTTTTTAAAGACAGGAACTGTGTTTGCCCTTCTCCCATCCTCCAGGACCTCACCCATGCTCCATGAACTCTCAGAGATAATTGCTAGCAGTTCAGAGATCACTTCAGCTAGTTGCTGAAGTACTCCAGGGTGAATTTCATGAGGCCCTACTGACTTGAATATATCTAACATATCTGAATATTCTTTAACCTGTGCACTTTTTTCCTGTAAATTAAACAACTTGCTGCCAAGCATGAGTTACACAGTTTTAAAGTTCAAAGGCAATATTCCTAATACTGTAGGGTTGTTGTTTTTTTTTTTTTTACTGGTAAAGCAGTTACCCTTCACTACACAATGTCAATAAAGAAGAGTGGCTATATCCACCAAATGGCTTACGCTTAGCAGGAAAGTTATCCCTAAATCCAAACTTGCAATATTTCAAAAAGCACCTGCTATTCTGCCTTTAGAGACTAAGCACTCTGTGGACAGTGGCGTGCACAAAGCCAGGTTAGACTTCAGCACCCTTCACACCCCTGAAGCCTGCTTTAGGGCAGGTCCAGGGCAGATCTACTTGCAGTGGCTCAGAACTCCAGCAGATGCTTTTTATGTCATCTGAGTGAAATCCAAACATCCACCATTTCTCCACCTATTTTTCCCAAACCTGAAAGTGTTTTTTCAAGCTAAGTATAGGTACAGAATGGCCCTTAGCTATTGTCCTTCTGTTTCACTAGCTCTGCTTCTCTTTACAAAGCAGTCCTTACCTCTGTCTCTCAAATGCACTCTTGACATACTTGCTGTACTTCCAATTAGGGTAGGAGAAGCCTGTTGTTCATGTTTTCCCCTCTGTCTTTTCTACACAAGTATTTCTTACTGGGGACCTAAAAGACAAACTATTGATTTTTTTTCTTTTTCTTTTTTTTTCTAAATGGCTTCTTCTTTTTTATTATGTTATCGTGGTCGTTTTAATTTCTTACTGCCTACTTTGATGTAACAACCTAAAGAAATCCAAAGATGAAGTTCTAACCCTAAAGCCTTGAAACAAAAGATACAGCGTCTTCTCTGTGTCCCTCAGAAAGAGAAATAAAATGGCTTAGTTGAAAGAAATCCATAGCAAGGAGGGTGTGAAGAAACATTTCTATTTCCTTACCTCTCGATTAACACAAAGGATGCACCTTGGACACTGGAATAGTTTTTCTCAGAAGCAGGAATCCATCTTTCAAACTATCCATAGGCTAGAAAATTATCCTGACTTTGATCCCATGGTGAGCTTTGTGGCAGTCAATGCTGTGCATGCCTCAGGGAAGCCACTAGGAAGCCACATGAGCACAAGATCACCACAGGGCTGGCAGCTGGCAGCAGCAAATGAAGGAACTTTGAGTAACTACATGTCACAAGAGTGCAAGCATATAACCCATAACACAAGTGGGGATTGCTTGAAAAATACAATTCTCCCACTGCTTTGATACTCAAGGAAAGCATCACTAAGTTAAAGGCTTCTGAGTGAAAAGCATTACAAGATGGTTTATTTCAAGAAAGAAATTGGGGTAGGGGAAACTCTCTGAGGTCAAACATAGTAGAGATAACTTGTGGTGCCACCTGTAAGCTCTGTCTGTACTTTAGCCAGTAGTCATGGAGTGGGTCAGATTAGATCTCAGGCAGTCTCCAGGCCACCCCACACAAAGCAAGGTCTGACAAATGCAGACTCTGACACAGGATGGAGATCCCATGGCCTCTCTGGGCAACTTGTTCTTGGGTCAGGCCACTGTTCTGAGGAACCGATGTGCCCTCTTTGCCTCAGTGCAGCATCCCTTTGTGCAAGCTGTGTCCCCACACCCTGTCAGCATGCACCTCCTAGGAGAGCCCAGCTGCTGGTCCTTCTTACCCACACAGATTTCTCGACATCCAGCCTGGCCTGGTGTGGGAATCCATCCCACCCATGGCACAGCGTTCTACATTTGCCTTTGCTGAACTTCATGAGCTTCCTGTCAGCCCATTTCTTCAGCTGTCACTTACTACAGCTCAGTTACTACTTCTGCACAGGAATGAGCCAGCAGCGACCCTTCAGAGACAGAAATGCAAGACAAGAGACCTGGGGCCAATATTCAATGAAAAGGCAACAAGGCGGAAAATGGGCAGGGTAGTAGGGTAAATGCCAATGGATGATACAGAGACTCATCAAGAGCTAGTACAGAGTGCAGTGACAGAAAACTGTGAGAACTTCAGTCTTGCCAGTCTCTGACACGATACCACCAGAGCCACTGACAGTAATAAGAGCACTTGCGAGGAATCTTGTCAGGGAGAAAACAACTTTAACGGTGTTAAACTCTTCTCTCATTCCCACAATGATCCATCCAGTCTAGGACTGACTTACAAATAAGAAAGCCTGGAGAAATGCTCTCCAAGATGCTGCACAGAAAGGTCTCGCTTTTCTTAGCTGTAAGACACTCCTATTCCAGAAAGGAATAAACTCGCAAAATGTTAATTACAGCCAAATATCACAGGTATAAACCCACAGAAATCTCCAAAGATGCTTTTTCATGGGGGAAAATGGGATGGGCAAGAGCAGAGGAGCACATTTATATCTGGACACATATTCAAAGTTCCTTTCCATTTATGAGGAGTGAGGCTTGGAAGCTGAGCTGCAGTTCAGGCCAAGCACAGCTCCAGCAGGACTGAGAATGGGGGAAAATAAAGCAATTATGTTCAGTTTCAGCACAGATTAGTGATAAATATAATGATTCATGCACTCTAGAAGCAGAGAAATCAAGCTTATTGCAACTCACAAAAAAGCACAATTCAACAAAAATATGTTCACCATAAAAACAGACAACCTGCTTTCTAGCATTAGTTGCAAAAAGAGGCTTCCATTAATGCCTCTGAAATAAAAGCACAAGCAATTCACAGCCCTATCTGCTTTCTGTGACCAGAGCAGGTTCAATGTTTTCTGAAGCAATGGGACTGTATGTCATAACAAGACACCTCTGGCCTTTATTTACAAGCACCTGCACGCACCTCACCTTCTTCTCTGTAACACCTAATGCACTCTGTGAAGATAAAGATCACAGAGAACCTAGAAATACACACCAGCAGCAGATGTGCCCTATGCTATTGGCAGATCCAGCTCCACCAACGTCAATGTGTTGCCAAGTTTTGATTTGGTTCCAGAGGTTAAGTTGTACTTTCCTTGCCTTGATCACTCCCAAATCTCCCTAAAGATAGTCATCTTCAGGACATGCTGATCAACATTATCTCTTCAGAAATGTAGAATAAGGTGGCAGAGAGAAGGAAGTGTCAGTCTCATGCATGTTTGCCCTGGCAGACTTTAAAACCAAGCTCCTCTCTTGTGAGTTAGACTGGTGTTTTCCTGTTACAGTAGCATAGCCTTCAAAAAGATGCCTCCAAAAGGTGTGTTGAACATGATCTGCACACTGGAGAGGTGAAGGGCTCTCTTCACTGGCTGCAGTGACAAACTTCAAATGCAATGTGATAGTCAGAAGCTCGTTTCTTAGTATGCTGAACATACTAACTATATTAACATATATAACAATGTATGCTCGTATGTTCCTGCAGTTTCCCTGTCAAGCTGAAAGCCAAGGAGAGATCTTATGAGATCACATGTCCTTGGTACCCTGTAAGACTCTTCTCTTTATCCTGGCCTGAGGTGAGACCTGGACGGGTTTTCGCCCTGCTTTTGTAGGATGCATCCAATCAGGATGAATCAAGATCAGGAATGTGCATTTCACATAGAAGTATCATATGAGTAATATAAAAACTCTGAGTTTATTCCAGAGAGTCAAATCATAAAAACAATTTAGAGGCTGGCTGGAGAACCAAACTCACTCCTCCCTCCAGTTCCTCTGATGCTGGCAAGGAGCATGTCTTTCTTTGGTCAGGGGCAGTGCATGCCTGGCAGGCCAGGTGATAACGTGACCTTTATCAAAATGAGAAGTTAGTAAGAATGGCTGTTTCCTCTCCTTATGTGGCAAAGTTGTCCCTTGCCAAGGATGTCAGTCAGATGCTAAGCTTTTCTCCCACTCTTCCTTCATGTTTTTTAGCAGTCTTCAAGTTCATTTATTTGTTCTTTCGACATAGCAGGTGATCTGTGTTGGGCAGCCAGTAAAATAAATTTATGAACTGTCTGAAAAAGCACACAGGAGCTCAAGCAGACTCTCTGTTGTTTGTTTGGGATATTTTTAAGAGTACAGCCATGGTATTGGAGGCAGGTGGTCAGATCCCCAGCTGATGTAAACCAGCACTACTTTACTGGCTTACACAACAGGGCTACTTCTGCTCAGGCCCTCACTGCTGTATCTCAACTTCTGGAGAAACATAGCAGAAGATCTGACCTACCTATTTCTTTGTGCATGCTAAATAATTACTACCTGTTTCCCACGCGGTGCAATCAGGATAGTGCTGCTTTCCTGGGGTGCCATCATAAACGTGATGCTGAGAAGACTTCTAAAAGTGCTATCTGAACCACTGTGGGACACGATTTGAACCAAAGGAGAGCTGAAAGTGCCAATCTATGTCTGCAAAATGCAAGCCTGCACTTGTGCACTCAGCTGTTCCGAGGATGTGCAAAGGACATGTCAGGTTTGTATGTACTTTAAATGTACTGCTGGCATGTAAACACTCCTTTTATGAACTACATCTAGCAAAGGAGAACAAAATTAGAGAATAATTTGGCCTATTTTTGATGTCTTTCTCTTCCTCTCAAACCTGCTTCTGTTTTTCAGCCTGGTACATTGGTCACACTGAGATGATAAGTGCATGCAGAAGTCTGGATATATATGTGCCTTAGGATCCCATTGCATTTTTCACATGTATGCCAACAACAATGCCTATGTCCTGCTCTGACTCTAGCTCAGGTAGTTATATCCTGCCTTGCTAATGACCTCCCCAGAGTTTCTCTTGGATGCAGGTTTTCTTTCTTAGCTTTCAGTTCTAAGAAGTCTCTCTTCCCTTGATGCAAAGCTGGTAGCTACAATACATCATCTGAGCACTGCAAACATAAGGTTCGGCTTGTATATCCTCTGCTTTTTAAACACCTTCCAGTGCCATTACATCTTTGAGGGAATTTCTGGATGAAGTGACTTATTTGTAAAGATAGATCTCCAAATTCACATTAGGTTTAAGTGTAAAGTCCTCCATATTTGTACCTAGCAAAGTTAATCCTGGGAGGAAAACAGTGAAGACTTCTTGTGAGATTTCTTCATCGCGTAAGCAGACAAGACGTATTCACCTCGGAACTACACTGCAGACATGAGAGTAGCACCTGAGGATCATCTTCAGGCACCATAAAAAAACAATATATTTTAACTTAAAGTATTGTTTTCTCCTGAAGGCAGTCTCATTTGCTGCTCTCTTCCACTACCACTGCCTCTTTGGTACAAGTCTATTCTAACCAGGTCTGGTACAAGAAAGCTTGTTAACCAGACTTTGCACAACTTGCACTTCAGGGTTGCTAAATAGAGGCAAGTGTCTGGCTACTTATAGTCATTTCCATGGCCTGGGGTTCCTCGCATGCTAAGGTCAGCATATGGCTGATTTATCGACCACATTACCTTCTGTGGCTTAAGGCACAGTATATCTAATCTTTTATGCCATGCTTTGGAATGATCTCAAGTTTGAATGGTTTCACGTGACCTTCAGAAGGTAAATCTCCTTGTGTTTACTTAAACGCACACAGTGCCTGGTAGAAAGCTCTTCTGTGGCAAAGAGAAACATTTCTGGATTCCACCCTGCAGAGCAATGGAAAAAAAAGATTACTCTCTTCACCTTTGATTGCTGTCACTAGCTACTGTAATTCACTACCACAAGGTGAAGATAAATGCAGGCTTGGAGCACAGGTTCCTTGCTTGTGCCATGCAGGAAGCCAGGCAACATTGGTCTTGCAGTCTGTGATGTTATTCCACACTACATTTTAACCCCCATCCCTCTTTGATTACTTATCTTGGAAGAAAATAAAAAAGCGAGCTACAAGTGGTGAATGAGAAATGACAGATCACCCATCCAAGAGTTCTTTAAAGAAGAATCAGATTAAAAGATGGAAGTGAGCTGGATAATGTTAAGGTCCTCTTTTCTTCTCTGTTGTTTGATGTAGGAGTGAGACAAATCTTCAAGCCAAGATGTTAAAGAAAGGTAATGTTTTTAATGATACCCATGGACACCACTTGTGGTGGCCACTTGCACATCTTTTATAGATTTTCTGCAGCAATAATGCCTTTATGGCTATAAACAATGCTCTTGGCTACATTAACAACAAAGAGTAGAGTGAATTTTGTTCAAAATATTTTAAGGAAAATTTTGTCAAATACTCTTTTCAAGGATGGGAGAAGGGGAAAAAAATAGCTTTTTTTTTCTCCTGTCTTTTCAGACAGTTCCCAAAATAGGTTTAGGAAACTGGTAGGCAGACCTCAGTATTTATTACGTATATGGACAGCTCACATGAAATAGACAGAAAATGTTCTGTCTTGTTTCACAGTCTTATCCAACTGCCTAATTGTATTTTGGAGATTTTGACTTTCACTCATTCATTTGCAGTTGGACTCCAGCAAAATCATCATGAAAATAACCAGTGGCCTGATCTAGTATTGCTACACTATTCCTGCAAGTTTTTGTAAGGTGTTGGGCCTTGCAGAGTACTGGGATTTTAAAGTGCACTCCAAGAATCAGTTCCCTTCCTAGTGACCGAGAATGCATCAAATAACAAAGAAATCTTCATGAAGTAATGACCAGTTTGGTAACCATAATGAATTCAGGCTGAGGAAAGGAAATGCGGACTGTTCCTAGACACGGAGACAATTTGACAGATAATTACTCTTCTGAGTCAGTCATGAACTAGACTTCCTCTGATAAGAAACAAATTGCCATCATCCCCTTTTTTTGTTGTTGTTCCTCCCTTAGTCTCATGACACAGACTGCTGGGGGAGGAGGAGGGGCTTTATGGTCACCAGCTGTTTAAACAAAGAGGCAGAGCATGGCACTTTTAGGTTTACAGGTATGCAAATACCACAGTTAAATGCTTTTAAAGTGAGATTCTGACCACCCCGAAATTATTGGACCTTCTTCAAAGAGGGCCCACAGGAAACAAGTTTGTCCTCCGACACACTCACTGCCAGTGTCCCCCACAGGGGGACAACTGATAACTTCAGGATGGAAGTGACTCTGATCAAGGCACCAATGGCATTTCTCGGCATTTTTGCCATTAATGCTGTGGGATTTATTAATGTCCTTAGAGAAAGAGATGGAATTCATGAAACCTTAAAAGTGTTGGGATTAATAATAACACACACAATAACACTTCACTTTGGATATACTGGGAAATGTTACCATTCATCTGTGAAACACTGACTTCGTGGTGAAACTGATTAAACCGTCTTCACAAATCATGCAAAGTCTTCTCCTGGATTCATTGGGTGTTGGATTCAGTTATTGTTTTAACCAAACACTTTCCAGTTCTCAGTCACTGGTTTCTCAGTAGGACGCAAGCATCCAATCAGTCAGGATGAGCATCATGTTAGGAATGCAAAGCACTTAATAAAAGGAAGACTAGCATCTCTGAAGTGCAAAAAGACACTAACGTTTGATTACCTGGGACACTCCAGGGAGAAATTCATGACCACAGAAAAGTTTCCAAATTAAATGCAGTATGATACAAGCATTCAAAACTAGATGCAAACTGTGTAAAAAGGAGTTTTCCAAAAGACTATCAAACAGTGCACTTAGCAATACTTCCAATGAGGTCTAACTCTCCTTTCCTTGGAGTTTTCTTCAGCCTTTTACACCTAAGAAAAACAAGTCAAAGCTGCTATCAGCTGGAGTAGGATTGGCTTTTTGTCTGCTTTCCAATGCTGGAAACTAAGGTGCAAGATATTAACAAATAAGTTGCAGACAAAAGGGAGAAAGGCCACAAGTTATACTCTTTCCACACTGCAGCAAAACCACAGGGTTATAGGGAAGAGCAAAAATTGTTTAAAGGTCTGTACTAAACACTGAACAGAAAAATGAAGTCTGATGGGACTGTTCAGTACATACACTCCACACAGAGAATCATAGAATAGTTTTGGTTGGAAAAGACCTTTAACCATTAAGACCAGGCACTGCCAAGCCCATCATTAAACCACGTCCCTAAGCACCACATCTACACATCTTTTAAGTACCTCCAGAGATGGTCACTCAACCACTTCCCTGGGCAGTCTGTTTCAATGCTTGACAACCCTTCCGGTGAAGACATTTTTCCTAATATCCAATCTAAACCTCCCCTAGTACAACTTGAGGCTGTTTCCTTTTGTCCTATCACTTGTTACTTGGGAAAAGAGACCGACCCCCACCTTGCTACAACCTCCTTTCAGGCAGTTGCAGAGAGCGACAAGATCTAGCCTCAGCCTCGTTTTCTCTAAGCTAAACAACCCCAATTCCCTCAGTTACTCCTGATAAGACTTGTCCTCCTGACCCTTCACCAGCTTAATCGCCCTTCTTTGGACATGCTCCAGCACCTCAGCATCTTTTTTTGTACTGAGGGGCCCAAAACTGAACACAGTACTCCAGGTGCAGCCTCACCAGTGCAGAGTAGAGGGCACTGGTAGATCACTTCCCTAGTCCTGCTGGCCACACCATTTCTGACACAAGCCAGGATGCAATTAGGCTTCTTTGCCACCTCGGCACATTGCAAGCTCATATTCTGCTGGCTCATATTCTGCGGGCTGTTGACCAACACCCCCAGGTCCTTTTCCACCGGAGAGTTTGCCAGCCACTCCTCCCCAAGCCTGTAGCTGTGCATGGGGTTGTTGCGGCCCAAGTGCAGGACCCAGCACTCAGCCTTGTTGAACCTTATACAACTGGCCTCGGCCCGTTGATCCAGCCTGTCCAGATCCCTATGTAGAACCTTCCTACCCTCAAACAGATCAACAGACTCACCCAGCTTGGCGTCATCTGCTAACTTACTGAGGGTGCACTCGATCCCCTCATCCAGATAATTGATAAAGATTTTAAACAGAACTGGACTCAGTACAGAGCCCTGAGGAACACCACTTGTGACCAGCCACCAACTGGATTTAACTCCATTCACCACAACTGTTGGGGCCCGGCCTCCAGCCAGGCAGGTTTTTACCCGGTGAAGAGTACTCCCATCCAAGCCATGAGCCAGCACTTTCCCAGTTCACTGGGACCTCCGCGGTGAGCCAGGACTGATGATAAGTGATGGGAAGTGGCTTGGTGAGCACTTCCACCAGCTCCCTCAGTACGCTTGGGTGGATCCCATCTGGCCCCATAGATTTGTGTGTGTCTAAGTGGCATAGCAGGTTGCTAATCATTTCCGCTTGGGTTATGGGGGGTTCATTCTGCTCCCTGTCTTCCAGCTCAGGGGGCTGGGTACTCTGAGAACAACTGGTCTTACTACTAGAGACTGGGGCAAAGAAGGCATTAAGTAGCTCAGTTTTTTCCTCATCCTTTGTCACTATGTGTCGTCCACATGCAATAAAGTATGGAGACTCTCCTTTGCCCTGTTTTTATTGCTGATATATTTAAAGAAACATTTTTTTGTTGTCTTATATGGCAGTAGTCAGACTGCTGGGCTTTGGCCCTTCTAATTTTCTCCCTGCATAGCCTAATGACATCTCAGTAGTCCCCCTGAGTGGCCTGCTCCTTCTTCCAAAGACCATAAACTTCCCTTTTTTTCTTGAGTTCCAGCAAAAGCTCTCTGTTCAGCCATGCTGGTCTTTTTGCCCACCGGCTTGTCTTCAGCACATGGTCACTTAAGGATGATTTGAGCACTGCAGACAGCAAGACATACAGCTTTACAACAAAGCTAATGTCTTGCTAGGTAAGTCCTTCAAATTGCTGCATTGCTCCTCCTGACTCAACAGCAACAGGCAGAGATTATGATCAGAGAAGAGAGGTACAGAAATAATCACAGACATTATTCAGAGTATCAGACATTCAGACCTCGAGCTGAAAGCCTGCTGAACCCACCAGGAGCCTTGCCATTGTTTCCAGTGGGCTTTGGATCTGCCACTAATCCAGTAAATTTTAGGGTGGGATTTCGTCCCTCCGGATATACACTTAACAGATACCTTTTTATTTCATAATAAAGTAACAGATGAAAAACTGCTTTCAAACAGTTATGTTGAGGTTGGGGGGACAGAAAATGTGTCCTGAAATAGTTTAACTATTATCATCCCCAATTTTTATTTATTATAAGAGAAATGTCTGTAGACTCTAATACTAACACTTGCAGCGCTGAAGTGAGCAAGAAGGAATGAAACTTGTCCAGCCATAACCTGCCATTGCTGTTGGTGGTTTCTTCTGGAAAGCCTTAGTGGAGTCAAACCTCACCCCAGGGTCATTCTGTCTCCTCCTGGCAGGAAAGAAGAGAGAGAAATCGCTTCATCTGATCTTCAAGGTTAGAGTGAGCTGCTTAATATGAACTTTATGACCTTTGTCCTGAGAAGGGAGCACACCAAAGAGACCATAAACAAGCCTCTTGATGAAGAAAGTTTTCTCCTTGTTTTATGCAAGTTGAGCCTGCTGGATCTCCCCTCTGCTCACTCCACAGCCACTCACCCATTATGTTCTTGGTGTGCTGCAATACTGCTATGCAAATACAGAGCAGGGACATATTTTTCAACCTCTCACATGGCCCCACTGGAGTAACCTGGCATTTCCAGATGGTGATGTCTGAGTCTGTTTCATTGAGTGGGGAACCTCAGCCCAGACACATGACAGAATATGGCTAACATGAGGCACAGAGTGAGCAGGCTCTATCAACAAAATACAAACAGCCACAACCCCAAATACATGCCAGTATGTGTGGGTGTATTGGAAAATACCTGCTGTGACTGTATGCTGCTATTTTTTCTACTTACTAGCCCAGAAGAAACGATTATGAGGCAAAATGAAAAAGAGAATAAAACTTTTAATGAGTTTATAACTTTTCAGTGCTTTAGCAAACACTTTGAAGGTGCACTCCAGTGTTGGTGTTACATGTACCCTCCAACCTTACCCTGCTAAGCCAGCAGAGTCACGTGCATTTCCAAGAACACAATTTTGGTCCCATGTGTGTGAGTAATCAACATTATCTCTAATCCCATCACCTGATGTGTTCACTTGTGTGCTCAAAGGAAAAGTCAAACAGGTGAAAATAGCAGCAATGTCAAATTGTCAATTCAGTTTTAAAAGCAGGACCTAGAAAGCATGATTTTGCATGGATCAAGTGATAGCACTGCTTTTGCACATGCAGGAAGGCACAGTGCAGTGTCTGTGAGGCTCCTGGCATCCTTGAGGCTGCTGGCATGCTGAGCACGACCACCACCCCGCCCCAAGTGTCACGTGGAGGGATATAGTCAGCATTGGCACTTTCACGAACACTGGTGCCCACGAAGGGTGTTACAGCATGGGCAGTTGAGACAAGGGTGAACTAAACAGAGGGCCCCATTTGGAGATGTAGAGGGAGTGATCACATATGTGTGCATGTGCATGCCCGACGCCAGCTGAACCAAAGGGTGTCAGGATGAGAAAAACACTGAGGAACACTAGAGGGCAAATAGCTGAGGAGTCAGAAGGCAAGAAAAGGCATTTTCTCAAATGCACAAGCTACTTTATCCCAATGAATAGTTTAGCCAGACATCGCACCAGGTCAGTGGTATGGGCTGACACCACCCATCGCATTATAAGCAGAACATGGTATATTTGGGACCAGTTAATGCTTTTCACTGCAGTTAAAGCAGCTTGTCCAGGAAAAGCCTATCAATTTGATCCTGCCTACAGAACGCCAGGGCTGTCATTTCCCACCTGTGCTACAGAACTACTAGCGTATATTCATGAACAGTGATCTTATTACTAAGAATACACTTAATGTGTATTTCAGTGTAACAGGAGACAAGTTACAACAGCCCTATTAAAGGAAATCGCAGAGATCACAGAATTGACACATTCTGTTTAAAGGTAGCCACACTTATACGTGATTACACAACTAGAGACAAGTTTGTTATGTACCTCATCTTTCATGAACACTCGTATTTACTAGTTTAAAACATAAGATAAAAGCCAGCCGTGCTTTGGCAAAGGAATAGGGGACAATATCAAATGATAAACTAAGCTATTTATAGGTATAAACAGATCTAGAAAAGGAAGAGTTAGATATAATAAACACTCAATGATATGGGGCAAGCACTGTAAGACTTGAAAGCAAGAAATATCCAACAACTTGTAACGTCAAAACTAACAATTGCAGGTCTTAGCAGGCAAATGAAATATGAACGACAAATACGTATGCATAAGAAAGGAACAACAACATTAAATACTTTGATCATTGCTGCAGAATGAGTGTTTTACAACAGAACAATACAAAATTCATTGGGTGATTACTCGTAAACGCTGCTGATTTTGAGAGTAGGTATGGTTTAGCTAGCTCATACCAAGGAAGCCATGCTGCATTTCAGCTAAACTGATAATTTTGGAAAAATGAGGCAAGGCATCAGGAAGCATGCAGAGGCAACACTGAATTGTTAGCAGTGAATTAGGGCCACAGGTTTAGGCGATACAATACTTTCAGAATTTCAAAAAAAAAAAGAATAAAAATTGAAGGTCAAAGTAGCATCCTTGGATGTTTTCACATGAAGGCTATGTTTAGGAGAAATGGTTTATGGACTCAAAAGTGAATTATATAGGGCAGTTATGTGTTTTTTGTAAAAAAAAAAAGATGACAAAGAGACATAATAAAGGAGGAACACAGACTGAAGCATGTTAATGTCAGCAGTAGAGACAGCCTGTGAAACTATTTTAAGAGATCAAGAGGAAAAATATTTAGAAAAGCATGAGCTGATTAAGAACAGGCAATGGGAATATCTAGAAAAGGCAAACAAGTCTCCCTTGTTGGAATTCACTCGGAACGCCTCTCAGGTCCAACACCATCGCACGTTTGGAAGAGCAGTAGGTTCTGCTGTCATCTCCACAGAGAGTCATACACACTTTCAACCTGTTTATGGCTTTTTGTGTCCTGCACAGAACCCGAGACTTCCCAGCTCCTGCAGGAAGGAAATCATGCAGTAAAGAGCTTGATTCTGTGGCTAGAAAATCCCCCCTGAATTAAACACAGAGAGCAAGAGGAATCTGCTCCAGAATGCCCTAATGCTCTTTGATGAACAGCCAAAGACCATTCTCCTCTTCATATTTCCAGCACATTTAGTCCTAGTCTGCTCAGTTCTGCATTTTTCACGTAAGTGGCCGCTGTCAATGAAGGAAATGCTGTGACTATTCCTGTTCAGACGGGGGTAGCACAAGTGCAGAGGAAGCATATCTGCACATATATATCTGGCGCAGAAAAAATATGCTTCGTTTGCCTGCCAGCAGACATGCAAGCAGCTGATAGATAAAAAGTAAGGCCATCTTATCCTCCTCAGATGAGGATGAGCCATGAAACTCAATGTAGCTCCATTCATTTCAATTCTGCCATGGCCAGTTAGGGAGAAAAGACATGGCAAGCAACTGGCACAGGTAGACTGGAATAGTGAACATGCATTAGCTAACACCATTTGGGGATCTTGTCTGGGATAAGACCAGGATAATGCTGCCTGGGTATTTTAAAATATCACAGCCTTACAAGCTGAGGGCACCAGACAATTTGGGGATCAAATCAGATTTTATTTTTGAGCACTTTCTTCTGCTGAAAAAGACAGAAGTCAGTGCGATAGCACTGGAGCAGACTCCAATGTCCACAGCCAGAAGTCATTAAAAATTATAAGAAGAGCAATTCTGAAAAGTTTGTCATTTTTGTGAAAAAAGAGGCTGGCAAGGAGAAATGTGTCTCTTTGCTCAATTATGGGAACAGTGAGAAGCAAAGCTCACCACAATCTAGATGATACTCCTGCTTACTAAAACTAAATCTCTTCCTCTCCTCATGTGTAGATCCTAATCAATGTCCTGCAGCAATGGTCACATCAGGATGGAGAAGACAGCACAGGAGGAATGGCATGCCTGGAATCAGCTGCTCACTGATTAATGAGGGATGCCTCAACCGCGCACATGTTAGCAAGGAGTCTTCTGCAGCACACTTCTGCCCAGCTGCCTCCAGAGCACAGGCACAGAGAAACCAGACCCTTGGGTCCATGTGGACCATTGCTTTCTCCAGAACTTGTGATTTTAGGGGGAAGTGCAAGATTACAGCCAGGAACCTCCAACTTTTCATTTCAAACACCCTGTTACACTCAATAGACATAGCATTGTTGCAGGAATCTTCTTTAAGCCACTCACTACTTTGTAACCCTCTACCATGTGTTCCTCTTATCTCCTTTCTCAGACGGTCAGTCCTGACCTTTTTGTCACCCAATCCACTGATGACCTTTCTTACATCCCACAAAATGAATGCATCAAAATCCCAGCAGCTGGAATATGTTTGCATTTGACAGGAACTTTGCAGCCCACTCGAGTCAAACAAGAATAATGCACAGTTCTTGGAGATGAAAAGGATTAGGAAACAGAGGGCCTGATGCTGATGTGTCTCAGTGGGCCACTTGTGTACAGAAGAAGTGGAGGGAGAAGAAATGGTGCTGTTACGGAGAACAAGGGCAGGTGGGGTCTGTATACCAGTGCTGCCATCTCAGATGCCTGTGGAGAAGAAACAATAAATACTAGATAAAGTGCTTTAGGGGTTAAGAACTTGAAGGGGATAGCCTGCTCAGTCTCAAAGAAGAGATAATAAAGAGCCTGTAACACTAGATCCAGCCTCTATGTAAAGATAATCTACTTGATGGGGTCTTAATCCTAGCAAGGGCTCTATAAAGTCTGGGAAAAAAAGGGGGTATAGTATGAACCCTGAATAGTCTAATTGATCCCAAAAGTAGAGCCTCTTTTTATATGTAAATACCCCGTCTCTCTTCAACCTCTTGATCATTCAGGGTCTAATCAAGGAGTTTCCAAAAAGACATCTGCTGTCAGCATGAAAAGCCATCCTCTTGTTTAAAGCTCTTCTCTCTCACCTAAGGTTTGAAGCTGTGACTCCTCTCATGCCACTTGAGTCTTAAAAGCTCATGCTGCTGACATGGACATCGTCTGGTACAGGTGACTGGGTCTCAGTGCAGGCAAGAGGATCTCTGCCCATCACTTCATGGGCCACAGCAGGCACAGTGGCTAGCGATGCAAAGCTGAAGAGTGCAAGAGAACTAATGGGATCACTTCAGGAAGGTAGTTACTTTTGAGCACTTTCTTCTGCCTAAAGAGAGAGAAATCATTGTGGCAGAAGGTATTTTAAATGAAGGTGTCATACCTTTGCTTTGGCAGCTAGCCATCTCTGTGGCAGGATCAAGAAGAATTACATGAGTTACCAAGCCAATAGGCTTCTCAGATGCTGGAAAACAGCATAATTCAGTTTACTGTCCTCACAGCTTTTGTGTTTTGGAGAATGCAAGAAGAGGCAGAAAAGGCTACTGGTAGAGAAGGGCAAAACACTGAGCCAACGAGAACTTCCTCTTGGACAACCTTAATCCAAAAAGCGATAAACCACCAGGCCCACCCTACCTCCAACAGCCAGGATCACCACCAGAGAAGCAACAAGATCATGACTAATAGTGATGGTGCTGCCTCTCCAGCCTGCCCCACTGGTTAAGAGATATGGCCAGATGGGCCGCAGGATGCCCAAGCAGCCACATAGCACCTGACACTTTCAGCAGCCTCTTGGCATGGAGAGGAGGGGCAGAGATGCTGTTCCCTCTCTAACACTAATCCCACAGACACAGGTGGGAATGCACTAAGGATTCTCTGGTCCCTCTGAGTAATCTCCCCTTCTGGGAGACTACTGCCTCAGACTCGTGTTGTGACCGACACAAAGCCTTGCTCCTCCTGAGGAAAGAGCAGGTCTGAAGACAGCTCTTTGCCTTTGGGGGCCAGGAAGAACAGCTGAAATGAGACAAGAAATCTTCCTTGCCACAGGGGAACCATTTCAGTGGTTTCTTCTTGGCTTTTGCTCACTCGCTTGTAAGCTGGTTTTGCTTCCTCCTTTACGCTGGAGGAAGAGGTAAGCTTGGGGAAAAGAGAAGATCCAGACATATATCTGGAAGCCAGAGCGAAAGCCAATCCGCTCCGGTTCTCACAGCATAGTAAAAGGCAACAAAATCACAACAGGTAAAGCTAACACATTCTGCACACCACAGTCTGATCTAGAGCTCATTGAAGATCACTGACATTAATTAGACTTCTACCCTGCTTCTTTCCAGAAGCTTAGATGGCAAAGCAAATGAAAACCATCTAGCAAGAGATTGACTTTACCCATTCTGTGAAAACAGAAGAGCAGAACAGAAAAAGCAGCAGATGTGATTGACCAAATGGCCTCTGCTTGTTCTGCAGGAGTTTTACAACATATGCCTGTGACTTCCAGTCTAGATATATGTGCTTTTCTTACAAATTGCATTACTGTATATTTTCTTGTCTGAAAAATTTCCTTCACTTGGATGAAAATAAAATCAATGCTCTAGCTGATGCTTGGAATGATGTGGCCCCAACACACAAACACACACATCTTTTGTCAGAACTTTTCTGCCTTTCTTTTTCTTTCTTTTAATACAAGTCTGGAATCCACTGAGTGTTCTTCAAGTCTAAGCTCCAAACATTTCAAACAGCACAAAAGGTATGACAAGATGAAAGAAAATGTCCACAAATAGACAGCTAGACAACTAGTTAGCAGCTGTCTGCTTTTCTTCAGGGTTTTTTTTTTTTCCCTGCAGAAAAAAAAAAAAACCCTTTATTTTTCAATCTTGAAGGAGCTGACTGCAGATTCTTTTGTGCTGGCAAGAGTCCAACCCTGTTTAGTGCTGGAAGAGGGGGAGGAGGTGAACTCCTTATGATGCCACGTGTAACCTTGAACCTGAGAATGAATTGTCTAACACAGTATGTGTACAGTTGCAACAGTTTGAATACTGTTGCTCATTTTCCATCTTTTGCATTGTACTGATCTCAGTTTAATGAGGTTCTGGTGTTCTATCAAGTCAGGACATTTATGTAGAAAAAGGAATCAAAAAGAGCAGGTTTTGATTAAAAATGTGTATGGGTTTTTGGGACCTGGTTTACATATTTCAGATCTCAAGCAAGCGTGGAGCTTGCAGTTGAAGTTATTTATCTTCTCCCGAGACAAATCTGGCTGGGGGGATGGGTGGTAATGCTTAAATCCTTGATTTTAATTACTACTGTTGTTTGCAAGTATTTTTCTTATGTCATGTCTGTTCTCCTTCTTCCCCTAAACAGATGATCAGCAGACAACATGGACTCCTGTCTAACTTGCAGATTTAATTTGGAAACCTGAGCATCCAAAGCAAATATGAAACATAAGCTGCAGTTGGATTCTCCTCCAAATCTTTACTGCTCTCTCAGAGAATTCACTCACTCCCTTTGTGAGGCTTAGTGTGGGGCTGAAAAACTTTCCCTCCTTGCCTCCTTCTGGGTCTCTTTGTGCGCACATAAATCAATGTGTGTGTGTGTGTGTGTGCGCGCGTGTACGCATGCACAGGAGTCAGCATGCCAGACAGCATTCCAGAGCAGATGATAATTCCTCCTTCCTCCCTTTATTTGCACATTTAGCATGAGTCGCATTCCTCCAGTACCTGCTGAAAGGGTGAAAAGATACTATCCAAGGCTGGGATACAGAAGATAGGTGGAAGGAACCTCCCTTGTCTGGATAGATCATACATAACCAGACACGGCCCTTTCCATCCCACTGAAATAAACTTGTATGACAACACTTAACTCTGCAGCTCTTTCCATTGACAGCTTCCAAGCCATTTTGCTTCTTTTTCCTTTCCTACCCATTATCTTCCTTGTACTTCTAGATCATAAGTTCATAAGTTCTTCAAGACAGAGACTTTACCACTGTTTGTACAGCGCCTGCTACAGTGGGATTAGCAGAATGGGACACTGATCTCAATTAGCATTTAGACCCGCTTTCATATAAATAATTAATAGATAAATAGGTCAACTTAACCCCGAATTTGGGTGGTTAACACAGGTGTTCCGCGTTCAGCCTTCTCCAAGTGATATTTGGGGCAGCGCTGGCCAGAGAGGCTATCTTATTTTGCATCACTTGAACTCTGGGACATGATCTTCTAAGCACGGACAAACACGAATCCTGAGCTAGGACCGCAGGCAGCAGTGTGGGTTTACAACACACATCTTGATCCATCCCAGCTGAGCAACTGTTGCCATATCTAGCAGTAAGGCTACTTGAATTTTAAACAATAGCTTTTCTTGTTTGGCTACAGATCTCATGTTCAACTGTTTCACCTACCTTCAGCCAAAAAGCTATTGGGATTTTATTCCAGTGGCCCTGTATGAACTTCATCAATCTTAACAACTAGTGACATCTCTCTCCAGAGAAAGAGTAATGATCAGGTTCGGGTTACAGCTGTTACTCACAAGACTGAACTGTGGAGAAAACTCCAAAGGGCAACTCCTTGAGAGTGGTAAATTCCTCCAGTTAAGTTAAAGGGAACTGTATGGCTGTGCCTTGCCACCACTTCTGATCTTGGAAATATCAAAATCCCAAACTTCTTGAATCACCGAGGATTGTCTAAAGCAAAGAAGGAAGCAAAGAACCCAACTTGCATTAGGCAGGAGTCCCATTTGTGCTTGTCAACATACCGCTGCAAATATCCACCCGCTTGGAGGGCTCCTGAGGCTTGTGCTCCCAGTTGAAGACCTCAAGGGATATAAATGAGACACCCTGACAGAAGCTGAAGGCCCACTTTTCTGTTGCTTACTGCAGTTCCTGAACTAGGGGTCATAAAGACAAGAAGGTCATTGTATTTACAAGGGAAGCCATGAGCTCAAGACAAAGTCTATTTAAAAAGTGGGGTTCACAAGTACAAATGGGGTTATAGGTGGGATCACCAGCAAAAAATCTGGCTTAGTCCCTTGCCTTTTAACCAATGTAAGAGGTATGGCTTGGTAGGACATTACTCCAGCATCTTTCCAACATTGCTTAAGCATGAGTGATTGAATCAGCCGTGGAGGACTGGGAAATCAGGCCATGAGCTAGCAGAAGGTTAAAAGGGTTGTGCAAATAAAAACTATCTTCCAGCACAAAGGACATCACAGTTCAAGGCCAAAAGCTTCCCTCTGTTGTTCTTGAACTAATTTCAAATGTGAGCCAGAGGCCTACCATGGAGAGGTTACTCTCAGTTACTCCTTCTTGAGAGCGCCTTTTTTGTGGGATGTTTAACTGGATGATACGAGAATGAATTCACAAGCCATTGAGGGAAAAGGTCTGTTGCTTTCTTTTTTCTCAAAACAAAGGAAAAAGGAACAAAGGAAAAGAAGGAGAATGTGCAGAAAACAAAGGAGAAGAAAAGAAACAGATGGACAATAAGCCAAAGAGAAATAAATGATGTGAAATGCACACAATAAAAAGCACTTTACCCAAAATCAGTGGCTCCCCACATAAGGAGAGTGAGTATGTGCTGCTAATAGTATGTGCTGCTTATAGTGAAGACTTTTGGTGTGTGAGGGAGAAGGATTCAGGACCCCAGCACTGGGGATGCTCAGTATGCAACTGCAAGGCTTGGAAAGTCACTCTCTCCACTGCAGTCCAGGCAGACAGCAGCCAAGCTTCAGCAAGGAGGACTGGGACCATTGTAATTTGCTCAGTGTAACAAGACCCTCCTCTGTACCATTTTTAAGCTACAGAGCAGAGCAAAATCTCAGAAATTTCAGGCCACCAAAACATTTGCTTCACAGTAGTTCCTTTTCAATCCTGTCATCATCAACACATGCTAAACAAGAGATTCAAAATCTCAGGCCTGGATCTGTAACAGATGTTTGCTATCTATTTCCTGTATATGCACATAGCTCCCACTGATATCAAGGAGTGAGAAGCTGAAATACCTCTGTGGAGCTGAGCCTTGGAGTGCAAGACAAATACGTGGGAAGGAAAAAGGCACAGAGAGCTACTTTGCAGCCTCCAGGCAGCTCTAAATTAGATGAAGGCACCGGTCCAACTCTGAGCTAGCCCTTTGGAGATGCAACAGCAGCCCACATCTGTGCTATGGAGCCTCACTGAGGACGTTCACAAAGAGCTCCCAAGGAAAGACCCAGTGTTCAAGCAAAATGCACGTTATGCAGAGTGTCAGGAGACAGGGTCTGAAATTTCCCCACATTTTTTCTGCCTAGGCTGTTCACAGAGATGTTACAAAGAGGCCTTCTAGGCACGGGAGGCTCACTGCTTTGTGTAGGTACAGAGAAAGGATGAAACAGGACACTTCAGATATTTATTTTTAAAGTCTATCAGGCATTTGGATGGCTGCACGTGCCAAAACTAATCATGCTAGTGGAAGAGGCATGGAAGCAAGAACAGGCAAAATACAGAGAGCAAGTAAAAGGGAAGGAGCCCACAATGACAAGCAGAAAAGGAAGCTCTACAGATCAGAGGGTTTTCAGTGCGTTGCATGTGCTGCAACCATTTAAACAGCGTATTACGGCTCCTGAAACCCTTTAAACTACACGACAAGATGCAAAGGTTTAAGGGTATGTCATGGTATCTCCAATGTGTTGCTCTGCTGGAGCCAGATATTGCATGCTGCTCTCCCAAATTGAGAGGAAGAGAATTAAATTCAAAGAGGAAGCAAAATGCTCATTTTAATCACCCATATCCTTTGTCCCCTTTGTATAGCAATGCAGGGTAACAGGCAATTGCCATATCCCCTAGTTATTAGTTAGACTGTTCAGGATCCCAGGATTATAAACTCCCAATTTTCCCTGGCATCTTTCACAGATGCATCTTTATAAACAGTGACAACCACATTAGTGCCATTACTTTTGGATGGAACACTCTGCAAAGTGAAAACATTGGTAGCCAAAAGCAACATAATCAGCTGTTCACATTACTTCTAGAATACATGGGGTTTGTCTGTAGGAAAATTGTATAGATGGACAGGGCTGACTAATGAAAGTGTAGAAGAAACATGTATATGAGGCATTTGCCTCAGAATGAGGAAGTATAGCATTATCTGAATCATAGTGCACTCAGAAATCATCCCTCCCTGCTATTTGGTGTCCTTCAAGAAATGAATCCCACCCACAAGGCATTTAATGGACTTTTGCAAGGGGCTTCATTAACTGAGGTTTCAAGACATCTAAAATACTTAGTGTAGGTCCAGGTAAGTGAAGGGATTAAATTATACTTTACTTTGCCAAGCTATCTTTTACCCAAGTGTGTTCCCAAGTAAACTATCTTTTACGCAAGCCATCTTTTCGCCCAGGTATAAATTGCAAGGGATGCAAACCGCAAACTGTACTGCATTGGGAGGAAGGGAAAAAAAGAGGTAATCATGACAAATTATACTTTTTCCAAGTTATCATCATCTTGCTCTGTCTCTGTCAAATTGTTCCTCAAACACAGCAGTCTGATTCCTCGTCTTGGGTTTTGTTTTTTCTTCCTCCTTTTCTACTATTTATATGTCTTGGATAAAACATGCACTTTTGCATATCTCAACCATTTCAAGGGCTGAGATGATGAACTGCACTGTTTAGTCCTTTCCATCACAGTGTCACTAGTGGTCATGCCCATGGTTATCTTTAAGGACAATGCATTCAATAATCGCTCCAATCCAAATCTATCTATAATTATGATCGAGGATGATATGCTAAGTTATATATGTGAAGGAATGGTTCATTTTTCAAGCCTAAATGTTGTTTCCCAAATTTTTTGTAGCTACAACATAGCCTTGGTCTATAACTTCACCAAAGAGTGAATGTGACTTTTCACTAAAATGATTTCAGCTCTCTTTCAAGAAAAAAGAAATAAACATAACAAAGCATCCTTACACATACACACACACTTTAGTTTTATTTCACCTTCATGATTTCAGGGCTGTTGGGTTTCTCCTGGGCTTTAGACAAAACAAATCTTGTCCCTGTAAAGCTCATTCAGTATCTGGTGTGGACTTGTGGGTGGTAAAAGAAAAAGATACATCTGCTCTGAAAAGAAAAGCCCTGTTCTGTAAGCTAATTCTGTGCTCAGGAGTCCTTTGGTGCTTTAGCAAGGCAGGTAGAACTCTCTTATTGCCTGCTTAGACCTTTAAAATTTCTCTTCTCCTCCTTGCCTCTGCTGGGAACAATTTCACCGCAATTACTGAAATGAAGCCCCTGAATTCCACTCTGAAGCTATTCACATGACACTCAGTGCTTCGGACTTGATTTTTCTCCAGTTTTCTCCACAACAGGAAGAGTCGTGAGGAAATTTTCCTCAGTCGGTGGCTTCAGGTTTCTATTAAAAAACTTTTGCTAGCTGCAACACTTCCCAAAACCTTTAAAAAACAAATCTTGCTTTGGAATTATTCAATCAAACGGTATTAAAAGCACAGATTATGCTTTAGAAACTACTTACAAAGAAGGTTTTTACAGATCAGTGAGGACGCTAGTGAGGAGGGGCTCCTGATATGAATGGAAACGTTTGTTTCGATCCTCATTTATCTCAAGGCCCGGGTGCTTTCTGGACAGTGAAACATTCTTCTGCTCCCGCACTTGGAAAAGTGAGGATCAAGTTGCGAGAGAGTGCCCTTGAATGCTCAAGTAAGGAATTTGCTAAGTGGCCTCCTCAGCCAACACAGCTCCCATGTTGACAGTGGCTTTTTAATTTCCTCTGCCCTCAGCAGCAGGATTACCCATCTTTTCTTATAGCAAGGCATCACTACCAGCCAAGCCCCCACAGTTGTACCCAGCCACAAAATCATGATCACTTCTCAAGTTAAAATGTTTGCTATTTCTCCACCACCCTGAAATTTTAACCAAGCCTTGATAAGGATATAAAACACAACTTTGTAAAGGTCCTAGTGTTATTAATTTTTCCAGGTCTGCTCAGGGATCTCTGCAACTGTATGTGTGTATGGCTCTGCTCCAGCCTGCCTGGATTCCACAATCCCCTGCAATATAAGCATTAATCAAAGAATAACAAGTTACTATCATCACTGAGGTCAGCAATCATGTTTATGTGGAATCCACCTATATTTAAGGAAAATGTGAGGAAACATTGGAATATTTTTGGTTTCTTATAAAGAAGCATTAGAGGTGTTAGATCTACTTTTGCTTAAGTAACATATTAAGTGCAAACGTGAAGTCCCACTGGATCCCTTCTGAAATTGACAGTGAAGCTCTTTAATAGAAGCAGAACTCAGTCCTTGGTGAGACAGTGGCCTGTGTAACAATATCACAAACCAAATTTGCAGCCCTAGTCTCAAACTCCACTTTCATTGATGGCAGTGGAAGTTTGGCCAGAGTAAAGAATGCAGTGTTTGTCCTGTAACTTGCACAGCACAGCTAACCTCAAGATTTTCTTCTTCCTGCCATCCAAATCTTCTTGGGATTAGTCAGGACTGATGTAGATGTATGAACATCTTAAAAGGACTGTACATAGCTCCCAGGCTGAAGACTAAACATTTCTGCATAAAACGGAATTTGGCAGTGATTCTATAGGATGAATCTAATCAGAGCAGACAGATTACAATACATGGTAAAGGCATGGAGCTGAAAAGAAAAAAGGACTTGCTCTGCAGTATTGCGTAACATATTCTGGAGAAGCTAGAGAACCTTTCAGAGCAGCTGGGGCAGAGGGAAATGAACCATTTGTTCCCATGTGAAATAAACAAAAGAAGGAAATGCTCCAATATGTCTCCAAACTAGGAAAGGAATGGTGGTGAGATAAGTGACCAGAGACTGAACCAAGCTTTTCATATTGTCCAGTTCCTGAGAGTAGCTGTGTTTGAAGTGCAAGGAAGATCACTGCACAGGCACGTATCACCTTACCACCTGGTCAATTCTGGGGAGCCACAGACCTCTGCAAGGGAATGCAGCCATCGGCAGATGTCTCTGGATGCCTGCAGCATAGCACCAGACACTAGAGCTGCTCTATTTTTGAGTCCTGGTATACCACCTGATAAAGGAAAAATCAAAGCAACCCCATATTGCTCCAAATCACCCACACTGCTCTGCACACGACCAAGAAAGCGTTCTTCCAGATGCTTGCAATGAGTTTCCCAGAGGAAGGTCATTTTCAGTAAGAAAATCCACACAATGGAACTCGGGCAGAATGGAAAGACCTGCAATTCAGGAGGAGGGAACTCTGTACGGTGCTGACTGTGAAACACAGACAGTCATCTCTTCCTTTCTTACGTTTTTTTGTCACTGAATGTTCGCTTGTTGGATTTTGTTTATAGATGGCAAAAACTCAGTCAAGAAAGAGTGCACAAGACTTACTCCTGCTACCTGCTTGACAACATTGTAAGTTCTTCACATCACCACTCTCCTTTTAAGGCTCCAAGATAGAGACCGTTCTGATGTTTTGACTCATGTGAGAAAACTGTTCTCTTGAACTTGGGAGCATAAAGTGAAGCCAAGCAACCATCTTGTCCAGACTTGTTGCCTTTGTAGTGGACATCTCAAGATTTTGTATTTCCCATTTCAAGTCAGATAGAAATGTCAGTGCTCCTTCCCCTTCCAAAAAGAATCCAAACAAGGTTCTTTTTAAAGTAATATGACCATGAGTCACTCTTCAACTGTGATCACACTGCCTTTCTGTGGACACCTTATTAAATACTTCTGAGATAAATTCCCCATTCTTTTAAATAAATAGCCTTACATTCACAGCCAGTGAATTAATGCAGATGGACAATGTTCACAACTGACCCACGCATTCTGATTCACATTTCTTCAGTCCGTTTCTCAGTGCAGACCAGAAATCTCAGTTCCCAAGATCAGCTGCTAAACCACTGAGCATCCCCAAAGGGATACATCTCTAGCCCTTGTGAGTGGGTTGCATGCACTCATGTAATTTAATATCTCTTGCAAATGGACACAACTCAATCTTAGCTTTGCCTTGCACACTTCTGCCTGTTGGGAGGCTGCTCCAGAACCTCCTTCAAGTGGTTAAGGCTCTTCACCTGATTTCCAGAAAAAGAAAACTCTACAGCAAGCATCTAACCACTTCTTCCTATCACTGCTCTGTTCTTTACTAAAAATTTTCTTCCCAAACTCTTCTGCCTTACCCTTGTATACTTATAATCGAACATTCATGTTCCCTCTCATTTATCACCCTGTTAAGCTGAGTAGATTTAGCTTCTGAAGTTCCTGGTCTTAAAACGAATTGCATGCCCAGAGCTGTACACAGGTGTATATAGGTGTGGTCTCACCACTACCTGGTTTTGCAACACTAAACTGCTGGATATATGTCTTCTCATGAGCCCTAAAGGACACCTGAATGCTGTCTTTAGTCCTTGGTTATGCTGCAGCAGTTTATTGAACTGCGAATTGCACTTTACAGGTTCCTATGCCAAGATGAAGGAAGAAGGTAAACATGTTTCAGTGACTGGGAAAATCAGACCCCTCTTGACCTTGCTTTTTCAGTCTGAGTATAAGGACTACTCTGCTTGCCTAAATTCCCATATTTTTCCTCCATTCACAAGGAAATAGTAGAGTTCAGGCAGCTGAGAGAGGCATTTGGAGAAGGAACAATCAGAAGAGGGTCTCATGTTGCAGCGGCTTCCTGAGTGAGAGAAGACAAGCATGGGAAATAATAACTCTGCTCCAATGTCAGGGCTGAGGAGATTTCTATTTCCAATTTAAATGTAATTTTAAGAGCTCTTTGTAGCAGCAAGGGTTCACTTAAAGAACGTGGAGGCTTAGTATACAAACTGTGCAGTCCACAGAAAGGTTCTCATCAATTTCAGGGTGGCATGCCTTATGAATGTACACTCTTATGCTGCAATCAGGAATGAGGCAGCACTTTAAAAATTCTGGTACTCTGCAATATTTATAGGGTCCTGCATCATTCAGTTCTTGCACTTGGCTGTTCAGGCAATTCCAAGAACTGCTCATCTGCAGTTTGTGATGCTTGGTTTCCTTCAGGGAGAGCAAAAGAGAAACTGGTAGGGAGATCTTAGAAACATGGGAAGAAGGGGAACTCTGTATTGCTGAGGTTTAAGAGTCTTAAGCAGATTCACAATAAATAAAGAAAAAGTTAATGGCTGAGTACTAAAATAATATACTACCCACATACGTAACACAATATGACATGACATACCATAATTCCTGTAGCCCTCAGAAGGTAAATATGTGCACATCGTACTTCCCCACATAATGTTTACAAATCCTCACTGGTGTTCTTCACAGTGATTAATTAGGTTGAATAATCAGATGGACTAAAAAGGAAAGGATTTGCATTCTGGAAGGACAACTCATTGGCCAAAAAGAAGGAGAAGATTAAACACTATGCAGGCTTTTCAACTTCAAATATCAACAAAGTTCTTCTGAATAAATTCACCAGCAAAAAGAAAGGCAGTTCTGAGAAAATGCTCACTCTAAGAAGTGCTTGAAAGGAATCCAGTTTGGAGAGTGGAGAACTCTTCAAAACTAGAGGTGGTAAATTGTGACTCAAGTCATGTCCTAGTTTTGCCAGTATACAGTAGCATTCACTCAATTTTCATAAAATATCAAGGAGCTGAAGCAACATTCACAGTACATACCACCAAACTACTTAAAGCACAGCAGGATTTCTGAGCTCTAAATCTAGTAAATATGAACTCTAAAAGTAGATATGGCATTCTTCTACTGTATCAATGATCTGGGTAGTCCAGGGCTGTAACAAGCAAATGTTAAGAAAATATGTACAAATAGGAAATGCCGTATCTGTTTTGACTCTTGGCATTAGAGCTGCAAAATTCAGATATGTGGAAGCAGAGCATGGACTGTGTTTCAGTGTCTTTGCAGCTGCACCAAAACCCTGGTTTTCTCAAAGAGCCACCCAAGGGGATAACTTACTTTTTCTTCAAACATTTTTCTGTGGTTTTATTACTGAAGGGGAAGTGCTGCAGGACTTATTTAGGGAGTGATAGTGGATGACAGATTAAATATGAGCTCACAGTGAGAGACTGTAGCACAAAGAGGCAAATACCATACTGGGATGTGGAGCAGAATTACTTGCAAGACTACAGAGGTAATAATTCCTCCATACACAGCCCTGGTGAGGCCCCTCTTGGAAAACTGTGATCAGTTTTGGGCAACTCAATATAAAGAGGATGGCAATAAAATAGAGTGAATACAATGAACAGTGATAAAGATAAGCGGGTTGGAAGGTATGATGTATGAGTGAAAGGCAAGGGAACCTAACTTACTGAACACAGCTGAAAGAGGGAGGAAAGGAAAGGGCAAGGGGAGGAAGGACATGACAATGCCACAGTATTCCTAGGTGAGCGGGAAACCTGACTGCATCTGTAGATATATTTCAGAGATAGTGAACAAAAAATGGCATTTTTCATGGAAAATTTCAAAATAAGTGTTAAGAATTCCGTTGCTCCCCTCTTTATCTTATATTTTCGTTTGAATTTCTCTCCAGTAAAAAAAAAAAAAAAAGACTACATATGTGCACACACGCACATACACACAAACACACACACACACACACCCCCGACATATGCATACATTTTCTCCTTAAGAAAAAACATTAATGGAGGATTACTAGCTAGTTCTAATCAAAGGCTGATGTTCAAACTTCAGCCTATTCTTAAAAAATTAGATTTTCGTAGTTAACTTTGTCACATTCTGGCCCACTGTTCACATAATCACTCTCCCCTCAGCAGAAAGATGTCCATCATCATAAAAGGGCAGCACTGTGCTTGCGAAGGCTTCCTTCTGGATGACTTGGATAATCTCCATCTGGACTGGTGGTCAGAGAAGAGCAGCTGGCATTGCTCTGAAATAAGAAGAGCTCTTACATTTCGAACTGCTACCATTCTGTGATTCTGTGTGAAGCCCAGACTTGTTTGGGTATCTCCAAGCACTCAGGCAAACATGATTAATAACAAGGTGGCTGAGCCAGGCTGGGGGTGGGGGTAGAAACTGGAGCCAGAGTAGAGGAAGACTGTCAAAGTCAGCACTATATAGTTCAGACAAAGCTGGGTTGGAGCTGGAGGGAGCGGGTCAGCGGGTGCAATAAAAATACTCTTTGCATTGTTCATTCCCACTCATAGCTTTGCATTAGTTCAGCTGCACACCTGTAATTAATACATGAAACTGTCTTCTGGAGACAATCTGCTTTATGATGTTTGCATAATCCTTCCACCAGCCTGTCCGTTTCCTGGCAATATGTGACTTTCCTTCAACTTTCTAATAACTTTCTGGGGAGGTGGGAGGAAGTGGCAGGAAAGAGACTAGAACCAAATGAACTGTTTAACAAATTTCTTCCTTTTTCTTTCCCCCTCTTACTTTTTCCAGAACAACTAACAGAGCTGGAGCCTCTCACTTTGACTTAACAGTACCTTTCTCCTTCCAACTATTCTTCTTTTGACTGGCAGCATGTCCCACTTATAAACCTTCCACAAAAATTGGTGCTTGCTTCCCAAACACTCAACTTCAAACACAAGTCAGCCTTTGAATTTATTTTCACTGCATATTCTTGTAAGTTATCCTGGCCATCATTCCAGTTCTTCTTCACTCTTTTTTTGCTCATGAAAGCATGTTTTTCATTATTGTTAAACAAGTCCTTATCTCTAAACCAAATAGTCTTCTCATTCACTTTCTTCCTGGCTTCCTTGCCTAGGATGGTAGAAATTGAGTCCAAACCATAGTTGTTTGGTTTGTTATTTTAGGGTGGGAAAGATGGCAAAGGACAGACACTGTCACCTCTTTTAAATTAACTGCTTTGTACTGGCCAAGTCAATGGGATGCATTCACTGGACAGTGAGCTATGATCAATCAAGAGCCTGACATATATGAACTACACAAGCACTGGGAACCTTGGAGCAAAATCTCACACCATTACAGCATTCCAAGCCATGTGCCAATACCCCGATGTCAGCTGTCATCTGCAATACCAGTGCCCTGACTTTTACAGGGCCTATTCAGCAGTTAAAGAGCTGTAGGCACCTTACCACTGCTGAGAGAAATTGAGCAATGGTTTCACAGCAGGATGAGTCCTAGAGTGCTCCTTGTGAAATTACATACTTTTAACCTGAAAAAAAGTATATAATTTAGAAGTTAATGTGTTTTCTGCAATTGTTAGTGTTGCTTTTATTTAGGAGCAAGGATGGAAGAAAATTTTGCCACCCATACGCACTGTGGAAGGGAACTACAGCAGATTGACTTGCAGGATGGAAGCTCTGGGTAGGACACCTGTCATTTCTATGGGGATTCTCACATATCTTTACAGCATCGTCTGATGAAAAGGGGAGCTGCCAATGCTGAGTCAAAAGCAAACAGCAGAAAGAGATTTTGTTTGCATCCACACAGGATGAGAAACAGTGAAGCACTTCCCTTTGCACATACACAGAAAATTCACATCAGTGCTCTTACCAATGTTGAGGTGTGCTAGGCCTATAAAAAGCAGCATCCTAGAGAGATTTGAGTCTCCATCTGAACTTTGAACCCAATTGTAATTTCTTCTACAAAATGCTCAATCAAAGTTTTTTATTTTCACTCAGACACCTGTTTCTGATGTGCAGACATCCACCAAATTGCATCCAGTTCGGGTCCACATTTGCTTACACTTGCTGCTAAATGAAGCCTTATTTGCATTAAAATTTGACCACCTCACTCACTGCAATTCCACAAAGGCTGAATTTAGTTAAAAAAGAAAGCTAGAGAAGGGTGCAAGTCTGAGGTGAATTCAACTGGGAATCTCCACCTCAGCTAATGTTGGATGCAACCCATATCAAAAGCCTCAATAAATAATTTAGATATTGTCAAGCAATGTATGCACTACCTGATCAAGGAGCATTTCCCCTTTTTAACCCCTAATGGTAACCAGCTACTTACACTACTAAAAGAGCTTCTACCCTTAAAATACTTCCATATTGATTTGCTTTCAACAGAACAATTAAATAAACTCTGCAATACTTTCAACACTGAGTCTGACAATGCAGAAGTTAGAACTGTTTTGAAGAGAATAGCCCCCATTCCACCACTAGTGTGGATGAAATGTTTAAACTCCTACACTGTGATTTTACTAAATTTCTTAGTTTGGATTGCATATTTAGTTCAGGCACACACCAAATGTGGAGGCTCAGAAATGTCACCACATGCTTGCCTGGAAGTCCATCACTGGTGTTGAGACCATGTACAGAAGCCTGACAAACAGCCTAATACCAACATCCTTTCAGATCTTATACACTTCCTCGCCATCCAGAACTATGACTTGAAGTTGACTTGAAAGCATCCCAAGTCAGACGTTCTGAGAATCCTATTTATACCTAAAAATGCTCTCATGGCTCCTTCTAGACACCGGGAGAAAAACCCTCTCTGCAGCAGCCATAGTAATGGCCTGAGAGAAATATATGCAGTGGGCACAGAACATTTTGAAGTCATAGGTCCCTTAGCATTCAGGTCAGGACCGAGGTTATTAGGCAGCACTCCAGCCTGGGTAGCACTATGGAGGCTGTGTGCCTTGGGGGATATCTGCATACTGAGGTGCCCTGGCAGTGAAGGGGATGTGCAACTGCTACTTCAGGCCATATGATGGGCATATGTAGAAGCAGTAGAATCAGAGCTACCTATTTTCAATCCTCCCCTAGAGCTTCAGGCAACACCCAAGTGGTAGGCAAAGCTTTAACCCACATGTGGGCAAGGATAATGAAAATCATCTTTTCTCCCTTTTCCTTTGGTAAGGACATGGCGAGGCACAAATCTGAGCTTGCGGATTTAGTGATGCATGGGAGGAGGTACGGGTGAGGGGAGCAAACGAACCCTAAAAACCTCCACAAGGGACATTCCTGCACAGGGATGCCAGCCATCAGCTGGGTGAGGATTGGCACCACTTCTGATTCATCTTCAGAAGATCCCAATGGACTGGCTGAGGGGAGCTAAGAAAGGAAAGGGAGTTTCAGCTGTAGTCACAATGAAACAAAAGCATTTGTCCAGGAATACCTCCATAAAGACCACAACAACAAATGATGTACCAGGAAAAAAGCACACAGTGTTCTGGAACTATTTATACCCTTTGATACAAAACAAGATCAGGTCAAATCTATCTGCTAGCATATGAGCAGTCAGCAAGTGGATGTGGACTAGGAACACAGTCTTTCTCCCCTGTCATGTAGCCCCATGGGTAAAAGACAGAAATTCATGCAGTGAAACAGCAACGAAGAGGGGACCCCAAGGGTCACTGGCTGTGCTATTCAAGGAGCTGTGCTGTGGGGAAGCACAATGTTAATGCTGCTGCCCTTTCCCCTTAAAACGGTGTCGGCAGGGCTGCCCAAAGAGGACACAGCTTTTGCAGAATTGTCAGTTCTTCCCTTTTTATGTCTGCATGCATCCAAAACTCACTTCTTTCATGTCCGCAGTCTGAGGGAGTATATTTTCACAGTTTACAGAAATGCACCATCTTCCTTCCTCCTGCTTAAAAGGGTTGGGGGCTATTCACTTCTCAAAAATTCATTAGTCAAGTGACTTATAATCTAGCCTACACTGAATGAAACCAGACCACACCAACTAATTTCCAGGCTGGTAAGATGGAAACTACTTCAGACTCTGAATGACAGACAAAGCTGCAACTTCTTGCCTGCAAGTGTCCAGACATCACTCAGACACCAAACATCATACTGAACTCACCACCTTTGTTGCAGAGGGCTTCTTTCAATGAAAGCAGCAAAGCAGACCCAAGGATTGAGGAAGGAAGTCCCAAATGGTAACCCTGCAGAGGAACAACATTACTTGACCACAAGCCAAATCAGGCTTCTCTGAGAAATTATAATGCAAATTTTTTCATCAGTGAGATTCCAATTCCTTGATGAGAAAAGGCTCGCCGCTTCTTTTGCTGAAGTCACTAGCCATTGTCATTGACTTAAATGGCAAGAGGAGGATCATAGTAGCCTAAAAAATTATGCAACTCAAAATCACCTCAGTTCTCACCTGAAAATTAGTCTGAAGATGCTAAAAATAATATTTTCTTAGAAACAGGTCATCCCTTACCTGTCTACTTCAGAACTTTCTAGATCTTGGAACTTCTTGCAGCACAAGAAATTAGTGGCAAGATGTCAGACTAGATAAGATGAGCTCTCTCTGGACTAGTCTTGATTGGTTCCTACATGTTGCTAAACTCTGGATTGTATCTAAACACCATCTACAGTTAACTGTGTTTAGAATTTTGGGATTTGTCTACCATTTCCAGCTTTGAATAGGGAGTGATATGGAAAGGTGAAGGTGGCATGTTCACACTGATAATTAATATATATTTATATCTCAGGTATAGGATCATAGGCATATTTTAGCGTGGACAACATGTCCAAGGTCATTCAGAGACTCTGTGGGAAAGCAACAAAGACAATTCAGGTACTCTCCACTATAATACAGTGACCTAAACCCAAGACCATTCATCTTCCCTCTATAAATCCTGATAAAATACTGTGTTATATGCAGTGCATTTAAGTACTTTATTTTATTTGGGGAGGTCTTCATTGCCCACAGTTTTTTTCTGCGTTATTATTCAAGCTCCAAGTTGCATTTATTTATTTATTTATTGGTGCATAAGCATAGATTTGAAAGAAATATTTAGGTGGGAAACATAATGCCTCCAATAGAACTGTGCTAGCAAGCACACACTACAGTTTAGAGTTTAGAGATTAAAAATAGGATCATTTGGATGTGTGGATTTGAATATGATTTATGGATCACTTCCAGAGACATTATTGTTGCTTATCATTCAGACGACTGTGAAAGTGAAGACTATGAGGGAAATCATGCAAGAGATACATTGCCTATAGAATGGGGAAAACCATTAAATCTTAGAGTGGCTGATGCAGCAATTAATATTGCAACCTTCACTGCCTTCAATGTACAGAAGAAAAGGGTAAGATTACTTAGATGTCTGCTTCCCATAAATAACTGCTCTCAAGACTCAAAGGGAGAGACAGGCTTAAACACACATTACACACAAAAGCCCCTTTCACATTAGCCTTGGAGGAAACGCTTAAAATAATAGCCACTAGCAAATCAGGAATTTGTATACAGGTATGGGACTCAGGACTCTTGGGCTGCACCAGCTGTTCTTACAGGTCTAACCACATACAAAATATCAGGGCAACCACATCTTCAGCAGGCATAGATGGAAGGCGAGAAGGTATGCTGTACATTGTTCTGCTGCTGTGTTAGTAAGGTTATTTGGTGTCTAAAGGTCTTGGCTAGAGCAGTAATTACAGAGGATCACAACTTCCCACAGCTGAAATTCAGAGACAACCATTTAGACATCTGCAAGACATTTTTTTAGTGGATCTTTTAACTTTCTTGCTTGGTCCAGAGCAGACTGTAAGTGCCAAACAGAAGGAAGCACTAACACAGCACTCAAATACCTGATTTTCTTAAGTCTGTTTGAACACTGGGCTAACTCCAGCAAAGATTATCCTGATTTACAGTGGCATAAGTGAGGCAAGGATGGTGTTGTTCATGCTTTATGTCCATCACCATGAGGGCAAAAAAAAAGTGTATCTGACCAAGCTGCCTGAAATGAGACCTTTGTTATGACATACCCCTCATGACAGAAAATAATGAAAGATGCAGTAAAGAACATTTATTCCTCAAAGCAGCTGATGTGTGGACATGCTCAACTCCATACAGAGACAAGTAAATTTAAATATACACAAAAGAATTGTCAGAACAAAATCTTAGAAGCATTTGGCCAGCACCTCAATATCCTCTCCTTACCCCCTTCATGGATGCTGTTTTGCTGAAAAAATTATGGCTCCTTAGCCAACGGTAGTTACTCTTAGAAGATTTTTTTTTCAGATATGAATTCATAATGTTCAAATGAGACTTTTTTTTCTTCACACATTTGTTATTTGCAAGTTGGTTAATAAAAGTAATCATCAATATTCTCTGACAACTGGACTAAAAATTTCAACACTTCGGTGTGCAAAGAAAAATTGTGCATATTCATCAAGAAACTTGCTTTACATTTTGAGAAAGATTGCAGAGTTAATAAGTCATGATTGCATTTTCAAAACTGAAAAAGTGAAGACCCCTGAGAGAAGGAAAAAGACTTTACTCAAAAACATCAACTACAGCTGCCTCAAAACCAGCTGTGAAGGTCAGAAATTATTTATGGAATGCATGTTTGCAAGCTTTTAATTAAAGGGGCAGGAGGACAGTGTGCTAAGAGGGTAATCTAAGAATGAAATATAACAACAAGCCTAATTCAGCCTCACTGTAGATTTCCACTGGTGTGACTTATTTGGGAGACTAGAGTATGCACAATGGGACTGCCATGGAGAACTGTATTATATTCAGAATCATGGTCATATTATCAATAGTGAGCATACCAGTGTTGGACACAGTACAATATACATCAGGATATAAATACACATTTTTCTCTAACTACTTCACTCCCTGCCAACAGTGCAACCCTGATGTGGCCCAACCCTGTGTTGTCTTCTGAGCTGCTTCTTCCAGCAACATCAGGCTGAGCAACACATTAGCAATGTGGCAAACTTGGTATTTGATGGATTCAGCAGCTTTGGATAGAAGAGGACTTTGCATCTTCCTGAGCTGTGGAGAGAGAAGGTCAGGGTAGCTACCCACTTGCACAGAGAAGGAAAGTGATGCAGTCCAAGCTGCCCAGCCAGCAAGAGAAGAAAAAGCAAGCAGTATACTTCATGCCTCATCTATTTTTAGCTGTATTCAGAGCACACCAGTTCTGCTGACTGCATTTAAAGAGGCCGTCGGCCGGTCCCTGATCTGATGGGCGCATTGTCTTCAGTTCTGATGTCAACGAAAACAAGAAAATGTACTTCTCTAAAGAGAGTGCCAAAAGAGTTTTACTTGAATGAGGGCTGAAAGGCTTGGCCAACAGGTGACAAAGGGCTGTACATCCAGCACAGAGGACACAAGACGATCAAGAAGACTTTTGCCCCTCCTGGGGAAAAAAAGAAAAAGGAAATACAGTACAGACAGTCCTAGTTAGTTCAATTAATTACCCACTGGCCATTTACTTAAGGGACCTAGTTACAAATATATCCTCATCTCAATGACAGGAAATCTATCTGAAAAGTCTGCAAAAAGGCTATTAATGAAGAGAGTTTCTAATGCCTGTAAGCTGAAATACTTTTCGCTCCTTTCGCCACTAGTTCCTGTGGGTCATTTCTGGGGTCAGCAGTGGTGTGCAGAGTAAAGACTCTGCTACTGCTGGAGAAGAAAAAAAGAAGAAGAAGAAAAGTACTTCAGTATTGTCAATCTTTTATCCTTGAACGATACACTAGAGGCTGACATTTAATACCCTAAGGATATAGATGTTTGAAAGCTGGTTATTGTAACAAAGGAAACCATCCAAACTCTGCAAGACCGAATGGATCAGATAAAGCTGACACTGAGATAAATCTGTTTTACATCCATTCTTGCAAAAGTTTTGCTAATCTATGTAGTTATAGCTTTCCTGGAGCAAAAGGAGAGGGAGGAAAAAAAGAACCCTACATTACAGCAAGTCAACATCGTGCCCCTATTTGTAATCTCCAAAGTGTAACATGATGGTCAAAAATCATTTTTCTCCCAGATCTTGGGTGAACTCTATTAAAAAAAGAAAGATTAAGAAAAAATTGAGAAACCAACACAGGGAGTGAGAGAGGGCATGAGGACAAATATGCATGCTCTTTCTGGTTGAACTTCCATGTTAACATAGATTCTGTTTGTTTGTTTAACACATGAATTTAGATCCTTCATAGACACAGACTCATCTTCCAACCAGTCAGAAACTTTAACACCTACTCTTCATTATCCAGTATTTATACCGCCAGATTGGACTTTCATATGGAAGCCTGGAGCAATGCTGGTACAGATGGTAAGATGACTCTCATGAGATTGATGACTCTGAAGAAATATACAGTATTAAGTCAGAAGGTGCAAATGTTAACATTCTAGTGTAGAAAAGAAATATTCCTTGCATACACTTACCAGGTTTGTTTTCTCATGCATTACAAAGAGAAAGAAAAAGCCCTCGACACACCTCGTAGCTGGCAAACGAATGATAAATTTACTTTAGTTTCTTTTGTATGTCAACTGTTCATGCCTCAGGTACTTAACCTTTACTTTGAAAACATGGTTCAGATCCTAGTCTTGAAGGTGGGTGGGAAGAGGGGGGGATGGTATTCCTGTAAATGTTTCATTTAACAAAGGCAGTACTATAAGAAGGTTCAGTGGTGAGACTCTGAATGGTATTTATTGTTTCAGATTTCAGGGCTTCTATACATCTGCTGCCTGTCAAAGGCAGATACCACATTCATAAAACAAGTGCCCTGTCTCAAAAAAAAGAGGCGAAAAAAAAAAGACTCTCTTCTCTGTGGCTCAGCCTCCAGGATTATGTGAGATGGGAAGCTGCAGAAAATGAAAGTTCTAATTTGCTGTAAAGACGATCAACAAGGTCTTTTATTATAAGAGGGAAGGGAAATTTCAATTTATTTTTTACATTTGGGGGCCCTGATTCAGCAAAGCACTTTAAGAACTATCCGTGTTCTGAAAAGCTCTTAAACATGTTCTTCTGCCTCTCCATACGCAGCAAGATACCTAAGAACTTATTTAGGTGAAGTAGAGCCCTAAAGAAGAACCATTTATATTTACGCTAACTAAGCAGCTCATTTTACCAGGCCCATTACATGATTTCTGACTTTATTAGGTCTGGAATGTATATTTCACCCATGGTGAGAAACATGCTCATTCATTTCTTATGATATCATAGTCTTCTCCATGGTAATCTGGTGCTATGTGAGGAAAAACAATAGAAGGGAAAACTTTTCATGCCGAGATGAAGACGGATAAGGAATTATGTTCAGCCGGGTGGGAGAATATATAAGAGGAACAAAACCAGAGAGCCCCTGATTCTGAGGATCTGATTTATTTAGTATCTGGCATTGGCCATAAAGTATGGGCAATGAAAAGAAGAGTTGACCTCAATGCCTCCTTAGCAGCAATCAGAAATTCATTTCAGTGTGTGAGCATTTAATTAGCTTCACTGAGTTTACAAGACCTTCAGTCATTTTAAGATACTCCAGGCAACTACCCCACACATAAGATTACCCTGAATCTGGAATGCCAGCCACTTAGTAAGAATGTCTGGAGAGTTTTAATTGAAGGGGACTCCTTTGTTTTCATATCCATTTGATGTGCCATTACCATTTCCTTCACCACAAATTTACACCGAGGGACTCAACTAGTCCAAACAATTGTTTTAATCGGTAAATTGCAGAAAACCTTCAAGAAAGTTTAAGGTTGTTCTGTGTCTAGGAAAAGTCAAATAGCACCATGAAATTTTTAGAGCCAAACTAATCATTATACAGTGCAGTCATTGCACCACTTCAGGCATCTGAGGAGAGTCATCACCGTCCCTCTTTTTCCAGAGGACCTGAAATATATTTGCTGCATGCATTTATTGCATGCATACAATAAATATATATGGAATGGGATTAACTATCAGGAGGCAATTAATAATTCTATTATGGCTTCATGAGGTCTGTATATCAGGCTCCTCTCCCTGGCAAGGATGAAGAATTGCTAAATACAGTTAATTTCTAGGTTGATCTTATTTATATACTGGACACTAATCCCCTTCATACATCTCATGTGCTTCTTTCTTCTCAGAGATACTGTCCCTCAGTGACCTCCTCCTAGCATTTCATTAAATGCCTTCAGCCTCAGTAAATTACAGCACTTTAAAAACATTGAGTTTAGCATATAAAAAGAGAGAGAGTTTCTGTACACTGCCATGGGATAAGGTGCAGCGAAAATCCCATACAAGCTGAACTGTACTTCCTAATCAAATGGGTGTAACAGATGGCTGCTAGAGCAAGCCATCACAATGGAAATATCTGCAGTTCTCATGGTAACGGAATCTGCCAGGTCTGAGGGATTTGCTGTTTTCCAGGACATCTGAGCTGCAATCTCTTTCGAGCTGTCTAGCAGTCTCAGTCTCGCTCTCTCTCACTCTCTCAGCATGATGGAGATAGAGTTGAAAGGTGGAGCCTGATTTTGCATTCCAGCTGTGATTAAAGACATGCACACACAAACGCACACACACATGCACACACATACACACAGAATCAATAGCACTGCATATTCATTATGCTATCTAGAACCTTGTTAACCACTCAGGCAGAACAACAAGGAAATTTGAATATGCCTTCTTCTTTAGGGAGGAAAAGAAAGAAGTGTAATGGGGGAGAAGGGGGAGAGAGGAAGATAGCATGTATATGGGGAATTAAGATGCATGAGACGTACCTTTTAATAAAGATATGGAGCAATGTTAAAACTAGCAGTTGTTTCCATTTCATGGCAGTATGTCAAGATGACTTAACATAGCAGGATGAAACATCTGGCCTGAAAAAAAGAAATCATTATGTCAAATTTCCAAAACATGATATAGAATCTATGGAAGAAATAGAAGAACAAATAGAGCAACCATGTACCTTAATACTAAGTGAAAGCATGTGACAGACCTCCTGGTACCGTGTAATTAGAAAGATGATCCTTCTCATAAGGTGTAGGGTAGCATAAAGACAACGAGTTTTAATTATAAATCTAAAGGACTGGGTTTAAACCCATAAGGGTCTGTTAAAAGGTTCTTATATTTCTGCATGCAATTCAGAATCATCAGCAGGAAGAAAATAATCATTCATGAGACTTTTATTAAAGTATTTTCCTTCAAATCCCTGTCAATTTAAAGAAACAAGAAGCAGCATACTGCTTTCTTTGCTAGACTACCTGCTAGAAAGCACACAGAGGGTTGATTCACAGCTGCCTATTCTCTTGGGTATTTGAGCCTGAAGATCAGGCAACATGTAAGAATTCAGCCGTGGCTCAAAATGGAAACAAAGAGGACCATTCTTAAGCAATGTGAAATGAAAAACTACAGGCTGCAGACCGTAGCCCTCAGCATGCTGATCCACCACGTTGTCCTTGAAGGCACTACAGTTAAATACATATGACAGCCAAAGAGACAGGAAAAATGCTTTCCAGAATAAAATTACTGGATCTCCTTTTTTTCATGATGTAGAATAAGCCAGGCAATGCAAGCTCCTAAAGTACCCACTCGAGAACTGGGTATTGTAAGATGGTATTGTCTACCTATCATGCAGCATTGAAGAACATTTTATGTGACCTTTTCTGAAGACTGAACTACTTTTACCACGACTCTATTCCACTGTAGTAATGATTTCTGGCTGAGAAATTTAATTCTTAAGTTGTGTTGGTTCATTTCAAATAGATATACAGAGTTCACTTACAACAGTACTGCATTACATGTTCAGGGACCTCCAAACGTTAACTAGTTAGAAATAACTGCTATTGCCAAGCAAAGATGTCTGCAACAACAACAGCATAACAGTGATAATTGTTTGTATTTATACTGAGCCTTCAACACCAAAACACTCAACAATATGAGGGATACAGTCAGTCACCTCAGCTCACAGTAAGCAATGACTTGATTCACATGCAGTTTCTCAAAGTCCAATAGGGCTTCTCATGTTGCAAGGTGCAGGACTACTTAGCATAAGTTAGCAGTGCTCAAATCCACGTCTACTTTCTGCCACCCTTGTGCAAATTAAATAGCACACTGACTCCTTCACCTGCCTATGAGAGGTAGCCATCTCTGGAGTGAACTTAGGCTGATTTTCAAAAGAATGTCACATTCAACTGAATCACTAGAAGATTTCAGATGCTTTCTTAAAATACAGCAGCTATTCACAATAGGAAACTTGGTGCATAGTTTTACCTTTTACCAGAGAAAAAGCAGTTCTGAGTGGGAGTGAGGGGATAATAGAAGAACATGAAGAGGTAGTTCTGTTCGTTATCCCATTATCTGGGGCTCTATGTGTCTGTAATTTCCCATAAAGTCAACTGAGATTGTCAATGCCACAGGCACGCATACCATTTTTTTATGTTGCACTCAGCACTATGTAGATAAGCATTCTGTAAATGTAACCCCCAACACGGTTGGTCAAAAATTATTGTTTACTCAACTTGGAATATATCCAGGGTTAACACTGTGATTCTTGTAGCAACCATCCCAGCCTTCAGCAATGACACAAGAAATCAAGAACCTCTTTTATATATTCTGACTTGATAAAGCAACCCTTCAAATAACTGGTGTTTCAACATTGCACTGCACTGCTATTACTGCACTGTTAATATTTATTAAGAGATCAGAATGTCCCTTACTGAACAGTTTGTGGAAAGTTTTGACTCAGACTAGATCCATGTGAAAGACAAAACAACTGCTGTGCAGTGTGATCAATGGCACTCCAAGCCATGGAGCTTCACACATTGAATTTACCCATTCCTGGAGTCTATTAGCTGTTCCTCAAATAGCTAATCTTAGCACACACACAGAACACAAGTCTATCTGCAAAGAGCTCTCTTCCTGAGGCACTATTCCGTCCTATTCAGAACTAATGTTATTTTTGCCCCTGCCTGCCAACATCTCCAGCCCAGTGTTCCCAGATGGTGCACTTATTTGGATCCCCTAGCAGGCACCTTGTGCCTGCTTACCCTGCTTTGCAGTCCAAGTCCCTAAGTGCCATTATCTACCAGACCACTAAGTAATTTCTGCTGTGCTTCTCACATATCACATTCCTTAGCGATCAGCACAGCAAGAAAACATCCTTGATATTGTCTAAAAGGCTTCCATTTCCCCAGTCAGAACTCAAGCATCTGACTTTCAACTTCAGCAAGCTGTGCCAGAGTCCCCACACATGTGGGAGGGCTTAACAAGTTCTCCTGCACCGAGTCTTAATCATGCCTTCCTAAAACATTGTCCAGCTTGAGCCCCGATACATTCTTTTAGTTGGGTCACCTCCATCATGTATTTCTGATGCAGGAGACCTAGCAGCTTCAACAGACCCCATGGCCTCCAGTAAAGCTCAAGCAGTCCTCAGCCATTCATCGCCAAGGTAGATCAGAGGATTGTCTTTCAATTTTAGGTTGTTTATGATGGTACCTCTTAACAGCTGAAGCTCTAAGAGGTCCTGCATTGGGTACACAGTTTCTTTCAGTCCAAGATTGCTCTTGGCCCCCAGCTGATTCTGACGCAGACAGAAAAATCATCAGGACTCAGAATGAGTGGGATGGTGCTAGCTGGTATCATAGAACTCTGAAGTAGACCCTCTTGCTATTTCAGTTCTAATTGGGATCTTTGCTGCCTGGTTAGCAGACACATTTCGATCAATTGCTGCGTTCGTGCTGACAACACTGGCTTACAAGAGTTGCTCTTGTCATTTCTGTGACCTCCATCTTCCATTGTTCTTGGTTTCTGGACAGGAGCTAAGGGACACTTATTTCTAACACTCACAGCCACAAAGTGGGGAAGGAATCTTCCCATACCCAGCAGCCTCAGATTCCCAGCTGCTACAGAGAGCACACTATGAACCTGCCACTGCACAGCAGTTGAGGATCTGACCTATAGTATTTACATGCTGATAGATTCCCAGGATTTGGCATTTTGAAGATAACAGAAAAATACCTAAACTTTCCCTTTCACCCAAAGTTGGTCCTTCCTGGCAATTGCCTGCAGAGACCCCAGACACCAAATTCCTCAGCCCAGTGAGTCTTTCCCATTCCCTGCAGGGACTTAACACACTTTGCATTCCACAGTGCATCTGCTCCAGTCAATCAACTCCTGCAGCTCCCTGAGGGCTTCCAACACCGGCCAACAGGAGGGGACAACAGAAGAGCCCTGCCCTACCCCTTCTCAGATATTATTGCCTTATTCTTCAAAAATACTGCTCAGAGAATGACCATCCACTACAGGATGCTCCTGTAAATACACTGCAAGTTCAGAGGGAGTAAGCAAGCATGCTTTAGTAAATATTTTACCAATGAAGTGGCATAGGGTTCTTAATACTCGTCATTTTTCAATATAAGAAGCGCTTCATCAGAAGGTGCTCTGTACTCAAGGGAAAGAATGTGCATTCTAACAATAACAGGACAGGCAGTGGCCAACACCTTATCAGTATTAGCTTTCCTTGAAAACATGTTTGGTTCCTTCTCCACTCTACCACCTAATGTTCAGTAAGCATTTGATTTAATAAGAGGGTTCAGAATGTCAAGTTACAGACACTATAAGAGGGAAACTTGGGAAAGTATAATTGGCAAATTAACAAATTATAAAAAATATTTTGGCTATTTCCAAGAAAAAAAATTTTTTTTTTTGTTTTAAAAGAGCTTTTCTCTGCGTGTTTAGATTTGTGGCAGTGGAGGAGTGCTTGGGAGGACTGAGGAGGGGAACAGAAGTGCGTGGTGGTCTGGAAACCAGTGTGCAGGCAAGGAGTCAGGGAATGCAAGCCCTGGAGATGGCTGTGCTGCCACTAACCTAGTTGTTTTATAGGGATAATACTGATTGCTGAGCACAGTCATGCTGTCAAGACTAACCAGGACTGCCTAAAACAGGGACAAAGAGAAGGACTGTATTTTAAAGCATGCCTGAAGACCAGACAGAAGAGCTCCATGGCAACATGCAGGGATCTGTTATTCTTCCGTTTATTCTCAAGTGCAGCTCCTGGCATTGATGTGATCTCTATACCATGAGGCAGCAAGGATCTTTGCTCCCCTTTCTGTGCAAGCTGGTAAGTTGCACCTCTCCCCTCAGCCTTATCTGTCCTCATGAGTGGAGCTGAGAGGGTTACATGGTTTTGCAAAACTGCTCTGGCATGCCTTATGAGATAATACGAACTCCAGAGGATGGTTTCTGCAGGACCTTGAAAACTTTCTTTTCTGTTGCAAGTGATGAACATCCCCAATCCTGCAATGTGCAAAGACTTGCCCATAGGTTAACTTTACGCATGTGATGATTTCTAGAAACCAGACATTTCACAGGCATATGCACAAACACACACACAGAATAAAAAGTCCTGGTCCCATGCCATGTATTTTCTCTTGCACCAGTTTGAAAACTGTTTGCAATGACTGGAACAAAGATCATGCCATATTTCCCTTAAATAATGGACAAGAAGAAATCAGGACCGTGGCACATGCAATATTTCATTCTTTCCCTCACATACTCTGCAGACTTTGTAATCAAGCTTCCTTACTTGAAGACACCCTTCCTGCAAGTATGGAAATGTGCACCGTCTGTTTCTCGGATTTGTGAAATGTCATCTTATCAAAGCTGCTATAAAAGAGACAGGACAGACTGTCACCTGACTGCAGAATGGGAGATGTGTTCTGTTGCTTTCCTGCAGTGGTGACCTTGGACCTCTCTTTCACTTCCAAAGCTTTATCTGTCTTGATCATTTAGATGCTAAGTTCATAAGAGGAACAGAGAAAATTTTTTTACTCTATGTAGAGTGTACAGCACAATGACTCCATTTCAGGTGAGGTAATGTGTCTGTATAAATACTTTTTTTTTTTTTATGTGAAGCTTAAAACATCTGCAAAGACATCAAAAGAGGAATAAGCATGCTGCATAGTAACACAATGCAGCTGACAACTAGCTGATCTAAGATTACTTGAAGTTCCCTTGCAAGCTGTTCCTCCCATCGCTCATCCATAATGTCATTTGGTCGAATTCTAAACAAATGTGGCACAATGTGAAACAAACAGCTGTGGTTCAAAGGGAGCATGCAAGGCACAGTCCCTCATGGCAATGCCCACAGAAGTGGCAGAAAAGGGCCACTTCTAGCAGGAAGTGTGAAGAACTCACACAATTACAAGATCTGCACTTTCGCCTTTCAAATCTAAGGAACAATAAAGAGCAAGAGAGCACACTGAAAGACATCCTTTTTTTTTTTCTTTGCATATCCTTTGCAATAAATAAACCTTCCTATTTCAATATTTGGCAAGGTGACAGAGTCTAAAAAGGAACAGGAGAGATAATTGATACGTACAGGAGAAGAAAGTGCAGTTAAAAACAGGCAAAGACTGGACCATAAATAAGAGGTTCATACTGAGGAAGATTATTACCCAGACCTCTAGGCTGACACCTGAAATCAAATCACTCTTAATGGATAATGTGAACATTATTAGAGGAAAAAAAGACACTGTAGATCTTAGGCTCTGGATTATGGAAGAAACAAGATTTGCTTTTGACCTCACTTTTTGTCAGTTTAAATCAACAAAGAGATCATGGTTTACTCTTGGTAATCTAAAGCTTTCCATAATAGCAAGTTTTTTTCCATGTACTTAAATGTTCTTCTGCTCTTAACTGGAAGAGGATGCTGGATTGTTTAGAAACGAGCTTCCTCCAGGTCTTGGTTCCTGTTGTGCTTAGCTATTTTCCAGAGGTCTTAACATACATTCACCCTACACAGAGACAACAAAAGGAAAACATTTTTCACCTGAACAAGAGGCTCTGGAGGAAGAAAACTGTCTGGAATAAAAGCTGAGAATCCAAGCTTCAGAACAGTTTGCACTCCTTGTCCAATTCATCAGGCATGCTTAAGTATTTACACTTTCCATCTGAATAACAGTCCACATTGTTGTAGCTCACAGGAGGGTTTTTGGCTTCTGCCAGTCTAAATAGAATGATTTGAAACTGAATCATTTCCTGCAATTTAATTTCATAGCTGAACACAAACTGTAGCAAGTTAAGGTCACAAACACATGGAACTACCTCCAGAAAGCCATCTAACCCTCTGGACTGCTTCAAGTGGAATCCCTAAGAGACTACAGTAGGTTTTGTTATTATTATGGCATGGAAATACTCCTGCAGGAGATGGTCAATGACCAGTAGCAGCAGAGACAGTGCAGTAATTACATGGCAACTGGGTTTTCCACCTATTGCCAGAGAAAGGGATGCTTCCCAGGCTCTATCTATCTCAGCTCTTTTAACTGAGGATCAATATTGCAGAGACAGAGACAGAGAGAGAGAGACAAACAACCAGGGAATGGAAAAGCAACTGCAGCCTGCCACATTCGCAGCAAAGAGAGATAAAAGCCTGACGCACTCTGAAATCTAATATGCCAAGTCACCTGGAATGAGTGTCTCCTGAAAAGGGCAAGCCTGCTCAACATCCTCAGCCCACCCCCTGCTTCCAGAAGTGAAGTACCAGTATCTGGAAAGCCTTAGGCTTATTAGACTCATTAAAAGCTAACTGGCATTTACAGCTCTCATCAAGATGAGGTGTCAGCAGGAGCAAGAACCCTGTAAAATATGCGTATAACCAATGTGCTACAGAACAGTGTCCACTCTTCAGAGACGTATGCTATCTTTTTATGAGTAGATAAGGGATGTCTTTTCCTACCCATTACATGAGACAAAAAGCAGTTTTGGGGTGCTGAAGAGTCATCTGAGAAAGCAACCACTGAAAAACACCTCAGCAGAAAAAAGCTCTGTCAGAAGGCTGAAGTTTCAGTCCAATGCAATGTGCCTTTAAAAAGTACCATGTCTACACTACTGTATTGCTTACTTTCTGAAGCTAAGCCAGAGGGATGTACATAGTAAGATCTTTGTCTCATTTCAGGGAGGATACAGGATAAAGATTCTGTGCCAGTAATCTTCCCTGGATTAATGGTTTCTCTTTTATCTGCTGTATTTCTGCTCAGATGTCTTTGCTCTGAATGAGTCAGTGGAATGCAAATGATGGGTACAGTCTGAAAATATTTAAATCTAGCTTTACACTGCACTGCAGGTTTGTGGAAAAAAATACACATATATAAATGTACATGCTGAAGAAAGGGCAGATGAAAATTACAGATATATCAATAATGCAAAAAAAAACCCGTGGTGGGTCAAATTGAAAAGAGATTCATTTTTCCATTTCTTCTTTTCTTTTTTTTTTTTTTTCAAAAAGACCAGCATTTAGATGCTTGCTATGAATGGGTGAGAAAAATCTGCAACACTCCTTTTCTAAGCCTCAGACGCTAGACAAAAATGCAACTGTGGGAATAGGAACCTGATTTTATTTAGGCTGCTAAATGCCCAATCTTCATTATCCCAACAAGTGCCTTCATAAAAATAACACTCTTTTAATCCTGACAAAGGAGAAATCAGACAGCCTAGGCATTATTTCTTTGGATGTCCTCCTTCTCCTTTTTCTATGATATATTTCAACTTTTACATTCTGTTGGGATGATTCCTCTCCTCTTCTGCTTAGGGCATGTGTTTTCCTCTAATAAGTGATTGCACTCTGTAAGAAACCCAGTAAGGGGGAATTTAGAACTGCAGCTCTGTTTTAAGAAGCCAGGAGAGAACCCATGGGTCTTTGTCATGGGCTTCAGCAGGAGCCATCCTCTAACCATGGCTGCTGAGACAGTTTTTACAGACTATACATACATAAACAACAGCACAGAGGATCTCCAAAAGCTTTTGTGTACTGCAGTGGGATGGTAGAAGGAGGAATGGGAAGGGAATGAGAAACTGGTCAAGACTGGGAATGACTGGATAACTTCCTGGGGTTTTGCAATTTCAGTGGGAATTGGCTTTGATACACTATGCTCATACAGTATGAGACTAATCCTGGAGTAAGCAACAGCTTTCTGATTAAGGGTGCTATAAAGAGTAAACTCTGCAGGAAGAAAGAAAACACCAACATTAACCTGGTAACTACTACTCTACTTAACAATAAATCAAATAGCATCATAAATTGTGCAATCAAGATAATTTGCAAGAGTATTAAGCCCTGCAGCCCATCATAAAAGCAAAGAAAGTCTACCTCTGAAAGACTTGCCTTTAATTCCAGCCGCAACAAAACAAAGAAACAAAACAAAGACTCATATCATCCGTTCAATGCATGTGGGACTTGACAATTTGTTCCATAAAATTTATTTTTGTGATCTATTTTATATTGAATTTATATTAAACGTTGTATTTTTTAATCTCATTTTTAAAAATCTCTTACTTTACCATAGGCTTGGTTTTCAAGATAGAAAACTAACCTAGTTTTCCATTAGTTTTCATTGAAAAATCACAGAGAATTTCCTGAAGAACAGACACTTCCCACATCAGCAATCTTCAAATCACATTTTTTAAAATGGTAAACTGTTGACAAAAATTAACTTTTCAGAGGAAATACCCAGCAGTTCCATAAAATAAGCCATTTTCTAATTTCAGTTTTCTTTAAATGTCTCACAGAAGTAGTCCTCCTGTCTGCCAGTAAGAGGAGATACTTTCAGTGCTAGGTAGTCTGTTTTCAGGTTGTGTGTGTATGTTGGTGCATAAACACAACGAGTACAGGACCATCGTCTGAGTGTCAGGAGCTGGTCCCATCACAGCACAATTCCCACATGATGACTCAACAAACTCTTCCAAAGAAATGTGAACCTAAACTCAGCTCTGTTATGTTGTGATTGATGGTTACATAGTGATGCCCAGAACTTCTTCCAGCTCTACATGAATGACTGATGATGAAGATTACACTTCTGGCAATTGCTGAAACTTCCACAAATATTCATATGAACTCAGGATCAGGACACCTTAGGCAAAAACACAATGAGAGATCAAAACGTACCTTTGCTAGATAAGCCTGCCTTGCAGTGGAAAAATATAGCTGCTCTACAAAGGAATTAAAGAAAGAAAGGAGTATCTGCGGCCATTTTTACAGAGGACAAGGTAATGATTACTTCCTCCACAGGCTAGCAAGGTCATTTCGCACAGGTGGTGCCATGAGCTGTGCTAGGAAAGCTGCTTATAAACAGAGGGCTCAAGATCTAACTGTCATTTTGTATTGAATCAAACTGATGAGCTGGTCTCTACTACCGTGAAGCTTCTGAATGACATCACCAGCAATCCCTGCAATTTCACTGGTCTCACAATGGTCACATCGGTTTCAGCTGGGCAAGGCTCTGATACATGAACAGGGAGCTCACAGCCTAGTCTCAGATTTATACTTCAGATGGATTTTATCTGCCTTTTACGGTTTTCTGAAAACCACTTACAAGGCAAGATTCACTTCAGCTTACAAGAGTCCTGATACCCATGAGCATCTGCTTCATTTATAGGTAAGAAAACGAGACAGCTTTTGGTTAACTTGCAACCAAATTCCTGTGTCAGACTGCTGTTTCACCACACTGGTGGCCAGACTTCCACTGTCAGCAACTGAATATGATCTCCATCTTGTGCTCTGTATAGTATTTACAGCATTACCGAAATGCACAGTAGAAATGCAGTGATTATTCTTATCTCTTTGAAAAAGCTGCATGCATTTCCCTGCCTGAGATCATCTTCTCTGGGGACCCATTTAAAATAAAACCACTGTGTTCTGAAAACGTGTCTTCAGCATGAGATCTGAGTATTTTCTGTCTTGGCCATAATAAAATGCAAGAAATTGAATCAAAGTGTGTTCCTAAAACTATATACTTCTGCATGCTTCTCTCTCTCCTATACAAATACAAACCCTGGAAGACGACAGATTTCAAACTCATTACATGGCATGAAATGATATTTAGAAGCACAGTGCATAACACAGCTACTCTACAAATGTGTCCAAATAAACATAAAATTAACCATTCATGGCTAAGAGAGCACATTTTTTACCCCAGTCTTTAACTTAATCATTTCTTTACAGGAGAAAGCAGTCTATATGCTATTAAACAGTTCCTAGAGTCCTCAGTCCAACAAAGTGAAAAATGAATAGGTCCATTCATGCTTCAGACAGGGTAATTCTGGTAAAGTTGGTGCTGACAGCATTAAAGAGCAGTGATGGAGAAGTCTGGCCTTGTTGTCATTCTAATTGTGACCACAAGTGACAAAAAAATGTGTTCCCTTTGCCAGCAGACCAATCTTTCAGATTTGTAAAATCTAAACTGTGCTCACATCGCTTAGGTGAATGCTTTGTTTGAGCCTGCAGTGGCACTGGCACAGCAAGAGGTAGGGAAGGGCTAGTAATTTTAAGGCACCAAAATGAGAAGAATGGTGGTACCAGAGTGTGAAATCAACCCATGGTCTTACCCACTCACTGGCTCTGCCACCAAACTCCTCTGTGACCCTGGCATAATGCCCTGATCTTTAAATACTGTGGGTCCTCGCCTGCATTGAGCAGAGTCTTTGCCTGGCTAAGTGGGTTCAGTTTGGAAATGGTCATTTGGTGCACATCCATATCCTCCTTGTTCTGTGAAGGGAACCTCTGGAGCCAGGAATATCCTCCAGGTAACACTGCAGGACAAATAACACAAAGCAAAAAGACTGAAACACCTATCACCAAGAATCAGGAAAACTGTCATGGACTAAACCCCCGTTCTCAGTTACAGTAATATCCTTCTCCTTCATCCCTTGCTTCAAATCACGCTAAGTATCAAAGAGGCATTTTTCTCACCCAAACAGAATACTGTTTTCCTTAGAAAGGAACTAAATCCAATGAATTAAACATTATCTTTCATGATAACAAATGGAAATTAGTATCCCCTCTTACTTTCTTCTTCAGCAGGGCAAGGCAGGGACTTCACCCCAGACAGACAATTGAAATAGCTCCCATAGGTATTTCCTACACCACTCCTTCAGAGGGACAATATTAAAAATAAACTAATGCTGTAGGCAGCTTCAGAAAATTACTTCAGTGGTATTTATTGCTTTGATAGGGTCAGTGCACAGTATGTGCATGTTGCCTTTTAAACATATGTTTCAAGCAAAGAATCAAAGCTAATTTCAGTGTGTGAAAAGCAAGCAGATTTCATTACTGATTGTGACTTTAACTTCAAAATGATAAGGATGCTGGATGTAGGTTCTCAAAACTGAACGTCCAAATGGGAATTTATGATGTAGAACTTCAGCTTTATCATCCATGGGCTTCAATACAGAAAGAAGAAAGAAATTCTCTGCTAGCAGGAATCTCACAGTTAACCCATAAGCCAGCTGCCTATTTTTCCCCTCTCCTCTAACTCTCCCCGCAGCTATTTCCTCTCCGTAACATGTTAAAGCAAGAATGGCCATTGGCACTAACCATTTTTGGCATCCAAGTAGTGGATATGAAAGAGATCTGAATTTTTTTTCCACCACCACAATGCAGCCTCACTTCGACTCTTTGCAGAAGTGTCAGCAGTATTCATAACAAACCCAACACAATCTGAGTCGCAAAGTGTAATAAAAGGCCTGCTACTAAGCCTTTTTTCCTTTTTTTTTTAATGAGGATTCCTCTCATATTATTACATCAGTTCTAATTCCCAACTTCAGGCAGCCACCTGTAATAACCTTTCCTACATGTATATGGAAGGAGGTGGATGTGTAGAATTATTAAAAGGCTGCAGGCATAAGCAGCAACAAGTGAACAATGCAGGGGTTTACCCAATGTTTTGCACAAAATCAGGTTCAGGATAGATTATCACTAGTGGTAAAAGCCAGTAAGTGTAAACCTAGTAGCCTAAAGATAGGTGTCTAACTCAAATATAGATACCTAAAGTAACCACATTTTCCACAAGATAATTGGAGTAGATATTTAATTTTGAAAGCAAACATAGCTCATTCACTACTGAAGAAAAAGCACTTTGATATCTGTAAAAGCACTTAAATGTATATATTAACATTTTTAAAGATGCATATACACATTCAATTAGTAAGTATATATGCATGCACATATGCATATACATGCTTATGTACACTGCTGAATCAAGACTCGAAAAAATCTAACTGGCACAGCAGGTAAGCACCCACATCTTCACTTTGAGTCGAACTAAAGTGCAAGACACTGAAAATAATCACGCCATTTTTTGTAATGCTCCTGACTACAGATACAGATGTGCACTGACTATTTTGTCAGGCTTTTTCCAGGTCTGTTTAACAGCACCACGCTCCCCTAGGTTCAAATGACACCTTTGAAACAACTGAAGCAGTAAATCATGCTTCTTTATTATCATCTCAACAAGAATCATAACAACCACTTCTGCTTGGTGAAATACCCATGGGAATTTCACCCGATTACATGAGGATAACGTATCTTTCATGACTTTAGCTGGCTGTGTACCATTTCCATTGTATACTTGGTAGTCAGTCACAAAGGACACAATCCACTGAAGAAAAATGTATAGACAAGGGGTTAGCCATTTCAAGAGTGGAGAAAGGGAGGTAGAAATCGAAGGAAGAAAGGGAAGGATGACACAGTGCAATTGCTCAGCTTAGTAGCACAGCTGCTTAAACAACTGAATAGCAATCAATGGGTTAGTATTCAATCCAAGTTTAGATCGCACTGAAATCTATTAGAATACTGCATATAATGAATGACTCTTACTTATTTGGTATTCTATCTTGGAATTAATCAGCTCAGTTGTTATGCAGAAAAAAAAAATTTAAAAAATCAGTTGGGTAGACAGGCTCAAAAACAAGAAAAACAACCACCTTGATTTCCCTGGTGGTTAACAGCCTGACAGTACTCAACAACACATACTGAAATTGAACACTGTGAGAAACAATGCAAGTTAGATGTTTCTCGGCTGTTGGGGCAACAGCCTGGCTTGTGTGTATGTGCAGCTTGCCCCATCCCCTCCCTTTCATGCTCACATGCAGTACTCATAGGGTTGTACCATCTGCTGGAGCACAATTCAGAGGTAGCTTTAAAATGATGATAGCTCTGGGAAATGATAATCACTGGGTCATAGAAAGCTGTACTGCAGTGTATAAATAAGATAACTGAAAGTGCTGAGCAGGGCATGTTTGCATTATGAAATGTATTTTCCTTTTTCCTGTACAAAACCCGTCTTGAAAGCAGGATTGAAAACCAGAAGGAAAGCAACACTGCCCCAGAAGGTGCACAAAGGAGGAGGGGGGTGGACGAATGGTAAGCTGTAGTATTATTGACTGAGGAATGATAAAAGAGGAAGGAATTCAACAGTTACATCTATTTCGCTTGGTGCAATGGAATGAGATCAAAGGCTTACTTTCACATTAGCCCAGAATAATGCATAGTCTATAAATGATGCAAAGCTAGGCCAGATTCCCAAGATGTGACAATGCCTCAAGATGCCCCTCTGCTAAGTTCAGGTCAAGGCAACAGACTCCTGCATATGAAATTCTTTTCCAAAGCATACAAACATAGCTAAATCATTGGGCATGGAGAAGGACAATATTCAGGACAGGCATGATGTCCTCCACTGGCTTCTACTTTTCCACAGATGGCATTTTAGGCAATTTCCATTCACTTGCAAGTTTTTTCCCAATTGCTACTGATCTTTGAAAGCACCCAAACTGTCCACTCAAGCACAAAGAGAAGCTCAGGCTGAGAAACTGCATGTTATTTTATATGTAAAACAAGTATCAGAGAGGAAAGCATCAGAAGATACCCAACTGAAATTCCAGAGATGTGGCTCAGTCCCACCTCTGCACTGGCGACCTCTGTGACCTTGATCAGCTCATCTGGGACAGCCCCTTTAATGACTGCAGAACAAGAACAACGTCAAACGGTTCTTAAAACCCCAGGTTTAATTTTTTGTGAGATACGTTTGTCAAAGCCACATAAAGATCCAGATCAGTGCTGGTTGTACCTCGGTTCCAGGGGGATCCAGGTGTTGTGGATACCTTAAACAAAACACTATCAGGATGCATCCACATCTAAATACCTTTCAGAAGTCTTAACCTCTGGGACTCTGTTTTCCATTAGTTAAATGGAGATGAATAATTATTTTCCCTCACCTTTCATGATTTGGCTAGCGCAAGGATGCGTTGCCATACCAACAGCAATCCAGCCTGGCAGTAGGACAGGGCTGGAAGGGTGGAGGTGCAGACATCCCAGGCCAAGCAAAAAAATCCTCCTCTCTGTCCCTCCCTCCCTTCTTTCCTCCCTCCCTCCCTCTTCCTGGAAGAGAAGCCGTTTCTCTTTGTAAGAGAGCACAAAGGGGAAGAAAGAAAAGGAATTGTCCATCAAGCTCAGCAGAGCCTTGGGGGCTTTCAGCAGAGGATGCCACAGCCTACGAGAAGAGGGAGGCGCACAGAAGGCTGATTTTAAAAGGACAGTTCAACCCCAGCTACACTGAACTCCCTCCAGCAGTCCCCAGCCTGTGAGGAACATGTGGCACCGAAAGGCTCACTGACATCTTCCCGTGTTTCACTTTTCACAGGCAGGCACATCTTCTGACTAACGGGGAAAGCAAAGTTCCCTGCTGTTCTCAGGGCACTGTTTGCTAAGTGCTGGTGCCCCAGCCGCACTGCCAGCAGCCAAGCCCTCACTGGGAGCACGCAGCAGGCACCACCGATCTGGTGAGTCTTCTGGGTCCTTCGCTACTTGCCAAAAACATCAGCCGATCTATAAAAGTTTCTGCAGGGAAGATGTAACAGATACATTTATTCCCTGCCAGAGACTGTAAATCCTCCAGATCCAAACAGGGGCTCTAGCCAGTGCTGGAGGGAAACAAACCATGTATCCAATGCCAAAGCTGCGTCCCATCCCAGACACCCTTCTCAAGACACTCGAACCAAAAAGGGACTGGCAATAAGCACAGTGAACAAGTTGCTTATGAGAGGAGACCAGAAAGAATATGAGAGCGCCACAGAAACAACTCAACTAAGGGCAGACGCTATAAAGCTGTGTTCATATTTACATATACGTGTGTGTTTGTGTACACAACAATTAATGGTGTAGAAGAAACAAAATAGGAACTTCCAGTCACCTTTTCTCACAATGTGAGAGGAGAATGAGTGTAAACTAAAATGGAGCAATTCAAAACTACTACAAAGCGATCACACAACATAGCCGTAAGTTACTCCAGACCACACAATCCCACTAAGACTACATGTTATACAATGTTCGAAACCAGAATCAAGAGATCCTTGAATATCTAGAGGTACAATTATCTATTAAAAGTAAACAAGCCCTGGGGAAGTGCAAAAACCCTTGGGGTGCAGGAACATAGGAAAATACCCATTCATCAGAGACAATAACAAATTATCTGTGAAAGGAGGAATCTTCAAGTAAATGCTGGGGCATCTACATCAAGAGGTGTTTACATGTATCTACCATATGAAAGACCAGGTCTTTATAGGATTGAGCCTGTATTGGCCTTTGGAGACAGAGATGCCAAACCAAGGCAGCATGGAAAAGCAAAGTGAGAAGAAAAAAAGAAAATGGGTGATATTAGGACTATCGCTGCAGTTTAGAGCCCTCGCCTCCCATCACAGGCTCTTCAGTGATTTTTCAGTGATAAGTAAAACCATAAATACCACTCTGCAGGGGAGCAGTGCAGCTGGATCTGCAGGAAGCTGGTGAACAAACTCCCTCAGATACTCCCCATCACCCCTGAAGCTGCACTGGGAAGAGAACCACCACCAAGAGACAGCCAAGTGCGTGCTTGGGCTGGGTAGCACCACTGCTATGCTACAGGATGACAACATTTTTACAGTAAGGTGGTCAGGTCCCCCGCGCTGTGAGAGGATTGTGCAAGCACCCAACATGCAATTGCACACAGAGCGCTTGGGGATCCTCTCCTCTCTGAGCTGAACCCAGCTGCATAAGCCAGGGAAAAGGATTTCTTCTTACTTACAGAAGCCACTGCTGAAATGCCCTCCTCACGCTCATTACAGTAAAGTCGAAAAGCCATGCTCTAGCTCTGACAGACCACCCTTTCTTGCAGACAGCACAATCCACTCACAGAAATTATGTCCTTTTTGGGCTGACAGTCTGAGCTGGGGCTCAAACTGCATTGAGGCTCTTTGTCCCTGCAGGACCAATCCATCCCCACCAGCTCTTTGAATGGGACTGTTCACCAGGCACTTCCCCTTCCACCCCCTCATGCCCTGACAGCAAAGGGCCCCTTCACCCTGTACCTCCTCCCCAGCATTCTCTCCTCATGTGCTGGGCTGCCCCTGTGTCTGCTCTAACAGCCTCAGATCTTCCCCATATCTTGTCCAGTCCCAGCTTTCACTGCAGGTGGGTATTTCCCACTTTGTGACCAGACCCATACTTCAACACAAAGAGGAACTCCTGGTCATGTCACCACAGATGACACAGCTCTCCACCCTCAGCTCACAGCCCTTTCTCTTGAGCTCCGTATGACCTAATGAGTCTTTCACTCACCTGACTGACCTTCTTCCATTTTCTCTGATTCTTGATCTACAAGACCAAGTTGGCACATTTCTTCATCCTCCCTCCCTTGGGCCCCACTCCCTTTAGTGCCCTGATCTTTAGACTACAACGATGACAAGGAGTGAAAGAGCTTGGCATAGCTAATGCAGTGAAGGTTAGGTACACAGAGAACGAAAGTTATATGCCTAAGTACCTTTTTGGACTGGACATCTACTAATGCTTGCTCTTTACGACCTGAAGACTCTCTCCTACCCTACTCACATCCCCAGGCCTCCTGGATGAATAAACATCTACCTCTTGGGAATATCAAGAGCTCTGATATGAAGAACAGGTTTAGCAACAACTTTGAGATATTTTATTGGAATGGCTGTACCACTTTTAGAAACTAACCTTGCTAAGAACCGTGAAGTTTGGGTGTCTGGGAACATACTCATTCACTTTCAAAAATTTGTCATGAATGGGGAAAAAAGCTGGATTTTTTAAACTATGCTGCTGGCCACAGAGACTGTAGGAATGAACTAGATGAGCAGATGTAGACCAGGCATAGACCCCTGCTGCTCTTGGTGGAGCTATGTTTAAGTGAAATCCATTCACCAGAAATAACAAAATGGACATCTATGACACCATCTGGAAGCTATTCCTGGATACACTTCAACAAGAGGTAATGTATTAAGGGTGGATGAGTTGTATTACGGGAAGAGGCAGTCACAGAGAGGTAGGAGAGCATGGAGGCCTCAATTAGGGGGAAAGGAATATGAGAAGGAAGAAAGAAGATCAGCAGCAAGCCCCACTGACAAAATGGGGAAGCACTGCTACAGGTCACAGTGTCTGTAATTATACCAGCCTGCTATATTGTATTTCTGTGCAGGAATTACACTAGGAGCACAGTTGCTACTCTCTGGACTTAAAAAATTAAACTGTTAAGTTAAAATGAGGAGGAGTAAAATATCATTATAATGAATGAAAGTAAAACATTCTTGATCAAGCACCGTTACCAAGAGAGATGAATGGTTTAACAATAGCCCTAGCTACATTAGGACAACTTCCCCTTCCAATTTTTCTCCCCCTTCACCATTGTGGGTTTAAGAAATAATAGTTATGAAGTTTATCGAAGAGTGGCATTAACTGCTGTTTTGTATTGATGAAAAAATATAATAGATTAATACTTTGTCACTGTATTTTCTTTAGCTACACTTTTAAATATCAATAAAAGCTTTAAGGATGTACACCAGGTAATTACTTCCTCAGAAAGTCCATTAGACTTCCTATGTTTTTATGCCACAGAACAAACACCAAAAGAAATGTTATAGACCCAAACAGTTTGCAATGTAAAAGACCATTTTTCCTCCACCTTTTAAAAGTAAAAAATGTCCTCAGGGAGCAAATAAATAGCAATTATGCTGCTAAAGCCGAAGGAGATCTCCTCAGTGAAGATGGGAATCTGTTCCTTAGCATTGTCATCTCCTCGCTGTCTCACAGGCATGCCAGAGGCACCCAGCAAAGGAAAAGGCCATACACACATTTGTGGTAATTTCATCACAACTCCAGGTCCTACCCCTCACCTCTTCAAACATCCTAGAAATACTCTTTCTGCATAATGCTGGGTGTCCTTGTGACCTTTACAACATGCCAGCTAGCTTTGGGCTCATGTTTAGGGCCCCACCACTACCATCAGAGAGTATTTTCATGCTTTAAGCATAACGGGCCAAACTGCAGCCTTCTTGCCCCCCACACAGGCTTAATGGGTTTCAGCAGGACATAATCCAGGTCGCTGGATACTGCTTTCTGCTCAACCATGTTAGCCTCTTCTTTAAAGAGATGCTCCTGAATTTGATTCTCACATGCTGCGCCTCCTCCAAAGGCACTGACATTGCTTCTGCACAGCCCCAAAGAGGGGGATCTGAACACAACATAAAATTATTGATGAGGTGGAAAGCAGTGCTTCTCACTTTGTACTTCATCCCCTGAAGTGATACATCCCGACACTCAGCCTGCCTTTTCCACCAGACGTGGTGATGACTTGGAAGGCATCCTTGGCCATTGTCTTTCTAGATCTCTGGCAAAAGTGTTCCACCCCACACAGAATGCTCTTTGTATTGATCTCTGATTTTATTGATTTATATTTATCTGGATTAACTGCTTGGGTTATTTGCTGGCTCACTGACAGATAGGGTCAAAATCATGCTGGTTTTTCTCTATCTTGCTGTTACAAAAAACTACTAGCATCAGTGAAAGTCATTCTTTCTTTCTGCTGGTCTCAATTAAAATGTTTAGGGTCACACCGCAAGCTGAAGGTGTGGGTGGAGAGGCATACAGCACAGTAGTGCTTGAATCAAAAACACTTTGGCCTTGGAGGCTGTCCTCATGCAAAAGAAACCGTTGTTTAATGGGAAGTCGTAGCAGGAGGCCTCCTCTGATGTTCCCACATGGAGACAAAGAAGTTTCACCTCCTGAAGAAGAAAGAAATCCAACTTGCAAATTTAACCATTCCAAATTTCAAAATCAACAACTTCTTAGTTACCACCTTACAGTCATACCTGTGAAAGCTGAGAATTTTTCATTCTTTGGGATGAGGGCTGGTAGTACCAGCTCCTCACACAGATAGATCATGTAGGTACCCTATAAGCTCCCTGGGAAACCCGGATGCTCCAGTCCCTTTGCAGGTGCCTCATTCCTGCACAGACTCTCTTTGGAGGGCATACAGAAATTTTGACAAAGGGCTGCTCCAGGTAGGAGGAACTCAGCATCCCCATGTTGGGTACAGGCTCAGCAGGATCCTACAGCACAAAGGCTTGAAACACCTTGCGTGGAGGTGGAACAGTAGCAAAGGAGGAACAGTACTCTCAGTTTCTCCAGCAACCTTGCACAAGAAGCAGTACCTTGGCTTCATCTTTGTTTCACCAGCCTCAGGTTAGGTGACAGGGTCTGACCCATCCCTTCCTCCTCCTCAGATATGACCTGTATTTTGTTCATCAGCAGGTGAGTCTCACTTCTGATTTATGGCCAGGTCAGATTTAGGGTTAAATCCTCCAAGTGTCTTTCTTGTGCTGAGCAACCCTCCTCTTTTGCAGCATTTCTGCATGTAGCAGGCTGGCACTACAATTCCCATTACGCACTATGCTATGGACACACCTCATGGTAGACTTTTTGCATTCAGAAGTATTACTGCATCTGAAACTTCTATCCTGCCAAGACATCTCAAAGCACTTCCAAGAAGCATTACAACTAAGTACACTCATCCAAGAGAGTTAATAACTAACTGCTATCAGAAAAAAACAAGCAAAAATATACTTGTATATATAGATCCATTTATATGTATATATACATATATACACAATAGTTTGTATGTACGTATAGACTTTAAGTGACATGGCTGGACAACAAAGGGCTCTTAAAAGCTGAGAGTGAATTGTGCCCTGATTAAATGTATGACCACTCACCATTTTCACAACGGAAGGTTTAAATGAATGCTCTCTTCCTGTGAAGCACTGACTTCTGGGATGTCATCTAAGGTCCATCTCACCAGTGCAAAGATTACTACTGACTTCAGCAAGATCTAAGCCAGCCTAAGTGTCTCAAAATTAGGTTTTGGAAACCAGCTCATACACCTGAGCCAGGTTTTGGCTGCTTTGTTTCTCTGTTTTTAGATAAAGGGCATCTTAGACTCCTAGATGGCTATCTGCAAACTTGTTTTAGACTGGACTTATTTTAGAAGTGCTGAGCGCTTTCAGGGCTAGGGAGCAGTTGGAAGCAATGCAGTCAGCATCTGATCTTGAAAACTGTGGTCCAAGACTTGGCTGGTTCTGCATGTGCCTGCCTGGGCCAAGGTCATACCACTTGCATGGCAAATCCTCAGGATGCTGTTAGGTGGAGATGGAGGTAGTAGCTGTTGTCTGTCAGAAAGTACCATGTGGAACAGCGTTGTTCTCACAGTGCCAAAGGCAGGCAATTCGATTTTCACTTGCCCCACTTCCATACAACAGAAATACAGCCTGTCCAAGTGTTCCATTCTTTATTTTAGATTTCCATAACCAATGGGAGAATCGGGACAAAAAGCCAGGCAGGATTTTGGCCTCAGAAAATAAAAGGTGAGTGTGCTAGGAATATGAGCACATTTACAATTCCTTTCTGATAGCCACGGTGATGTAGCTGTTGCACTTTCACAGATACACATCCTCACTCCTCAGACTGGTTCTAGCTGAGCCATATAATGTATGCAGAAGGCTTGGTTCTCACCAAATAGAAATAGAAAGGAAGATTTGCTGTGAGAAAATCTATTTTTTTTCTGTGAATATTAATCATTTCAGCTTTGATAGTGAAGTGATATGAATAAAAAAGCCAAGAATTGCTCCAGGGCTCCACACAGATGACTATTGTAGCAAAGACATTTGTTGGAGATAACACTGCTTAAGCTCGGAATCTTTATACAGTATACAGTTAACTCCAATCAACCTGCTTGCTCCCCAAGATTTAAACAGAATTAATGTGACATCCCAGCTGAAGCTGGAACTCAGCAACTCAGAAAATAAAAGTGACAAATTAAAGCAAGTTCCATATGTGTTTTAATCTTAAATGGCAAAAAGAAAACCATTATGCCAGATGATGGGAGAGCAATATGGTCCCAATACACTGTTCATCTCCTTAAGAGCTTTAAATAATGTTTGGTACATTTCGCAGTAAGAAAAGTAAGGAGATTGCTCTCAAAATTTTCATGGGTAAGATGAAGGTCATCACCTTTTAGCCTAGAAAGTCAGAATAGATTTTGGACCAACTAATATGCATCACCCAAATATGCTGGTCATTTGGTCATCTTAATAGTTTTCCATAACATGGCAAAATTATTCACATTTCAAACTGAATAAAAAATCTTCATTTAAAGATCAAGTAAACTAATGTCTTTCTTTTCTTTGGGAAATGTATAACCACTATTCTGAGGGGAAACTTGTGTTACTCCACCAAAATTTGTCTTCTAATCTTATTTATGCTATAATATTCTAAGGCTCCATGAAGGTCACAGTTCTTAAAGGCAGCTCTTGCAGAAGAATTGTTTGAGAATAAGTAGCCAAAGGAAATACTTTAATCGCCTTTTCAACAGATAGGGACAAAGGCACACACAGGCTGTAAGTAAGACCCCCAAGGGCACCCAGAACACCAGTGGCAGAGCTGGAACTGACTGCACATACTAGTCTTCTTCCACCAACTTTAGTGCACACTTACACTTCGGGTGGGTAGATGACCATTGCTTTAACAGGGAAAAATGAAATGTCATGGAAGTGCCAACAATGGATTGTGCATTAGCCATCGGTGCATGTCTTCTGCGTGCTGTATGAGGAAGCACTAATGGATAATTGAAGATGGATGGTCAAAATGTCCACTAACAACTGAGTATTGCACCAAGCTGGAAGCACTAGCTGCTAATGGAATAAAAGCAATTTATATGTTATTTTAAACAAATAGTGAAATAAAAAAAAAAGCACCTCTGCTATAATTGATGCTAAACATCCTTCTACTGTAAAAAACAGCTCTAAGTAGCATTAAAAAGGTTTTTTATTAAAACCAATTGTGCCTATTTTCTCCTCCTACACTTCCTTCTACCCCACCATCGTCAGTCTCACAGGTCATTCTCTATTTCTCCCTTTACCTCACCACATTTCCTTCTCCTGCTATTTATTGTAACAGAAGCAGGAGCAGGGGTTTCCTATTCATCAGTGCAATGTGGTCTGAGCTATGCACCTCTGGGAACAGATGCATATTTACAATATCATCAAGAAAGCTCAGTCACCACATTGGCTTGGACAGTTTGAGCTCTAACAGCCCCAAACTAATAAAACAGCACTGCCTAAAACTTCAAAATCTGAGAATCCTCTAAATTTTACCTAATCTGCAATTTCTAGGGAGGTTTTTAAAAAGTGGACGAGAAAAAATCCTAAAAATGAAAAATGCTTTGGAAACTTCTAATTATCCGAATCTGTGTATCACAAGGAATAAATGCTAACAAAATGTAAGATATAGCACAAAGAAGGATCACAAAATGGCATAATGAAACTGATAAGAGGAATCACAAAAAGAGAGAACAGTATCTTCTTATACATATATGTATATGTATATGTTTCACTTTGAAAAAAATTACAGCCTGCAGGTAAAATTCCACTAGCTTGTGCTGGTATGAAATTAGTTTTGGCCTAGTTTTTTATTTTACATTATAATATATAATATGAAATTAAAAAGTCAAAACACAAAATTTTTATCCTGCCTTTTGAAGCACCGATACATTTCATTCTGACAACATGAGGACATTTTGATATTTGTCAGAAGTTTTTGATTTGGTCTTCTTCCATCATCTCAAAATGAAACTGGATGAACCTATCAAGACTTCAAGACAGATGAAAAATGTAATGAGGTTATGATAAGTTCTCCAAAAGTGATACTGCACAGGCAACTGATGAAGGCAGCATGTAACAGCAGAAACAGGAACATGGCCAGGATACCAAGTCTGGCTTTCTAAACTCTGCTATGGATCACTTCAGCAAGTGATCTGGACCTTATTAGATATACACACTGACTATATGTATATGTACTGCATGAAACCAGATGTCTTTATATGAAAAATCAAATAATGTTACAGGTAAAGAAGACTGTACCCCAGCTAAAGCTTGATGTCTTCTTAGGGCAGAAGAGCCCCAAAACACTACCCAGAGCTATAATAAGCTTAAGAGCAGCACCACAATAATAAAACTCCATGCTTGATGTATATACTCAACAAAGAGATGCCAGCCCTAAGCTGCATCTCCTGTAATAAAGCACCAGGTTAAATTATGTAGGTAGGCTTAGCCTAAGAAATAACATCTTCTGATACATCAAAGATTGAATAGGAGAATGGATGAGGAAAGTATATCAAGTGATAAGAATAGCATAAAAAAGAGCAGAAGCAGAAAAGACATTCAGAAAAGCTACAGTCCCACCAATAAATGGTTCTTGGAGTACAAGGTTAATGGTATGGTTTCCCTCTTTCACAAGCAACAATAGTTCTTTAAAGATTTTGGTATAGTAGCTTTCCTTGATAAACCCAGATGGATTTTTTTTTTTTAATAATATGAAAGAAGAACACATTCTATGGGCAAAAAAAGCTATTAAAAAGAATATTTGTACATAAACATTCCACACGACAATAGGAACTTGGTACCCATATCTTCAGGATCCAGTGCTTCACCTGGTAACTTTAAAAATACAAAACACAGAAAATATATGGCACAACTGAACATGCTTCTGGCCTGGTCTGCATTTCCATTACATCAACTCTCCTCAGTTTCAACTGCGTGTTCATTTCACCTCAAGCAGGCCAACAGTTCCTCTCTGGCAGACTTTCTTTTGAGAGACAACTCACATTACCTCCCATATTGGTTGCATTCCTAGTGAGCCTTCCCTCCTCGTTGTTGAAATTCCTTTGCAACCCAGACAGTGACTCCTGAAGTGGAGATGACAGTCAGTCCTTCTGGACAAGGGCAGAAATTCATGGCATCCCAGGTTTCCAGCCAGCCTTCGCCCTTCTCTGTTCCACTCTCTGCATCTGAGTTACACAGTGAGACCCATCTCTAGGCTTTGGCACACAAAGAAGCATGATTTCCAGCTCCAGCAATTAATGCCTAATGAAAAAACAGTAGCCACAACAACTCCATACCAAAATCTGAGACCATCTGTTACTGCCTTGTGAGCGTACACTTTCTAGAGTGACCAAGCTACTTCATACCAACAGTGTGGTATGTATCTGTTAATGAAATATTTTAATGCACAGGCACCGGATGGATTTCTGATGCGGGGAAAAGATGCAAAGAAAGCCAAAATAAACACTGGCTTGATTATTTTAAGCTGCATCTCTTGCTCAAGCACATGTAAATAAATATCACCCAAGACACAAGAAGGAGGAGTTACACCAGGGAATGCCTATGGCTTGTCTTGGGAAGGCTGCTAAGAATGATTAGAATGTTTCAATTTAACTATTTTTTAATGACCTGTGCATGTATGCTACCCTTCACTTTCCCTAAGACAGTGTCAAGCTACTACACGCAGACCAGCAGCAGGGAAAGGAGGGATTTGTCGACAATACACTCGAAAAAAAAAAGCACCAGCACTGTTGTGTGTCAATACTCATCCAAATGCGCCCATTTGATATTTTACTGACAGAACTGAAAATATGTTTGAATTTCAAACTTGTCGAGATGGCTAGGATGCAGGGATTATTTTCCCCTGAGGGCAGATAAACAAGACGGATGGGCTAAACTCCGAATCGCCTAATGATCAAAATGCAAGGTAAGCTGTCATAGAGAGGGCTCTTCTCATCCTCACTGACAGCATGAATTCTGCTGAATTATTTCTAGTCTTTCTGATTAATGGGCCTAGTGGCTAATTAGTTCATGAATCTTGCTCATAAACGGCACTTTGATAGCTGCCTAATGTTCTCTTTGAGAGAAAGACCTCACTGATGTCAGCTGGAGATGTGCTTTCCAAGAAAACCTGTCCCTGGACAATCCTACAGTTGGCAGTGGGTGCACAGATGCAGCCTGGCTCTTATGGTGGAGTCGCAGCCCTGGCTGAGACCTCAGATCCACACCATCCCACAGGGCAGGGGAAAGCAGGGCTGCACCCAGCCATTCTCCCCAGGCTGAGAGCGGTCATGTCATTGGCCTTGTGTAACTCCTGTGACTGCAGTGTGGAGCAAACACATTTCTGTACAGCAGAACACCTTCCTCAATTGAAGAATCAGTCAGGATGGTACTATCTTCTCTTGTGAGGGGTGAGATCAGTGCATTCTGGAAGAGACACAATGTGTTGCTAGTGCTGTGGTGTGCTAGGAGATCTCCTGAGATGGACACTGCTGCGTTGTGTGCTATCACCACTTCTGGAGGGAATTAGCCCAAGCAGCCATGACCAACCAAGAGGGCAGGAAGAACCACCAGGATGTCCTCTAGCAGCACCACCCTGCGCTCTGACAAGACAAAAGCGCACATGTCAGACCCAGACCAGTGTCTGCTTGTCAAATTGCCCAAGACATACTTGCACCAGAAGTAAGCTGAGTTCTTTGACTAATACTTTGGCAAATAGCTCATTAAAAGGAGAATTATTTCATTGCTCCATCACATTACTCCCAGTTTCAGCTGACTTCCTTGCCTGGAAGAACTAGAATTAGTTTACTTTGTTGTTACATCAGGAGGACAGTGTCTTACACATGTTTTTAGATCCCACTGTTCTGTACAAATTCTCCCAGCTACTGAATGTCGAGGTCAGGGCCTGTACCTATGGCAAAGGACACATAGGCTTTGGCTTTATTGCTCTTCTGAAACCCCAGTAGCGTGGTGGCATTTAATCTTAACCCATCACAATATCTGGGGATTTTGTTTGCTGGGGAGGGGTCCAGCTCCAAGATGTATCGATGGACTGCAACACTAAGAAGAACTTGCTCTACTACAAGTAGGGAAATTGTCTTGTTTGAATTGGTTGGCCTGATGAACAAGAAAACGTAAATGACCATAGCTTCTTTCTGACCTCTTCCTCCACTCAAACAGCACTAGCTGTACTTGCTTAGTGTCCCCAGGACACTCATTTTGAGTGTTGGCTCAGTTTGTGCACAGGTAAGAACCACTGAGGATGTTCCCTGTTGTGGACAGGGCCCACATGCGCAGAAGGCCTTCTCCACCCCAAGTAAAACGTGGGTATTACTTGAGGTGGGTGTCAAGAGTGACACTACAGACTCAGCTCCAGCACCGACACTTTGAGATCCAAGATGTATTTCCACACAGATGTATTTCACCCCAGCATTTAATTCTGAAAATATGTGCCTGGATGCCATACCCCGTGGAGTCACATATGGGCAGAACAGAGGGAAGACAGCTTAAAAATTCTATGCAATTAACTGTCGTTCTCTCATTAACACTGATTATGTTGAAATGGGTTACACAAAGCAGAAAGGCAAGCCTTGCGTGTTTTCTCACCCCTGTGGTCCAGGATCCACATATTTAATCCACCTGTAACTGAGGCCCAGCACTGATCTCCCATATTTAAAGAAGTGTAAAATACTGTTCTGTTTTATCATCAAGTCACCTACTTCCCCTCCCACTTGTCTCTCCCTCAGTTAATAAGAGCAGACCAAAATTTGGGAGAGGTTTACAACCCACAGTGCTCCTTCTCCATATAAGGACCCATCCACTGGGGACTGCTGCAATGGCAGCTCCTGTCAAGAAAAACAGATGCAGGCAGTGAGGGTGCAGACTTGCCTGATCCTTCACTTAGTAGTCACACAGGCGTCTGCAAGTCTAATAAGCTATGGGGAGACTTTTCTTTACCACCTTACCACAAGCTGAGTATTATCTATGCCAAGATTTGAACCTCTGATCTCAGTGATGCTTTCAAAAGGGCAAGTGCAAAAAATCCTCCAGCTGACATACAACTTGCTCCCTCTCCTTCTGCTCAAACAACAGAACCACAGACCTAGCCTCAGCCACAAAGACTACCACTCAGTATATGACTGGCAAAAATCTAGTTCCCAAAAGAGTTTTTATGACTGATCTTCCATTTTCTTCACCTGCAGAAAAAAACCAACTATGCATGAACTTTCAGTCCAGAATGCTCTAAAGCACAAAAGTCACCTCAGAAAAAAAGAGAAAGAAAAGGAAACAGTATCAGCTGTGCAGCCTCCACTACAGCAGCCCTACCAAGTGTTGCTTTTGCTATTTTTTACCCTGTGGTGGCCCAGTGCAACTGACTAGCTGTGTGAGGTCTTGATATCAAATTTCATGCAAGTTAACTTCCTCTCTGTGGTCTGCAAGTCCTCCTGGCTCCTATCTGCACAGAAATACTGCAGAGAGGAACTATTGTGACAGCCTGGAGAAAGACCATCCACACCAAGCAAATAACTAGGTATGTCCAGCTGATTTGAGTAAAGGGCAGCCTTTGCAAAAAGACTGGAGTCCTTCTGTTAGCCAGCCAAAAACACGTCTGTGCTTACAAAAATGACAAAGCAAAACTCAAACCAAAGGTGTTTTGCAGCATTCAGATCTGGATAGATAACTCTGCAAGTGTGATGAAGAGGAGTTTTGGTGTAAGAAATTCTTCTCCAGCTCAGAGAATTAGAAACTGGTAGAGATATGCATTATTCAGCTCAGTTCTGTTCTGATGACTTGTTCAGCTCAGCGGCTGTATTGCAAAACGTAAACAGGTTTCTACCCATAATCTTGTTGTCTCTGAGCAGCAATCCATCTGTCTCTCATTTATAGTATCGTCTAGTGGTGTGTCTTCTCACCCAGTTGACACTCCCTTCAGATACTATTTTAATACTGCTGAAGAGAGACGAAACCCCAGATTTGCCTAAGCACATTTAAAAGAGCTATTTAAAGTTAAAGATGCAGCAAAGCTGAAGCTAATACAGTAAAGTTTTCTCAGGAGGGTTCCTAAGTAGAGAAATTACTGAGAAAGAAAATAATTCACCAGAAAGCTCTACCAAATACAATGAACTATAGCATCTTCTTGTTAGGACTCTATAGTAAGGGATATATGCATATAGAGATACCTTGGTATTGTAAATTCCATTCCTAAGAGGCTTCAGTCTACTAGTGAAAGATTTAAGCTTGACTCTAGTCTTTGATAAAAATATCTAACTCTCAATTTAGAAACTTTTCAGGAACCTGAAGCCTGTGCTGTTTTTCAGCACACAGAGGACAGAAGATTCTGTACCTCATGAGACAAAGATGCTGGGAAACAGTTCATAAGGCAATGGCTGGAAACTCAAAGGCCCAGTGCCATGATCTGTGAATCTATGTACCATGGATTAGTTTTGCATACTGCAAACTCTGTTGTTACAAAAATGAGGGTTATTTTTCCTCTCTTTAAATAGATAATTACCCATGCCATTCAGACAGAGTCCCTTGCACAAATAAATGGCTATTGTTGAGACGAACCAGTTTTTCAAGTCTAACAAACAGATCAGCTCCTGAGGGTATACGGATTGTCTTGTTAACTAACCAAGAGTCCCCTTGACAAAGAGGACCTACAGGTATGAAAATATGCTGGTTCTCACTGACCATTTTAGATTAAGAGTGAAAAGGCAGAAGGAAAAACTGACTTCAGTAACATGAGGAGACTCCAGATTCTGGAGGAGCAGGCATGTGCAAGGATGGGGAAGAGAAAGATCCTGGGAATATTAAAAAGGTCTGATCAAAGCCCAAAGAACACTCAAGAGCAATGCCAAAAGTGAAGCAAGTGTATGCAGATGTTTCACTGTTTGGTCTCAATCTGTATATGACCTCTTGGACTACATGACACAGAGACTAAATGTGTCTAAGAGGCTTTGGGATGCCTACTTGTTACAAGCCTGAAAAGGTAAACAGTAGATCAAAACCGCATGCAAAGGCAGAGCACTGGGACAGAACATGCTTAAGTGATGTGGGTCACTTCAGACGCCAGCCCTGGTCCAAAGGCACCTGGAGGTCCTGGCCCTACATTTCAGCATTGATTGTCTGTATGGTCAGACTCTTCTCAGTGGTGCCCAGCGACAGGACAAGGGGCAACGGGCACAAACTGGAAAACAGGTGTTCTCCCTGAACATGACGAAGAACTTCTTTACTGTAAGGGTAACAGAGCACTGGAACAGGCTGCCCAGAGAGGTTGTGGAGTCTCCTTCTCTGGAGATATTCAAAACCCGCCTGGATGCATTCCTGTGCAACCTGCTCTAGGCTAACCTGCTTTAGCAGGGGGGTTGGACTAGATGATCTCTAGAGGTCCCTTCCAACCCCTACCATTCTATCATTCTATGATTCTATGGTTCTATAAGAAAAAGATAGTGTCCACAATCTAGTGAAAATGAGGAAAACTTCACAGAATAGTGCCCCAAGCTGGTTACATCAAAAGACAGCACAGTCATTTTGCACATAGCAGCTGTAGGAGGGTCCCCAGGCTGAGGCAGAACAGCCTGGCATGAGTGGGACACCCTACCCTCAGCTACTGGTGAGATTCTAGCAACCCATCACATCCAGCACAAAATCTCTCCACGAGGAGGTACACAGCATCTAGTGAGTCCATGCTCCTCTGCCATGTAGTCTCCCACAAACACAGCATGCCTACCCTCCCCTCTTTTCACCAGTACAACTTCTCACAGAGTAGAGTCAAAATTTTAAGCAGAGTCCAGAGAACATATCCTTGGTCTCCAGAGCCCCCAGGTACCTAGCAGATTGCCAGGTGCTCCAAAATTTCAGGTATCTGGTGAGTCATCCATACCTCCAGGGACAGTCCCCACCTGTAAGGCAGAACTACCTGCAGATCAAATGAGTTGATGAGCAAAAACCTTCCTCAGTCCCCCTGTGACAAGAACCCCTCTCTGACATTGCCACTGCTGGCACACACAAACAGTGCCGGGATCAATATGGAAGTGTGTTTAAAACCTTAGACCAAGAAGGCTGTGATTTTTTCTCTTTCAAAGGAAATATAGATAACTGAACACAATGAGTACTAATCACATCGCTTAATGTACTTTTGGAAGACAGCAAAGTGATAAAGGGTAGCACAAAAAAAACAGAGTAAGACAAACCTCTACGGTGCTTCTTCATCTTGTCCTTCATGTGTCTTGTCTCTTTCAAATGCAAGTTNGAACACAATGAGTACTAATCACATTGCTTAATGTACTTTTGGAAGACAGCAAAGTGATAAAGGGTAGCACAAAAAAAACAGAGTAAGACAAACCTCTACGGTGCTTCTTCATCTTGTCCTTCATGTGTCTTGTCTCTTTCAAATGCAAGTTCTTAGGTACAGAGGATGTCTAATAGTCTGCATTTGTACAGCACCTTGCACAATAAAGTGAAATTTCAATCAGAGCCTCTAGGCATTCAAGTAGACCTGCAGTTCATACCAAGTGATAAATACATGAAATATCAATTATTGTTATTTCCACAGAAATCACATGGGGGGAGGTGGGGATACTTTGAAAGGACCTTATGCACTCAGTCTTGATGTTAATACCTCATCTACTGCAAACTTTCTTCACTTTAAAAACAGAACTAATTGGAAAAAGCAGCTAGATGGGTACTATCATGGTGCACAGCTTCTGACATAACACACCAAAACAGATACTGGCCCAAGACATTGAAAAAGACTACATTAACTTGTATCAAACTTAAACCATCACAAAATCACTCAATTTTCAGAAGATGGGTACTCATCATTCGTTCAAAAAGCAGGTCTCTTCAAAAGACTTTGAGTATTTTTAGACTAAGATCCCCTCACATCAGTAGTCTTTTTCTGAAAGTATTTTAGACCTCCCATTTTCAGTTCTTCTAAGGAGAAGACCTGAAGCATCATTCTATTAATACACAACCTCAGGATTATTTTTACTTATAGACAAGTATGTTCGGAAAACTTTATACAATACTCGGGGCAGATCATTATTTGTAAGCATTTATCTGCAGTTTGTTCAAAGTACATACCAAGGACAGACAGCTCTTATTATTTACTGACTAAAGAATTGTCTTGCCATGAAAAGTTGCAGAAACCTCCAGAAGGTGTAGCTGAGGACGCAACCTCTGATGAAATACAGGTTGGGAATCATGGAGAGGTGCATTTTATCTTTTGGGCAAAAGTAGCGAGGTAGAATTGGTGCACCATAGAAATGTTTTATGGAGTAAAATAGACCAGAATCTCCAACAAGGGAGACTTCACCACTTGGAGTCATTATAGGAAGGTTACCCAAGAGCTACACTCTCAGCTATTTCTGAATCAAACCTGAGTCTGAAATAATGGGACGCTACTGCATGACCAGTCCTATAAGGGAGTGCAGACTAAATAACTCTATGGCATTCAAGAAACTGTAAGAGTGAGATTTAACAGAACAAGTTTTTCTTGACTTCAGGAATATGAGGACTAGCAGGAAAAAATGCAACAGAATTCTCTCTTTGAACTGTCTTAATCCAAAACACGTTTGTGTTCTATGAAGGCTTCACAAGACACTAATGCAGCTATAAGCAAGGCCAAATGTAGCAAGAGAAGCCACTAAGTTGGATGTCAAGGTCTACCCATCTTAAAAAAAAAAAGAAAATAAAACGATGCCAAGTTTGTTTCGACCAGCCACAAGTAACTGGAGTTTAAATCTCTACCACTCTGGCAGTAACACACGAGGCAGGAAAACCTGACACCTCAAATATTGGTTCCAGCCCAGATCAAACTACTGCTAGTGAAGTAACTGTACCACTTACAGACAGTGTGATGAACCAGGTTGAAGGTCTCCATCTCATTCCTTTTGTTTTGCTCTGTCAGGAGGTCCCCATCGTGGAGAGGATGTTCAAGCCTTGGGGATGCCAGTGTCAGGACCCTGCTGAACAGACTGCAGGGAAGGGTCATGAGAGGGCGAGGAGAAGGCAGTGGCAGCACCCCTTCCTGAACCATGTCTCCTCAACAAAGCAGCTAACAGCTTAGGTCTCCAGCACTGCCCAGCTAATGTCTCTTATCAGGAGAAAAAAAAATGAGGATCTTTTTTTCAGCTTAGAAAGAATTATGGTTCCAAATTGCCTTGATAAAAACCTCAATGTCTTTTAATGTAGTTAGAAGCAGGCTTGTACAATTCAGCTGTGATCATACCCTCTTCCAGGTGCCTATTAGAGAAAAAAAAATATACAGGAGATTGCGGTACACACAGAAAGATGGAGAGAAAGTAAAAAAATTACGTATGTGTATAAAATACAGGACACATTATTTATATATAAATAGTATTATATATCTACGAACTACTAAGCATCAATGTTTAAAAAATAATGTTTAAAATATCTAAATGCAAATAGCCTAAACAGCAGAAACCAAAGGTTTTCCTCATGTCTAATTCTTAAATAAAGCATTTCAGAACATGATTGAGGTATAATATCTTCTCTCACAAAGGCTGTGTATTAAATTCCTCAGTGGCAAAGGAATTTCTATGGAAGGTTAATGCTTCCTGTAACATTTATCCTGGATAGTGTGGCTTCTCAAATAATTTTGTGGGCTTTATTTCCTGCACTGTTATAAAGCTTTATCTTCACTGTAATAGCTTTACAAATACCACATCTTCTGCCAACACAAAGGGAGCAGTTATTTCTTAGTCCCGCCACACAGGTTAATTAAACACAAAACCCAAGTTAAAATACCATGTAGAGTGGACATAAAATCCAGAAAGCAAAGAGACACCGAGCTGAGTTTTTCATACCCAACACCACGTAAACCTACCCAGGCAATACACCCCTCCCCATTGCATTAGTTGAATCTGAAGCAACTGCCTTTCAGCCTCGGTCCTACTGTCCTCACGTGCCACAAAATAGATATTTGCTCACCTGCAGTTAAGAGCAGGACACTGGCATAAAACAAATACTGGGGGCTGAGGCTCTCCAGCCACTGCAGGGTCCTCCAGCCCCGAGTCACCAGGCACATACTGGGGGAAGGGGGACGCCTGCAAATTTCTAGCCAGAAAGCAGGTGTAAATGACAAAATAACATCAATTGGACTAATTGAGGATTCGGTTGTTATGTAAAATGAGTACAGCCGGCATGCTGAGGTGTCAGACAGGGCTGTAGCAGAATAGCAACTAAGAGTAGAGTGTAAAATATAGCAAAAATACACATCCAGCTTCATCTCATACCATCATGCTAGCTGCTCTTTGAAGTTAGGTAGATTTTTTAAGCATACTGCCATTTTAGCAGACAGATCTAGCAACATTGGTTAGACATTACCTGTGACATCTGATAAGACACAGAGCTTGACACACGCTACTCCAATACGCAGCTATCCCAGTACCTGCACACCTCACCTGACATTACAGAGCAACACTGTGGGTCGGGCACGCATGCAGTGGGCAGTGATGAATGAACCAAGCCATAGTGGCATTTTTTTGTCATGTGAATGGAAGAGCTTTGCAGAAACCAGCTTTGCATGTTTTCGGGGGGAAAAAAGAATTAATGTAAAACAGCACTGGTGCACACAAAAGTGTTTTATGTTTTAAAGCTGGCCTTCTTGATTCTTTCCACATATATTCAGCTCTAGCATCAGTACAGTGACTGTGCTAGTATCCCCTCCTCCAAACGGGCTAGTCCATCAGGTGAGCTTTTTGTATGTCCTAGTGCCAGTCCCATTAACAAGAGGCTCCACAGCTAGGATATCCTCCCTTCTTAAACTTACGTAATGGATTCCAAGTCTAAACATATTGTGCCATCATCATGAAACATTTCCAGAGGCAGGACGAGGGTCATGTTCTGGTAAGGGGCTATACATGAGACAGAGTAGTACCACCTCAGAGATGTGGGGATCTGTCATTCCTCAAAAACTCAACAAAGCACTAAAAATGCAAACTTGAGTTTAAGGATCCTATGTCTTAAACATGCTGGTTTAAATATCAGCACAGGCACATTTTTGAAAACACGGTTTAGCCAAACATTCATACATAAAGAGAGAAAGGGACTGGGGAAGACTCAGCAGGCCTCACTGGGGCAGTGAGTTCTGTTTCAGGGCCCTGGTCGGAGAGATGTCAACAAACTGATGGGGACTAAGGATGCCACTAAGATAGTGGGGCTGGAGCACTGCCCTGCAAGGACAGGCTGTGGGGCCAGTGAGTTTCTCAGTTACACTCACGCTGTGCTACAGAAGTCTTGATTGAGGGCAAAATTAGCCCCGTTCTGTCTAATAGCTGCCGTGAAAGTGGAATCATTGCACCATACCTGCAATTGGATTTGATGAGAAACCTTGCAGTCACTTGTCTTGCTTATTTTTCCTGCTGTTGGAGGTTTCTGAATAGCTTCACTACAGTGCAGGTTAGAAGGTGACTCACTGGACCAATGGCCAAGGAAGGAAATATTGCTTCTCATCAGGTTGCATTCCTAAAATTCACCGATTTCAAGCAGCTTCTTCCTCATATTTTAAAAAGATCATACTTCTGTTGGAAAGGGCTGAAGAACAAAACAAAAGGGTCTTCCCTATGGTTTTGTAATAATCACCACTGGCAGAAGATTTTTCACATTTGGTTTAATCCTGAGTTTCTTTGAAATCAAGACGTCATTCTGGGAAGAGCCTAGTTATGACCCAGATTCAACAAACAGTACAGCAACCTGGACCAATCTAGGTTAAATGCCAGGAGGGTCATTGTTTTAAAAGTAAAATGACACAGTGCAACTGTAAGTAATGCCATGTATAGCACCACAGAAGCAGTATGAATGAGCTAGCAGTAGGGCAAACAGGTGCCGTGTAAGGGGTGCTGAGATCTGTTTCCTTCAGCAGTACTGAAGACCTGAAGGTAAAGGAGGAGGGGGCACCTACCAGGGTTGCTACAAAGTCGGCTTTACTGCTACTGCCTTTATGACAACAATATAAAGTAACTCCCACAACACAGTGAAGATAAGCTCTTTAAAAAAAATATAAAAGCATTAGCTTGGCAATTCATCCGAACCTCATCATGCATCGTAGACATTTTTGAAGTTTAACAAAGAAAAGCACATCATTAAAGAATACTGCTCTATCACCATTCTTATGCAAATCCTTTCAGATAGTTGGGTGGAAAATTCCATCTAACACGCAGTGAGAAATAAATGTTGCAGGGTGGAAATTTCAGCTATACCGAGTGCATCTATCACTTGTATAATCCAAACTACTGTATGTGCCCTGACTACAGAATTAGTATTGATCCATTCACCATGTAAACATCAAGTACTTTCTATTATTACTTGAAATAGCATGCTATCACAATTTCTATTTCCTCCCTCTATCTTAAATAGAAGTATTGCACATTAGCTCTTTCCTTCATGTACTTTTTTGCACAGCTATCTAACTACAGTGTTCAAGGCTGTGCTGGGTTTCCTGCAGACATCTGCAGTATTACCATCAATGTACTTTATTTTCAAGTCATCTCTGATGGAAGGCAATACAACTCTCATTTACACTGAAACCTGTTACTGTGTCTTCTCTTGGTAAAATACACAGGGTCCTTTGTTTTAAGATCTCTGTTGTGACTACCATTACGAATGACTACATCAAACAGCTTTCCCAAATGTTACTCACACACCTCTCATGAGTATCACTAAGATAAGAGTGAACTGCAAGAATCTGAATAGCTATGTCATCTGAGCACACACAGGTGGGAAAAAAAAATCATGAGTTCCATCTCATCTGTCTCAACAAAAAAAGCTGATGTGGCTACAATACAGCTTTGGAAAGTGCTGGGAGATGCTCAGAAGCATAACGTTTCACCTGTTAGAACCTTGCTTTGTCTCTGAGAACGGTGAAAAAGTTAAAATGGAAAGATAAGGGCTTGTCTCCAGAAAAACTCTAAAATTTTAGACGTAAGTGTTGGTCCTAAAATCTGGAGGTTTCAGCAAGACAGGAATGCTGCCTTAGAGCTGTACGGCACCGGATACACTTTGGCTGTTTCTCCAGTACCCACAACCCATGCATTTTGCATTCCAGGTAATGGGTCACACCATCAGCAACGTCTCACTTGTTATACACTGCAAAATGAAGTGACTTCAGCCCATACAGCTGCTGCAGTCAGAGGATAATTTTCTTCAAAGACAATTTATAGATTGCAATGGAGATTTCTTCCCAAAAGAGCAAACTAACTTTGGTGTCCACACCTTACTGCAGCCCCAGTGGAAGATGAGCCCCAGGCTCACTTAATAGTTTGAAAATCCCCATCTGCAACTTCTGAAAACATTCCTATCTCCCTCCCTCCATTTTTGTATTGGTGTCCCCATGTATAAATAATGCATCCTGCTGAAACTTCAGTCGCAGTTCAAGCTAATGCAAAAATAGAAATGCTGTGACACCCTATCCAGACAAAACCTACAAGAACTACAGTCCTTCCAGGTAGCTGCAAAGAAAGCACGGTCTGTAGGCCAACAAGGAGGCATTACAGTTGAAAACATTTCATTGATAATGCCCTGCTGCCTCCTTTCTGGAGCCATTGATTCAAGTCCCTGTCTGAGCTCAAACACTGTGCGTCAGATGGCTGAGATCATGTCTCCATGGCAGCCAGACCCCAAGCCATTTAAAGCTTTAAATGTCAAAAGAGACTTCATGGATTGCATCAGGGAGTCCTGTAGCCTCCAGGGAGAATTGCCACACACTGCCCAGAGAAAAACTCAATGCCTCCATTTACCTCTCTAAAATGAGAGTGGTGATAAAGACCTCATGTAGTGCTTCCAAAAAGGTCCACTAAAGAAAAGTGTAGCAGGGAAGGGAAAGTGGCATATGCAAAGCCTGTGGTCTCCTCTGCTTGGTGGACGCAAGAAATGCTATGGTCTGCTGCCACAGTCAAAAGTATTGGGTAACTATTCATCTGTGCTTGTCTCTGGTCACACAGAGTGCCAAAGTCACGAGCCATGACCACATGTGCACTGGCAAATCTACTCCTCCATGTAGACAGAAGAAACAGATTCCAGTTGCTCAGGCCAGCTTTTTAGACAAGTGCCCACAGCAGAAGCACTCGTGCTTTCTCCACTCTCCACCTGCCATCCATGATGGCAGCACAACCCCACAAAGCGCCAGTGTGAGATGAGCTTACCACCTGCCATACAGCCAGGCTGTGGGCTATCAAAAAATGTTCACTCTTTAATCTCCCTAAATGCAGAAAGACCAGAAGGCCTAATAATCTAATAAGCACACAGATTGTAAAGCCCGCCATCCCCAGAGAAGACGCTGAGGATGGTAGGACACTTTATTTCCAGGACAACAGTGCATCTTCCAGATCTCCATCTCACAAGCGAGCAAAATAAACCCTCCAGCCTCAGGGGTCACAGCAGTGCTTCTTACCGCATTTCAGTTGCAGGCTACCTGATGATGCAGCGCACAGGCATGTCAACTGCAATCAAAATTCCAGCAGCTCCGAGCTCAGAAAACATCTGGGCAATCTCAAATCTAGTAAAAGTGATGGCAGACAGTAAAGGGTAGACAGGATGGAGGAGGACGAGGAGTACTCTCAACTTGTAGGTGCCCACCCACCTGCCATTATGGGTTCATTTCCCTCAGCCAACCTGCAGTCCCTCCCTGAGAGACCCACAAAGGAGACAGAGAGTAAGCGAGCATGGTTCAGACATCATTATTATTGTCATTACTGGAGTGGTAATGATTTATGCCATCTGATAATCTGACCACGAGGTGTTGGGATGCCGGGGGCGGGGGGGGACGATACCCCCCAACGAAAGGCGGCAATAAGAAAGCCCTGTTTCTGAGCTTCTGTAAACTTCAGTGTGAGGCATGTTTCTTATTGTTTATAAAGCATCGTGTAGGTCTGTGGTCCCATGCAACTGCTGACAGCCATCTTCTGAGTGCAACTCTTTCGATATGATCCAGGCAAGAGAGAAGCCTCGCTCCTCAGGAAACCAAATAAACCAGGTGCCTGGGATGCACAAGGGTGCTTCTTATCAAAGAAAAACCCGAACAGGAAGACAGAAGACTGCCTCCAACTTCTATCAGATAACGGACTATCTATCAGGACTCAACGGAAGCATCTCTCCTTTGGCTCCCAGCTTCTCAAGTGTATCTCAAAACCAACACAAACGAGAGGGCCGCCAGCAGTTTCTCCAAGCCCTGTCTGAGCTCTTCTTCTTTTGGTAAATTTAGATGTAAGTGTAATGCCAGTATCATGTGCCTTGTCATCCAGACTTAGCTGTAGGGCTGCTACAGCAATCAGTGACCAAAATCACTGGGAGGAAGTTGCTGACAGACCCTGAAAACAAAACTGGCAACCCAGCAGTAGCACTCGGAGAGATGGGCAGCTCAACCGCTCTAAAAAGGTGAAGGTGGGATTGTCAGGTACATTGAAATTCATTGGTAGCTGGGCAAGAAACTCCCTTTAGACTTCCTGAAAATCCCAGTCTTTGGGAAAATGATAAGAGATAACTGTGGTACGACCACATCATGAAAGGAGCTGGAAATGAAGAGACAAGAAACAGAAGATGTGTAAGGGAGGTGCAGAGGGTAAACACATCAAGAACTCATAGTCAGTAGATATGAATGGAGCTGCACTTCACTGTCATTCGAAAAACTGACAGCAAGGATATACTGTAGCATGCTAGCATACCATTACCAGTTTGGTCACTCATTTATCATTCTCACATCTTCCAAGCTTCTCTAATAATCACCCCAAGATGCTCCTAAGTATCACCTCTGTGTCCTCTGCCCAATCCACTCTTCGCCAGACCATCAGGTTTCTTTAGTTTCTCAGATATGCTTCAGATACCACGAATTTCAGCAGCAGAGACCTCTGGACCATCTCTTGCAGTTAGGTTTGTCTGTTTGTTTACTTAATTCTGTGTTATAAAACATGCTGAAGTGTTCTTTTTTTAATTAAGTAATGTAAAAAAAAGGAAACTGTGCTATCAGAAATTACTTCATAAGTCTTGTTGTTAATCTCACACAACTGCTAATTATAAGTTCATAAAACCATTCTCCTCCCACTCAGGCTAAAACAGTCAAGTCTTAAACATAACCAGGTACCTAAGAAACAACTAATGCTTTATTACCTACTTGTAGCCTACCATCATCTATATCTGCTGCTTGAACCTAGCATACCCCTGAAAAAGGTTGGCAGAGGAACACTTGTACCACACTACTTTTCCTAATGTTAAGGCTAGAGTTTCCAAAGGGTAAAAGGCGAAGCCTCAGTGCTGTCTAGGGCACTTAGGAATGTTGTCTACAGCACTAACTGCAGCTTTTTTAAAAAAGAAAGTAATAGCTAAAGCAGAGAGTGGAGGCCAAACCCCTTTGCCAGCCCAGCAGCCAAATACTTTTCACCATTACGGCCACATCCTCTAGCCATCACTGCAGCCTGCTGCCTGCACTCTTTGACCCTCAGAAGTGGCAGCGAGTAACTCATGTGTCAGATGAGCCATTCTGACAGCCCAACACCTAGGAAACCTGGGGCCTGGGGTGTCCCACTGTCTCTATCTTATATGCTATTGTTCAAGTAAAATGTGTGTGACCCTAGGGAGTGACTACCAGTAGCACACCACCCCACACGCAAGGCTGGCACATATCCTAGTTCTCATGGCTGAAGGGCTTTTTGCATTCCCTACATAGGTCTCCAAGATGAGTTCGGTGACCATTCCTCTGCTGAGTAAAAGGGTCTGAACTGCAGCAGAGTAGCTTCCCTCTCCTGCTACTGTGCTGACTTCAAAAGTGTGCTTTCTGTTTGCTCACTTCAAAATAACCATAAGCATTTCATCTTGGGAGAGGACTTTGGAAGTGTCTGTCCAAATCCCTGAGTCCATCATCAGCACTCCAGAGAGGAGGAGAGATTGCAACAACCTCCTGCATTTGCAAGCTTGCAGCTGGCTGCCTTTTGAGTGTTCCTCACTCAGTATGCAGCTTCCTTATGGTGCCCATGCCTTGTCACACACTGGAGCCCAGAAGTCTGGCCGCAGGACCTGAATCAGGGCAGTCAAACACACTGAAGCTCAACATTTTGTCTCCAAATGTAAAGCAGTGCTTGTGTTCTCTGTTAGTTCCCGCCATGGTGCAAATCCCTGCTCAGAGCAGATCCTGCTTCATTTGGTGCTGAGGTGCAGAGTACAGGGTGCTGGTAGGAAAACACCACATTGTCTTTGGCCATGGCCTTCTCTTCAGCTTTAATTGTGTTGGCACCCTCAGCTGTGCTCATCCCACCTTCTTCCACTGACTTCATGTGCAGATCTCTGCATCTGAGCTGTGCAGATGTGAACCCCAGCTGCACAGCCATCCCACTGGCAAAATGTAGTTCAGTCCCACCAGTCACCCAGCCCTTCTTGATCACTACTGCAATGTCAATTAGAGTGAATTTTCTGTGGTGTTTGTTTCTGTCATGCAGAAGTATCATGGATGTGTGTCTACACAAGGGGCTTTCCCCAGGGAAACCTCCATGAGATTATTCAGGATAGAATGACTACTAGCCTGCACCTGCTCTAAAAATCAGGAGAAAGTATAGAGGCAATGAGTTAGGTAGCTCATTTCCCTATGACAGGACTAAGACATGCACGTAGATCGATTCATTCAGCATACGTCACAGAGAATCCATAAAACAGTAATTAATAGCCCAATCTCTGGCTGGCATCTTAATAACAGAATGCAACAAAGAACCAAAGTCTAAATCCTCAAAGGTATTCAGATGTCTACGTTCCTTTGGTTTCAGCACCATTAACTATCTGGGCCTGACCTACAAAATTTCATCTGCAAAAGCAAGGCCACACTCACTGATAACATGATTGTCTTCTCCATTGAGTTCATAAAGACTTCAGAACCAGCTTGCATAGAAGCATGGTAGGAGATGGTCTGTAACACTCCTGGAACAGACTACAAGGGCAGTCTAATTGAGAAGCATCCTTTTTTTTTGTATTACAGAAACACAAGGTTTTTTTCATTGCTGCCTGTGCTACTCTTTAAATGAATCCCACATAGACAGTTAGTTGGATCCTCTGAAACAAGAAGGCTACACTTGGCACCTGCTGCGTTACAGATTGTGCCTGTGAAATTGAATTTACAAGGACAAGGCTAGAGAGAATGGCAAAAAACAAGGAGCTGTTGAAATGATGTATTTGCCTATATTATATTAATAATTTGTCATTAAGAATAAGTAAAGACTGCCATGCACTTAGCAGTGAACATCTCTTTCATGATGTCTTCAGCACGGGACTCGAGCTTTTTGGGAGAATGACTCTCTTTATCATACATTGGTAATGCGTAAGAACCTAAACCCAGCTCACTTGCAAGTACTACTATTGTGTACATATTTATTACACAATGCCTATGAAAAGGTTACATTGTGAGTAACAGGTGGCATTACCAATGTACCTTCACTCTGCAGAACTGAAACCCAGGCACATTGCTAATTCGTAGATTTAAAAACACCACATCTCTAAACAAAAGGACTGTCAGACAGCTGCCTGATGTTTGGACTTGTCTGTTGAGAGCAGAGAAGCAATCTCAGTAGGTCAAAGCTAACTATTCACTTGAACATTTGTTAGTAGGTAAAGAACCTTACGTGACTCTGCAGTAACCCCCCGCCAGGACGTGTAGAGTGCACTCGCAGGGGCAAACGTGTGTGTGTGTGTGTAAAGTGTAGGGAAAAGGTAATTGTGTTTGTGTGAGTAGCTTTTTCCAGTTTGTAAGCTTGCTCAATTAGACCAGCCAACGCTCACTGACCCAGTCAGAGGAAATACTTCAAAAAGTGTGGGATTAAAATGTGTAGCAACTTGTAATATACTACTTGGAGTAGCGTCAATCTTGATGAAAAAGCACCGGTGTTTGGAGACATGCAGTAACATGGCAAGCAACTTAGCGTAAGGAAATCAAATCTATGCTTTAAAAAAAGTAAGGAAGATTATTAGACTACAAAAAGCTAGGGGGCAACCAGAATTCAGATGTCACTATATGAACCTCAAACAACCTGGGGAAACACAGGACCCATGCTGGCGGTGACCAGCCTGCCTTTGCAGTGCGGGTGTTCCCTGCGTGGAAAAGCCTCTGGCAGGCAGCTCCCAACCCTTCGTGGGGTTGTTGCCGCAGCACGTGCTTTGCAGGTGGGTTCGCAGCAGCGGTGACAAGACGCCGGCACCCCCCGCAAAAGGATGCGGATTCCCCCGGGCACGAGGACATTCGACGCTCGCAAAGGGCTCCCCGCCACCCCACGGCGAGCTCAAAGCCGCGGCAGAGGCACAAAGGGAGGGAGGGA
>VZSC01012621.1:492567-503322 GCA_013398225.1 Steatornis caripensis
CGCTGGGTCCCGGCCTTCCTCGACCCGCGGCGTAGCCGCCGGCCCCCTGGTCCCGCTGGGAAGGGGATGCCGCAGCCTTCCCCGAGGAACAGCCGCCCGGAAACACCGTGGGGCGCTGGAGACACACACCCCCCCCAACAACCGCCCCAGAAGTTTTCCTCTGTTCCTAGCCCGAAATTCAAAACCAAGTTGCGCTTCACATCTTGGTTGCAGCCCGACCAGCATATGCTTTCACACGCGCTGGACTTTTTCCAGCCCCATCCCCTGCCTCTCCTCGTCTCAAAAATGCACGGCCCCTTTTCAGTGTTGGCCACCTGGGTGTCCGATGCAGCGAGTTCATCCGAAAGAACGTCAGCGGCGCCATCCGGGGTTATGAAAGAGTTTGCAGCTTTTCTGTTGTGCTGAGGATGGCTTCAAACATGGGGTCCTTCGTTTCAGCGTCTGCAATTGGGTCAGCGCACATTCGGAGGCCAAGGTAGCACCAGTTGTGCTCTAAATACTCCAGTTTGATTGGCTTTGGGTGTACTTTTTTGTATTTGTCTTTCAGAAATAACAGCTCTGAGTGTCAAAATAAACAAAAGCCTTGAGGCCATCTATACTGTCTGTGGGGACAAGAAGATTGTGTGGCAGATCATTTGCCATCCAGAAAATACTTTTCTGGGGAGAAGAATATGCAAAATTCTTCAAAACAAAATCTACAAAACAAAGCCGAAATGGACAAGAGATCAGCATGAGAAACGTAGCCAAGTAGGTTATTTCCCACCAACTCTATTGCCGGTTGTTAGAGAGGGCTTAAGCAAAGCTAATTTTTTAGCTTTACTCCAGAACCATTGCAGAAATAGGGAATTGGCAGACGAGTATCAGTGCTCCAGAGTCTCACTTTTTTTATATCAGGACAACACTTGCATCTATCAACAATCAGCTGACGTGTTAGAGCATAGGCTTACCACCAAGAGGTAATGGTGAAGTAATTTCTGGTAGTATCCATCTTTTGAGATCTTTATTACATGGTTTCTTTCTAAAACTCTGTACCATGTCATAATACATCCCAGTGCAGAAAGATTTATGTGAACAATTCTGTCACGTTACCACCTGCACTGAGGAAGCTGGTAACTCACCTGTATTCAGTTGCCCTCCAGGCACGACAGAACAGATGGGTTCCTTTGATGCTCAGTTCCAGGTGATTACCTAAGGATCGTGGTAGCATGGGCAAGACATTCCAATATAGTCCTGCGTCTTCTATATTCTCAAAGACTTCTGGTGAAAATGTACAGCCAGCTACAGCCAGCACCCACTATCAACAACAAGAAGTTGTCAGAGTCTTGCTGCTACTCTAGAATAACATTATAAATACATGAAAGTACTGCAGCAGCTACATGCAGATTTGTACCTTTTGAATTCTTACGGCATCCACACAGCAGTGTCTTGGAAACACAGGACTGAAAAAGGCCCCCTCAGTTCTCAGATAGAGTCCCTATTATTGTAGGTAACTGCATCTTATGGTTCCTCTCATACACGTTTCAAGCTCTACTTTGAATTGAGTTAGTTTTCTCAGACTTACTGTTTATATGAGTGAAGAGCGACCAAGGTATAAAGATGCAAATGCTGATTTTTGATAGGGAAAGCACAGAGAAAAGTGAATGAAAAGGAAAAATTTAATAACAGAAAACATTAACGAAGTACTTCTGGCAGTACTTTTTTTTACTTCTTTTGAACAATATCTTGGTACCTTAACAGTCCCCGCAAGATCATGTTAGTAACCTACTGCAGAATTGATCTGGCCATCAGGTTGCCTGTAGACACTTCCTGGCTTCCCCACTGATTTAGGGTGCATGCTGCTAGATGGAGTCCTTCCAGTGATTCCAGTAAATTTGACATCTAATCGTTGCTGAGAAACACTGAAAAACAACCAAGTACATGTATGGAGTATAATAATCATCTGGGTCACTAGGGTTCATTAAGCTTGACACTTAGAAGCCCAAGACTAAGTATATATTATGCGTGCAGCCCATCTGAAATTCCAGTACACAGTAATTTCTAAGAATCAAGTGTCATATCCACAGAGATATTAAGGTGACTACCTCCCATTTATCGGTTAGTGGCAGTTTCAGTATCAAAACCTGCAGATAGGTTCCTATTCATATCCCCAAGGCATTGTTGGAAAAGGAGCTTCAGCACGCACAAAAATCCTTGACTTCTGCTCTGACATGCAATGGACACATGCCAGAGCCATCTGCAGAACAAAATGCTGATGGAGAAGCCAAAGTCTCAGAATTCCCAAGGCGATCTTCCAGGAAGAGACTGCTACTCATGGCAATTGGTGGTACTTTAAGTTGATTGGAGCCAGCAGTAGCAGTAGGGCAGGAGAAGACAGTGGGAGAGGAAGTGTTGGTAGAAGAGGTGTTGTTACAGTTAACTTCTATCATAGCTGTAACAGCAGAGATCCTTATTTTCTTGAGATGTTTGGGTGTCTGCTATGAAAGATAGAAAGCATTGGCTGGTGGGCAGGGGCAGGATGGGAAAAAAACACATGAACGCAACAGTGGTGTAAATGCTCTTTAAAAATCCTAACAAAGGCATATTTTAAAGGTGTTGGTTTTACACATGTCAATTTTACACACAGGTCTTGACTGGGTAAGTAAGTCTAGGACTAGTGTATCACACCGCCACTACCCGCTAAGACAAATATACAGCTCTGTGTACAAAGAGAAAAGGATATCTGACTTACATTGCATGGGAAATACTGTCAGCATTAGCTAAAGCTTAGCCAAGTTTGTGGCAGACCTTGCAGCCTAGCAGAGTGCCAAAATACATGGCCTAATGAGTTTTGCAGTGTACATGGTCTCGTATTTTATTTGGTGATGAATACTTGCCATAAAGTGTTTGTGGAGACAAAGAGAATAAAGCAAGAGTGGTATTCATGTTGTTTGCCAAGAATAATACCACAATATTTGTTTATGTAGTTTGCCAAAAATAACAAGTATCACAATATATAGGCAATAGGCCAAATTTATTTGTAACTGACAACATCTACCCAGCTGACTGCAGCTGAAATCATCATTCGGTCCTCTATTTCGAAGAATACAGGGTATCTCTTTTTTATTTTTAAGTCGAATACTCTTTGCATACATATATATTATACACTACACATGCACACTTTACTCTTGCAGGATGCAACATGAACAACCATTCCAAAGAGGATGACACAGAGTCAAAGCCTCCTCTAATTAAACAAGGAAGCATAATCAGTACCTAAAGTGAAGGTATTCATGAACACGTGCAAATCAAAGTGAGATAATAGCAGTAGAAAGTTACTTCCACCATTCTCCATCTTCTCTGGGATCAGCCAGACCTGTCAGCTGAATGAGCCTTGTGGCACAGACATATTTTAAGTTTGATGACTGATTTACTTCTTTTTTTTTAAGAGATAACAGGGATGATTTTAAAACAAAACCCCAAACTTGAAAAACAATAGGTCAGGAAGATTTGTACACCATAATCCAAGCTTAAGCATTTTGCTCCTTTTTACCTCTTCCATAAAGAATCAAGCTCCCAGATATAATTTCTGAGCAACTTTGGACATAGACTGAGGTTTTGTGACTGGACATTCCCTCCAATGACTTCCCAGATGAAGTACTACCAGTCTTTTAGGAAAGATGTTTTTACATCCTGGCCCAGATTGTGGAATGGAAAATTCCAAGGAGCAGAAGGAATGAGTAGTGTTAAAAATTGTAAATAAGACCAATGCATTTCAAATGGGATTCTAGTAGAATATAAAACAGTGAAGGTGAAATATCATTTGCAATAGAAAAGCAGAAGGAAATGAGAGAAAACCTGAATAACAAGCAATGGAATAATCACATCTGACACAGAGCTGTATGCTGCGGAGTGTTGAAATGAATCAAAGGAGCATAGTTAAGCAGTAATGACGTAAGGTCCACTTCTGCTGAAGTCAGTGAAGACATTGCAGCTGACTTTACCACGGTAAGGATTATACAGCTCAGAGTTTGAAGGCCAAGTGCCAGATACCTTTAAACTGATAACCTTGGGAAAAGATCCCCTGTCTATTTAAATCACCTTGACTTCAAGGACTTTGGATGAATTTTGCCAGCCTGCTCCAGCTGGGGATGCAGTCATCAGTGGATAAAATGACCATGGGAAAATGTGTTGTGAGGAAAGAAACTCATGATGGAACATAGTTTTAATTGTACTTAATTAAACTGAGTATTTCTTACTGATGCTGAGTAATGTTTTCTCACAGTGCAAGTACTGTGAGCAATGAGGAAAAAGAGTGCTTGATCTGGCCAGAGGCTGCTGCATTTCATCATATCTAAAAGGGACCTTCGAGGACAGGCTTCTGGACTCCAGGTGAACACTTGAAAGTGATGGGGTCCACTGCAGATTTATTCCTGAAACTGATCACTGTCCCTTTTCAGCTATGTACCCTGAGCACAGCACACACCTCCCTTTCAAGGCTTTGCCATGAGCCTGTCCTTTTCATCAAGAACAACTCAGGCTTCCCTTGAACAAAATATTTGAGCTTGAAGTCCTAAAATCCATTTGTCTCCCAGTTCCTTGTCACATATTTTCCAATACTTATATGCTATAAATAGAGGCAGATGGAGAGAAAAATAAAGACACTCATTCCCTTGAAATCTTCTGGGCCAGGAGAAGTTTCTGGCAGGATGCAATGGAAGAATGAGAACTATTTCACTTCTAAAAACCTTTGAGTTGTTCCTACTAAGTAAGGACAGCTGATGTGTAAGGCAGTCAACCATTTTAATACTGTCATGGCACTGGCCAAGGAGTTGCTGAAATACTAATTCTTTTTGACATCTGGCCACATCTGCTGAAATACTAATTCCTTTTTACTAATTCCCTGTAAGTCAACACCAGAGAATTAGCCTTGGAACTTCCCAAAAGAGAGACTTCAACCAGAAGTCCAACCAAATTTTATACATGTACAGGAAGGCACATAGATGGTGACAGATCATATTGCCAGTTTCAGGGATATGCATTGGCTACTGGAGACAGGCTTTTACAAGGCCATTGTCACATCCAAATACTCACTGTCAAAAGGACACTTGTTTTGAAAATGTGCTGTGAGGGAGTGTTCCAAAGACCTGTTGCTTGTCCTCTAGAACATCTCTGATCTCTGGCTATGCTTCAGCTAGTTCTAATAGTGAAGATTTATATCCTCCATCAAATCTCAGTGAAAGAAACAGAAGTTTTGCATGCTTATATGGTGGGAGGCAGGTTGACCCTATCTTAACTAGCAAAGCTGCTATGTGAAAGTTAAATTGTTATTTATACGCAATTTAGATTATATGCAATTTACATGCAATTTAAATTACATACAAGTCTCAATTCTAATGCAAACCTCTTCCTCAGAAGTAACAGTTAACAAACATGCAAATCAACTACTAGATCCGCATTACTGTTGGTGGTTTTCATCTTTCTTATTTTGTACTGCTGTAACAAACAAATGCAGGAGGTGAAATGCAAGGTTTTTTGTTCCTCGAAACAGGATCTCCATGCAGTTTGGTCACCATATTTTCCTAGTTTTGGGAAAGAAAAATCTGAGAGCTTTTGGACTAGATCATCAGCCAATTTGGACTAATACAGCTCCTTTAAAGCAAATACTGTTTCTCTGTCTTGGAGAAGAAATAAAAAATCAGTTCCTACTTTTATCAAAAGAAACAGTAAATCCTACAATATATTGATAGGTACTATGACCCTTGCAGAGGGGTCAAGAAGCACCTTTTAGTCGCATAAGCAGGAACCTGAACATACCCATTTGGGCAGCAGTTGTGTATGCTAAAAGTGCATTTACACAGTTAGTTGGTTAAGTTGTAATCGTTATCAGTCTCTGTACTTACTAGTTTTCTGTTAACCTTCTACTCCCTGAATTGCTTGACATGTGTGATATTACTGCCATCTCTGTCATTATGGTCTAGACTGCCTGCATTTCAAATTCGGTATCCATGCAAAATGCTGCAGTACCTTTCACCAGCAGATGTCTCTCAGGCTGTGCAGAAGAGCAGCCTGAAAGTATGTGTGGCAAGACCGTAAGGAAGCTGAACAGCTACAAACCCTGTTAAAATTCCAGGATGTGACATAGGGAAATTTTAATGAACATGCTTCAGCAGCATGACTGCTGCATATAAAAAGTACTAGGGCAAAGCCTAGTTCAGTGCATCTCACACTTCACGCTACATCTTGGAATATGTCTCACTGTTCAGTATAAGGGTTCCCTTACTCTGTGAATAGCCACCACCACTGGTTTGCAACATCCTCCACAATTGTTTGTGGCTAGACAAGTTAAAAAGCTAAACCAAGCTCTCTGATTCTGGTTTTGGAGCTGACAGGGATACCTCAGCATTGCTCAGAGTACATTCCTTTATCAGTACTACTGTCTACAGGCTAGACAAGGCTGGAAATGTGTGGACTAACACATGCATTTTTAGAGCCATGGGAGCACTCTAGGAGGAGCCTAGATGGTAGCAGAAAACACAGTAATAAGGCAGAAGAGATGAGAGCCTAGAAACAATCCAGACAGTACATTTTTTCTAACATCCTTTCAAATATGAAAGTTAAAAGACACCATCATCAAGGCTATGTGTGCAGAGAGAACAGTGATGCAGACCTCAGAAGGAGAAGCACCCTGCCCAGACAATGAACCAATGTCCTGGTCTGACCCCAATGCAGCACTCCATCCCATACACACCATGCTCAGAATAAAAGTGAGGGATCACAAGGGTCACTCCCTCTCCCTTTATGGCCAGGGCACTGATGGGCTCTAACGGCCCTAAGCAGCCTCACCTGGTGCTTCCACCCACACCCATGGCCCAGGAGCCTATTTAAGCCCAGTACGGGGCTGTTAGTGGAGGGCTTGGTGATGTTGTATGTTGCTGCTCTCCAGCTCTATCCAGTTCCTTGCTTAAGCATCTGAGGAAGACTCTACCTGATGAGGAGGACTCTACCCAATTATTCTGATTTTGATCCTGAATCTAGCTCCTGCCTGCTGCTGAGTACAGTCTGGGACTCCCCTGGGGTGCGCCCTGCAGTATCTGAGTAATGTATTTGTTATCGGTGGGGGGAGCTTGATATTGGGTTTGTGCATATTTGTATATATTTCATTACTATTCTTCCTATTGTTATAATACACAATTATCATAGTTAAATTAAAGCTGTTTTAACTTCTTCCAACCTGTAAGTCTCTTTCCCTTTTCTCTTTCCCCCCATTTTGAGAAGGGAGGGAGTTAACAAAGAGTGTCTGTTGTTTGTTTAATAGCCAGCCCAGCTTTAAACTGTGACATCCAAGTTGCAGACTCTTCCTCCCTTTGAGGTATCAGGATACTGGGACTACCAGAACTGCAGGGACAAGGATAGAGATTACCTGAAAGAAGAGAGCATGTTAGTAGTGTACTCTACCACTTCAAGCTCAACCTCTCCCCTAGTTCAGAATAGTTCATAGTTCAGAAGGCACGTGTACTGTTTCTCAGCAAAATCCCTACCCTGGCAATCATAACTCTTTAGCTTCTAACAGGTGGGATTACTTGATTGTGGAAGTGAGCACTGGAAGACAAGTATTTGTCACTGCAGATGGAGCATTACTGCATGGGTAACACTTCCCATATTCTGGTCCGTGCTGTCCTAATTAAGGATTACAGTTGTATCTGCAGTAGTATAATACGTTTCATGCTGAGTAATGGACTGACTGGGTCTCTTTCATCAGAGTCTTAGCCCTGACACACAAAGCCTATACGGTCCTACTCTACAGACTGATCTTCAGGTCCCCATCTATCTCAGTTGACATCAAGAGGACTCCTCCCTTCTTAAATCAAGCATGTTTTGTGTTTACAGGCTCATGGCTTTACTTTCGTGCTCCTTTTGTACCTTTCTCCTGTATTTTGTAGAATAACACTATACCTTGCCACCCAACAATGTTCTATGTTGTTAGAGCTCCTAAGATTGCATGTCTCACAGGCAAAGTAATTTTATTCTTTTTAAAAATAATTATGATATTGTTACTTTGTAATGTGAATGTCAAAGGAGATAAAAGAAGATAACCATGGGAAGATGGAAAGAACAGTTTAATTTAGCAGACAATTAAAAATCTACCAGTCAGAGAGTGGACAAAGGGTTGCCATGGCTTGACAAGCTACAGCTCATCAGTTGAAACACGTTTAACTAGGCAAGCTGCAAATATGGAACAGAACAGGTTAGTTTAATCTATTTTTGGTTAAAGACTGTCTTAGATGATGACAGTGAATGGAGAGAGCAGGTAAAACGAGAACAGTTGTGTGTGCTCATGAAAGTAGCGTGGCTGTACTACCAGCAGAGAAAATACTTAGAATTCCTATTCTATAGAAAGATGAATTTCTAAAGGACACTCAGGTATCCAGCTTTGGTCCATGTGACTGGGAATTGTGGATGTCATTTCCCACTGTGCTCCCTCCCTCTTCAAGTCCCTATGAGTACCAAGATGTTCACAATAAAGTGGAGCCAGGAATTGCTACAGCAAGGCCTATTCTCCAGCTGGATCCTCAGCACATCCATATGGGCTTGTAAATACATGTTGGAAAAGCCCTAAATAGAGCACTTACAAGACAGAATGCAACCACTCAAAGAAGATTTCATGGCTGAGGAAATAAAGGCTTTAAATTGTGCCCAAATATGCATGTATAGAAGAGATTGTAATGGCTCCAGAGAACTATGCTTCTGCTTTCCCAAATTATTTCTGAAAGCAGAGGCACATGCAAACCCTGAACGCAGTACCTCTTTTCACCTGACAGCAAGCCAAGGACACACAGTCCCTCAGACATCATGCTCAGTGCTGGGTCTCCAGGCCAAGATTATCAAAGCCACTTCCGAAATTTGCACACTCAAAGGGAATAAAACATTAAATACATTCAGCATCTTTCCAGGCATCCTCTGCTAAGTGTTCAGGCTAAAGCTTTAAATGAGCATAGATGTATCTATCTAGAGCGTTCAATGCACTGTCAATGCCTAATTACACAAAGTTGGAAACAGGATCTGCATTTTTTTGATCTTGCCAGTTATAACACATCTTAAATGGTTTTGGGGCACATGGGGACAGTATTTTTGCTATCAGAATGCCCTCACAGTTGGTGATGGTCATACCAAAGTTGATTTTGACTCAAGCTTTCTCATGGTTTATCTGTAATTCCTTTGGCAACGAGCTTTGGGAATAACAAAACTGTTCATGTCAAGCTCTCCAGACAATTCAACAACGGCATTCAGGCTATTTCACAGGTTATGCTGGAGGTGACTGACCCACCCATTTCAAGCTGAACAGTCCTTCACTGATTGGCTGTATGAAAGAGCATACTTTTCTGTGAAAAGGAGTATGCTAAACAGTTAAACTTGTACACTTCCACCAACCTGTCATAATGATATGAGGCAAAACAACATCAGGCAAGTAAAGGAGAAGTTTGTAGCACTCTTCATAGTTCAGACTTGGTAAACATAACAAGATAAATGTAACAAGAGGTAAGGTACTCTAATTAGATCCAAGAGAGCTATGGAGGGTGACCCATGGCTTTTCACTGTTCATATTCCGGCTAGCCTTCATGTTCAGCTAATGCTAAACACAGCTCCCAGCCCTGACTCCCTATGAAGACAGTTCCCAGATTTTGTAGCTGTTCACATCACACAACTTGACAAGCATCGGGTAATACCCTTGAGTGGGGCACCACGGACCAAAGAACAAGAAAACTTGCCTTCCTCTGCTGCAGATGTTCCTTCTGGTTGCTGAAGCTTCACTACCGAGGTAGAAGCTCAGCACTGCATCCATGCCAGTTTCAACACTTTTCCCATTCCGCTTTGCTTTCAAGAGTGTTTGTCTTTCCATAACACCAACCACAAGCAGGTAAACAAATGCTTTCCCCACTTACTTGAGATGCTCTGTTCTTATAAAATGAGGAGCAGACTGGCATGAGTTAGCAGAAGTTAAGAAAAATCAATACCCTCTTACCATTAATAGCACTGTGTGATAGGCTTGAACAGGTACTTTTAGCATCAGCTTAACATTGGAAAAGAAAAGGGAGAGGCCTGCTGTAAATAAGACTAAACCATTCTTTTATTTCAGCCTGAAGCTTTTTGAGTTCCTCCAGCATAAGAACAAATGCTTATTTTAATGTGGCTTGCATTAAAAAATAACTAAACCTCTTTTATGACCAGAGTCATAAAATAAAACCCTTATCTACAACCTAAACAATCAAGGCAAGTCATCAGTAATATTACCACGTGACCACAACCTGAAAAGGGAAGAAGACCCAAAACAGACTTGAAACTTTAACCCCTACAGATGCTCATGACACTGGTGAACAAGAACTGCAAGGACACCCTGTACCTTCACAGGGTGGACGCCATAAAAAGAAACGAGTGCTCATAGTGGGGGACTGTCTGTTAAAAGGCACTGAGGCACCCATCTGCTGGCCTGACAGAGAGCTGAGAGAGGTTTGTCCCCTTCCGGGAGCTAAGATAAGAGACGTTGCCAAGAGGGTGCCACAACTTGCCAAGAACATGGGCTATTATCCGCTGGTACTCTTTTACGTGGGTACAAATGACACTGCACACCGGAGTCTGACCAGAATTAAGGAAGACTACAGAGCCCTGGGGGTGCGAGTGAAAAATGTCGGTGCGCAGGTCATCTCTTCCTCCATTTTACCGGCTAGAGGTAAGGGTGAAGCCAGGAATAGAAGGATAATGAACGTCAACTCCTGGCTA
>VZSC01012621.1:506190-519524 GCA_013398225.1 Steatornis caripensis
ACAGGACAAGGGGCAATGGGCACAAACTGGAACACAGGCAGTTCCACCTGAACATGAGGAGGAACTTCTTTACTGTGAGGGTGACAGAGCACTGGAACAGGCTGCCCAGAGAGGTTGTGGAGTCTCCTTCTCTGGAGATATTCAAAACCTGCCTGGATGCATTCCTGTGCAACCTGCTCTAGGCTAACCTGCTTTAGCAGGGGGGTTGGACTAGATGATCTCTAGAGGTGCCTTCCAACCCCTACCGTTCTATGATTCTATGATTCTATGAATTTTTCTCCTCACTACCTAAGATTTCAAAATACTGTATTAAACAGAAAATTTCCAGCGGCAGTATGATGATTCTTTCAAAAATATACTTGGTTTGAAAAAAAAAAAAAGATGAATGGATTTACACATAGAGCAGGTATTTGCTGAAAATTTTCATTAATCTCTCAGATCAAAGTCTGCTTTCTGAATGAGATGACAGCTTCAAAGAAAATTTCTGACAATGCCTAAGCAAATGGATAGAATGCAACTGAGGAAATTACTTTTTCCCAAAACTATTAATTTTCTTTAAGGTTCCTACCATTTTCCTATGATGAATCTGTTTTCCATAAATAATAATACTTCTAACGAAAATAAAGAGGAAAATAATTTTCACAAAACAAAACCCATTTTTAAAAGAAAAATAGTTTTATTAGCTTTCTTTGCTACCCGAAGTTAAAAACAATTTCCACCAATATAGTTTTCTTGCAAAAATATGTTTCCTTTCAGTCAACTCCACTTTCAGCTGGAAAAAAGCCCTCAACAAAACAACCGTGCTCAATACTAACAGTAATAATTCATGCATCTAGAATACCCTTTCTCCTAGGCTCCTGAAAGCATTCTACAAATAACAGAATGAACTGCAGAGAGGCAAAATAATTACTTCTATTTTATAAGAGAGGAAACACTAACAAAGCAAGGACACACTTTTCAGAAGCATGTATAAACGTTACTACTGCAACACAGGATCAGCCCAACAGTCTCTCTAGCCCAGTAGCCTTTTGTTTGCCTGGTAGGGGAGACACCATGGTTGTGGAACGTGGGTTTTCTAGGGTGAAACCAGTCCTTCGCACTCCAGATGTGCTGAGCCCTGTAATTTCCCAGATGCTGAGCCCTGTAATTTCCCAGGACCTCAGCTGCATAATTTTTGGTAGGAGGAGACTGCACCTTTTCCTGGCTCACAGGGTCTGCCAAGAGCAGATGCCAAGAGTATATGCCTAGAGAAAATCTGAGACTAGGTCACGCATGCACTGTATGATGTACCTATAATACTCTTCCACCATCTGACAAAACACTATGAGGCCTGCCAGAGTCAGAATTAGTATCTAATTGCTTTCCATTTCTAGCATTTCCACCTGAGGCAATGAGTTCCGTGGCTTAGTTATACATTGTGCAACTTAAGTAGTAGCGCTTTTTTGGTTCACTCAGGGTCCATTACCTATCAGATGGACTTGAAGATGCTGTCTTATGTGAAAACCATTCCATGTGCATCAGGCTCGATTTTTATTTTACAGACCTTTGTGATAGCTAGTGGCCTCCTCTTTCTTCTCTAGGAGTCTTGATTCACTGAGTCAGTCACTCTCTGTGCTGAAGACAACCCATAATTTTATAAGTTTTCTTGCTCTTTCCTTTAACCATAAATAAGATCTAGTAGCCACACCAGGCTGATGTCCCTGGAGGAGCAATGGGAAACTCTGTATTGCCTACACCAGAGGTGGTTAAATTCCGTATTGCCTGACATGAGCACTTCACTGCGTACCAAGAAGCAACGATGCATTTTACTAGGAGTATCTTGTTCAATGCCCTCATTTATTTTTTTCTGGCATTAATGAACTGTTCAAACGTAATCCCACTCTTCTCCACATCATTTCAGCCTGGGTAAAAAAAAAAATCAGCACTGTTTAAAGATAGCAGAAGCATATCTCATTAATAACTTGAAATTCCTGATCGCATTCTTGTAGTTCATGCTGCAAACATATCCCCAGGGGTGTTACCCAGCTTGACCTTCTTAATAATTTCTTTTCCTTACAGCATTGATGCTCTAATTTCATAGACATCCTTATAGACTAGCTACAGACTCAGAAATGCAGCATGTCATCTCTTAGGTCAGCAACAATGTTTGTACTTGAGTTAGAACCTAGTTCATTTCAGACAGCAGTCTGGGTTTCCTCCTCTTGCTATACTAATAGCACACTGTATAGCATTTCCAGGAGTTACTCCACTTTTTTGTGACTCCTTGTGTGCTTACTTCAGCTTGGTCTGAAGCTTATTAAGCTTGTGCTCCATTCAGTTTGTATTTGAGGACAAGAACACATGCACAACAATGCACGATTTGGAAACTTGTTCCCTGTGTCTGTATACAGCAACTTATCTCAATAGCAATGCATGGGTTTGTTTTCTTAAATTTCTCTACTTGTCTTACATACAGCCTTTGAACACTAAATTTTTGTTGGTTTTTGTTAATCTCATTTTGTTAATGCATTTGGCATCTGTATCTTATTACTTAATAGATATTAGCACTGAAACTTTTTTTTTAATGAGCCTTTGTGTTTCAGCTTCTTCTAAACTCAATAATGATCCAGTTCTTGCCAAACTTACTCACATAAAGCTTCAGTCTGAAATAAGCAGGAGATTTCAGTAAAGAAAAGGGAATGAAAGAATCATCAACACATTTGATTTCTAAGGAACTATTCATTTGGTGGGGCAGTTCTAAACCAAAGCCAGCTACAAGACATCTGGATTGCGCTTGGGAAAGATGGATTCAGAAGAATCCAACTTGATCCTGAACTTTTTAATCCAGAAGGTCCAGTATAAAAATAAAGCATATGTGTACTAGTTACAGGAGAGGATACCCAAATTACCAGAATCTAAATCTTTGGAACCATGCAACAATTGCTTCAAAACTTGGGTTCAAATTTGGCAATATGGTCACCGGCTGCTTGGCATATTATCAGGCTCTGAAGCCTAAATTGATTTTAAAAATCCAGAACCCTATAGAAGAGGCTATTGTCAAAGGGGCAATTCACTGCTGATCCATCTTCCCGACATGCTGGTTCTCAGCACCACTGGTGGGGTCTGCTATGAGCTAAACATATCATATCATATACCTCTCCTTGTTTTCAGCTGCTGTACCGAATTAAAGGAGCCTAAAAATACCTTGGATAATTGGATTGAAGCCCAAAGAACATGCCCCAACTAATACAAAGGCAGCTGCTCTGAAAGATGGGTCCTTCTCCCATGCTGTGTTCTTTCCCTTGGTGCAACTTGAAAATATCATGTAAAGCGCTAAGCCTCTCTCCTGCTCTATAAGGTTTCGTGACCTAGAAAGCAAGCACCAAAGAAAAATCACCTCCTTTGCAGGACAACAGTCACTTTGGGAGAGTCAGAACCAAGCTTTGGTGCACGATGGGTGACTGGTAAGGAAAGATAGCAGTCTTCATACAAACAACATTTGAAGTACAGAAGTCACTCCTGTGAGAAGGAAGTTGCCACGAAACTGTGGTCTACTCAATCGAAAACAAATGTCTTCACTTCAGATTTTTCTGACATTCTGCTAATACAATAGAAGAACCATATAAATTAACATCTTCAACTTGCTCAGCATAATCTTCTTGTTAAGTGCCTTAAAGGTATACTCACCGATAGGCTGTCAAAAATACTTCCATATAATTCCATAAACATCCTAGGACCAGAAATGGATGTAATTTTCAGAAATTAAAAAATTTGGATTAAAAATTCTTTCAATGATTTTATTCCAAATTCAGCCCAAAAAACCCAACCAAAAAAAAAAATTCTCAAGATTATCTAAACCAGCCTTGATCTTCAACTGTTTGACAGTGGTCTTCTTTTAAGGGAAGGAAAAAATGTGACAAAACTAAAGGTGACTCTGATTTAAGTGACTACCACAAGGAACAATTTGTGTGTAATTTATCATGGAAAAGTACATCAGAAAGCTTGATAAACTTTCAGCCAAAGACAACGAAGCAGATAGATACATGTTTCTTGCTTTTAGGGTCCTTTCATACAAGTTACATGCCACTGGCACTATCAGCTTCCAGGGTCAGCAAGGCTGTCTCAACCACCTTGACATCATGTTTCAACATTGAAGAAACTTTTTCACAGAATCAAAGAATCATTGGGTTGGAAGGGTTCTTTAAAGGTCATTTAGTCCAACCCTGCAATAAGCAGGGACATCCTGAACTAGATCAGGTTGCTCAGAGCCCTATCCAACCTGGCCTTGAATCCAGGGATGGGGCATCCATGACTTCTCTGGGCAGCAACCCTCATTGTGAAGAATCTCTTCTTAATACCTAATCTAGATCTATGCTCTTTCAGTTTAAAACCGTTACCACTTGTCCTATCCCTACATGCCATTGTAAAAAGTCCCTCTCCAGCTGTGTTGTAGGCCCCTTAAGGTACTGGAAGGCTGCTAGAAGGTCTTCCCAGAGCCTTCTCCAGGCTGAACAACCCAAACTCTCTCAGCTGGTCCTCAGAGGAGAGGTGTTCCAGCCTTCTGATCATTTTTGTCACCCTGCTCTGGACCTGCTCCAACAGAAGTTGGTCCAGTCCATGGTCTAACAAACAGGTCCATGTCTTTCCCGTGCTGAGGACTGGAGCTGGAGACAGTACTTCAGGTGGGGTGTCACCAGAGTGGAGTAGAGGGGCAGAATCATGTTCCTCCACGCTTCTTCAGATGCAGCCCAGGATACGGTTGGCTTTCTGGGCTGCGAGCACATGTTGCTGGCTCATGTCCAGTTTTTCATCCACCCCAACCCCCAAGACCTTCTCTGCAGAGCTTCTCGCAATCCCTTCATCCCCCGGCCTGTATTGACACCAGGGGTTGCCCCAACCCAGGTGCAGGACCTTGCACCCGCTGTTGTTGAACCTCATGAGGTTCTCATAGGTCCACTTCTTAAGCTTGTCCAGGTCCTTCTGGATGGCATCACATCCCTCAGGCGTGTCAACTGCACTACTCAGCTTGCTGTTATCTGCAAACTTGCTGAGGGTGCCCTCAATCCCACTATGTCATTGATGAAGATATTAAACAGCACTGGTCCCCTGAGGGACCCCACTCATCACTGATCTCTATCAACACAACCTACTGTGTTCCTCCTCTATTAGCAACCTATTACGTTCCTCCTTCACAGAAGTTGTTGGGCATAGGCATGCACTAGTTCATCAAACTTGGCTGCAGCAGTTTTTATTTGGTATGGTATTTTCATCATCATATTCTACTTCCTGACTAGGTAAAACACGCTTGCAGATCAGTGTGCAATAGGCTGTTCTTGCCCAAGAATATGAATGCATTTTTCCATCAGTGTTCTTATTGCTATCTGTCCCTTGCTGGACATTTTCACACATTTCACAAAAGGCACTTAACTGTTAGCAGGGCGGTTTTATCAGAACAAATGCAAATTACAACACATTTTTTATTCTCAACTTAGTGTCAAATGCAGCTTCTCTGTTGTTCCTCTTCGTAAGACTTCATTTAGAGCTCAGAAATGAGGATTCACCTTATAAATTAAGAGTATTAATTCTGAGTAAAGCTTGCATTCCTGACCTTTCAGCACAGCCCTTATATTGAGCAAATTCAAATTCCTACAGAAGACAGATGTTTGGAATTCTTTAACAACTGTGTCCTGCCTAATAATAAACTGAAGAATCAAGCTGGAAATGAAGGCACTGTCTGTATGATATCCTGCTATCTCCACTTCTTTCCAATAAGATGAGATTGAGAAAATACAGAAAAGGAAAGCAAAATACATTTATCATCTAAAGCAACTTTCTGTTCTGTTTATGAATCACATCTTAAGGCATTTCTTTTTACAGAAATTGGGCACAATTAATAGAAATGAAGATCCAGAACAGCAATTGGATTAATCGGTAATAGGCCTTTCAAGAATTGAGCTCATAAAGCAACTCCTTCAAGCCTTAGTTTATATCACCACAAGAGAACTACTTCTAATTTTACCAGGCTTGTGACAGAATTAAATACAGCCAACTGGTTCATGTATGCAGTTCTGATCAATCTGACATGTTTTACCACAACAGAACAGTTATAAGGAATTCTTACCAATCTCACACAGAGAAGACGAGAAGATATATAGAACTATCAGCATGAAAGCTAGGAAGTAACAGTCTACTTAAGGCATCCTGGATAGGCTGTATTAAAGTCTCCTATAGAATTCAGGTTAAACCCTGTGCAACTGGTTATCTTTTTTTGTATGATAAAAAAGTAGTTGTCAGAACACTTGCATGTAACTATGCACTACTGAGTTCTTTTGAGCACCCATCCTTCAGAAGCCTGTGAGATCTTTAAACATAAAGGTTTGTTTTCATGGTGCTTACAAGTGCATTTCTACAGAACTACATCTTTTCAAAAAAACATCCAGGAGTTAAAAACCATGCAACTTTTGCTGGTGTTGCTGAATAACTAGTTGATCATTGACTCGTTGGTTGGCAGCTTCAACTTTATCCATACATCCATGATACCAAGCCACAAAAAACCAAGACACCCTCCAAGTGACTATTCCAAGCATTTGTAACTGTACACCGAGTTTCAGTGTAAAATGTCAGGAACATGATTGCTATTTTGTTCAAAGAGTTGGTTCTGTTTCCATTTCGGGATTTTTTTATTCTTCTCTTGAAGAAAATACTCATTTTAGCTTTCAAGATACAGCACATTTGCTATAAAGTTAGATTCCAAACTGAGGAGTTCAATGGTTTTGTCACCACCATGGAAATGTGACTAGACAGGCACAAGAAATTTCTTGGTTACTTTTTCTTTTCTTTAAGCACAGCACTGATGACAGTTTTTCAAAATTTAGATATGTACCTGGAACTAGAACTTTGTCTTTTCAAATTAGATCTCCCTCCACATTCTCTTTGGCATTGCTGCACAAAGATTAACCTATCTCCTCTTACTGAAAAATACTCTTCAAAGCAGTACTCGCTGAAGACAAATATTCTAATTCTGTAAAAATAGTTTAATTTATTCTAGAAATTGGCACATCAATGAAGGATTCCTCTGAAAAGATCCTATTCTTAAGAAATGTAACATCTCTAAAACATCAAAGTTCTCAATTCTGAAGTGTATGGCACTTAGAACTGCTCCACATCACGTGCAAAAAAGATGCAAAGAGCAGGAAGCAGCAGATTTCAGCAAACACTAATAAATAAATATTTCCAGTGCTTCTGGTATTAACAGCTCTTCCCCAATAGCAACAGAGGTAATTGCTACAAATTAGTGCTCATATTTATTAACAGCAAGCATAACAGGACTGAACTTACAAGAAATGAAGTAAATGTACTGTCCAGTGTTCTTTTTTAAAAGAAAGTTTGGCTCTGAAAAGAAAAAAAAGTGTATGCTTGGATAGTAGCACAGGCAGAGATGTCTAGTCCCAGTCAAACTGACAGATTGACTAAAAACCACATGTAAATCACCTATGTAACACGAAGAACAGCTATGTATCAAATGCTTGCAAATAAAGTGCCAAAGTAAGCCAATAACAAAAATACTGAAATGTTTCTACTTGCTAACTCTAAAGATTTTTAAAAGTGCCAGATAATTCACTCTTATTTTGAAAAGTAGAAAAATATGAAAAATATTTACTTCAGTAAATGAAGAAAATCTAGACCAGTGCAGTGTGAATTATGGCAGTAATTCAGTTATTTTTCTAGGTAAAGGCATTAGTTCAGTATATCTTCATGGTTTTACAGTGCAATGTGATTAAGACTTACTCAGATGACAACTTTCTTATTTGGGACATGCTACTGTGAACGCTTCACAGTGCAAATCCACACTATCCAAATGAAACATAAGAATTGGGGTTGGGGGGGAAAGAGGTGAAACAAATGATAACATCAGAAAAAAAACCCCAAAGCTGATTGTCACATTTTGAAACTACCTTTTTAGCATGTAAGTACTTAAAGTTATCATAAATACAAAATTTAGTAAACTTATACCCACTATAAAAATTTGTAATTTGCAACTTACAAATCCAACATGTGCATTTAGACATCTGAACAGTAGCTTACAAAACACATTCCAAAGGCGAGCAACACCACAGCAGTATACAGCCCTGTTCTCCCCTCATATGCATTTCTTTTAAAGAAATTTCTTAGCCAGCCAAATCTGAAATACAAACATCTTCAAAGGTTATAACCATTAAGGACTTTAAACCACTTATTCTGTTTTCTTTGCCTGTCTTTTCTTAACTCCATTATGATGCTGTTCAGAAGGAGACCGGTCACAGACTGAAGAGCCATTGGAAGATGCAGCACCTTCGCCCTTTGCTTTGGATGGTGGTTTTTGCAAACCAAAGAACATATGGCCTAATGCAGTCTCAAAGGGAACAAATGGAGAAGCTGCAGATCTTGTCAGCATCATTGTTACCTACAAAGAACAAGGATCAAGTCACAATAAAAGTTTTAATGACTTCACAGCAACTGAAAACAAGTTCAAAGCTGAATGGATGTATGGCATTTCTAACTTTTCACACAAGCATGAGGCCATGCCACCAAGAAACGAAATATGTTCATTTCAACTTGAATTGATCAAAGAATGCTTTTCTTCGCGACTTACACTCTTCAAACAGCTATACACAATGTGCGCAAAAAACTTTCTACATAAGTTTACTAAAATCATCCTAAAACACATTTAATGTCATACAACTAAGGTGAAGAGCAACTTTTATACCCAAGTTTTTTACCTTGTTCAAACTGAAAAACTGTAAACAGAGTGGGTACATTCATTTAAATTGAAAGAATGCAGTGTGTAAGCACCTAAATCTATATGCACAGCCAGACTTTGTTTAGAATTCAAGACAGCCATATTCATTCAAAAAAGTTGAGAGATTTAGGTGGAAATTCCTTAGAATAAGTAACTTGGAATCAGGATGGAAAAAACTGTTTCGTAGATCCAGGTACTGGGCAAGTTTATATTGAAACAGTTTCTATAGTTTTCAGAGACACTAAAAGTTTCTAAAACAAGTCAAACCCTACTACAGGACTATGAACAACTGTTGCTTTATTAGTTAAGTGGATGCTCAAGTTCCTGATTGTCAGTATGACCATCACTTTAAGACCTTAATTCACTTCAGCATAGCCTGACAGCCAGATTCTGAACAGATGTAATTTCTCACTTCCAGAATAACATTCCTTTCCTTCTCCATTCCTTGCATCCCCAGTTCAACCAACAATGCCTTTATTGGTTTAGGTGGAGAATCATGAGCATCAGCTGTAAGTCTTGGCTCCCTAAAGCAACTTCTCTAGAATTAAACTTGTCATCTACTTCACAGGAGGAGACTGTCAACCATCAATTTAAGACAGTCTCTGGTCTGTTCAACAGCAGCTCTGAAGCTCTTAAAATCGCCAGATTTCTGCTAACACAGAGACTACACTTTCACATTGGCTAATAATCCTGAAGACAGGCATCATCCTGGAAATGAACAAGACTGGAGGAATTAAAGGATTCAATAGAGAAGTAGTATCTATTTTATTACAAAAGTAGTTACAGCCACTTCAAAGTGGTTTTGTTACACTTTCTCTTCCCACCTAAACACTTATGTTGTGAACCCTTTAAGCTAGGTACGAACCTGGCTGGCTTGTTCTGCAAACCCACACAGATGACTGCACAGGTACAAGGAAGCCGTTAAGCAGCTAGCAAAAGGCAGGGAACAGGAGAGTTTCTTTCTACAAGCATAAGCTGTGTTTGAGATTATGGACATACAAGCCTGGCATATCAACTGTTAGGTGCCAAAATTCTGGATTTCCCACACACACACTTTTTTTTTTCTCCATACACTGGACAGTAACAGCAGCAGAACAGATCTTATGTTCTGCTCATGTATAGAAGACCAAGCACAAGTTTAAGACTTCAGTAGTAGCTAGCCTTCCCATTCAGAAGCACACATTGTAATTTGTGGTACCATGTTGGATGGCCTATTTTTTTTCTCTGAAATAATGAAATAAACTATTTCCTGTTATTCGGTTATTTGGAACACTTTCACATTCTTACCTTGGAGATGACAAGAAAGACGGTGTACAAAAACACAAGGTTGTGTCTTGCTATTGGCAAGTACTGGCTGTGTTGCAGGGTGAAAAGAACGGCTCCTAGCAAAGTTACCTTCACAGGGCTGGAAATCAAACAAACAATCTTAATTTCTCTTCTCTACTTTATTGTGAAAACTGCTATGGCCTGGAAAGCAAGAAATGTTCTTCGTGTGCAAAAGAATTATTTCTGAATAGAACTAATAAAAACTTCTGGTAACAGCAACAACGTCCAAAACCTAGCTACAATTAAGCTAAGACTTTACTTTATACACTATTACTATGCTTTCTGTCCATAACGTGGACAAGCATCAGTTCAGCACTACCTTACACACCCAGCAAACTCATATTGGACAAATCTTCCTCAAATCAATGCCTCTATTCAGACTTTATACATCAGCTTGCTCCCCTTCTTCCTCTCCCAATATGTCTTACTGAAGAGTTAAATCACAAAGATTGCACTACGTGGACTAGACTTAAAAATAGGTTCATCTCCTATACTCTAGGTGTTAGTTACTCCAAGGGGTTGCTTGAACAACAACACAGCCCAAGTCTTCGTCCACTGTGACACTCCAGGAGCTCTGGAGTTGTAGTCAGCTTATACTTGACTTCAACCAGGCCTATGTTACCAGATTTTGCCAAGACAGCTGTGCTGGCTTGAGATATGCAAAGGTTTACATCTTCTAGCCATCTTTACTGTGGTGGTAAATCCTTGGTAGGTATGCAGTCAGAAAACAAGAGAACTTTGGTCAGTTATCTGAAGTCATCTGAAGAGAGAGCACTAATATCCTGGCAGAAAAATTCTGTGCATTTCTTAATCTCCATCTACATGTGACACATACATGTGACATTCCTGTTATCACAAAGCACCTAGTGTAGACACATTCTTCACTGTCTTTTCAGAAACTCGGAGATATACTGCATCAAGTTCCTGCTTAGGAAGTTGAAAAAACAACTCGTATACAGGCACCTCATCCATTTGCAAAATGTTTTACCTGTTTAACTTTGTAACTTACTTCTATTTAATATTCTTAACCTTTATATATTAAACAAAATTTTAAAAATCCTGAGTTACTCTGAGCCACGTCCACCATGGAGAAGGAGAATATATGCAAGCACTGGCACAGTCTGTAAGCACTGCTCTAGTGTTGCGCCTGTAAGTATAGTGTTATTTGGGTTTACAGCACTATTATTAGCAGTGACCTCTTCCTTCTGGAAGTTTGCTTTCAAGACTGCCGCTTAGGCATTGACAGAGGGAGAGAACTTCTAAATACCTGGAATTTGAGAAAAAGCCAATAACTGACATAACTAATAAAAAGTTGAAGCATTGCCCAAGGGAAGGCTACAAATTTATCTCCTGTTTTTCTGTTGCTAAGAGTGGATGCAGAAAAACAAGATAACTTTAAAAAAAAAAAAAGTCTAAAGATCTGAGAGTAACATAGGAAAGATCAAATGAATTTCAGAAAATTACCACAGTGAGCTTACCTTGACTTAGAATAATAGCTTGTGGCTTTCTAGCCTGTCTCAATTCTCATTTTACTGTACAGACTAAACTAGGAGCTGAGTAATATTCTCATTCTTTGCTTCTGCAAGAGAAGTAACATTTCGAATCCTGCAGTACATTTTTGCTATATTGCATAACCAATTTGCACCTTCTCAAATAATTTAAATCTATGGAAGAAAACAGTACTGGCAGAGAAAGTTAACAGCGACAATGCTCAAAGGAAGTCATCTTAGTGATGCTCAGAACATGCACCAAAAATGCAGACTTCACTTGTATACTTCTCGTACCACTGTCCTTCATTTGGGATAGAAGACTGTGTCCTTGTAAGACAAATTGAGTCAATACTTCTTTCCAGCAGCTTCCTACTGACTCAATATTGCTTTCTGCCAAATAATTTTTGTTGACTCGTCTTCCCATATGGTGTTCTTGTGCTGTGAACCTAAAATGACTAAAACACCAGCTAAATTACCAAAGATCATCAAAGATCATTTCACAAGATGCACACCAAAACATTGCATACAAACATGTCCTAGAGCCTTTTTTTTTTTTTTTTAAATCAGAACCACCAAAAGTGAGTGTCAACACAAGGAGTTACCAAAACAACAGTTAACATGTTGCAGCCTGTTTTAAAAACTTACTAGGACATCTTCAGTAGTTCATTGGTTTCAGGTTTCCAAACTCCTCTCACCAGCTGCTCAAAGTTGGAAATTAGGCCACCACCAGCTCCTGAAATTGCAGAGATTTATGATAAGCCTCCTTACGATTGCTACCACTACTGTGCAACCTATTATTGCTCCCAGCAAAACTCGTTACACCAGGTGCCAATGTGGTACCCAAAGCTTAAGATTTAAAGAGACTGATCCAATCTTTTATTATATGCATGACTTGAGCAACTAACATGTAACCTCAGAGGTTTAGCTACTTAGCAAGAACCTCAGGTTTACCTTTATGTGATAGCATCTGAATTGATGCGCTCATCACTACTAACAAACACCTGAATCGTCAAAGTAAATCTCCAGAGAGGCTTATATCATTCCATTCTTCATGTCATCATTTAAGTACAGAGAGTGTCTCTATAAACTGTGAGAACTTTCTCCCAGAAAAGTGGGTATGTATTTTTACATTAGAAGAATACAAGACATAACGAGGTGTTAGACACTCTGGCCAGTCAGACTGATCTGTATTATAACCTGGGAAAAGAAAACGTTAGATCATCACATTAACGTGTTCCTTCCCAAAGCAAAACAGAATCAAGCAAATAGAAACAAAAGCTGCACTACTACTTCCTGAAATGGTTCTAGTGTTGTGACTACAAATACAGCTGGTAGGAAAGTAGCTTCCAGAGTCGTACTCCAAACAGCAGGCACACAAGAAGGTTCATTCCTGTGTTTAAAATCAGGTAATGGTAAACCCAAAAAGCTAAGAAAACAAGTTCTCTTCTTCAGTCACATGCAATGAAAACAGCTCTGAGGAAATACACTGTTGGAAAGTTTAGTAACAGCACTGAAGCTACATGCGAGATCTGTTTCTTTATTGCCATCGAGTGCCCATCATAGAATCATAGAATCATAGAATCATAGAATCATAGAATGGTAGGAGTTGGAAGGGACCTCTAGAGATCATCTAGTCCAACCCCCCTGCTAAAGCAGGTTAGCCTAGAGCAGGTTGCACAGGAATGCATCCAGGCGGGTTTTGAATATCTCCAGAGAAGGAGACTCCACAACCTCTCTGGGCAGCCTGTGCCAGTGCTCTG
>VZSC01012621.1:521906-538580 GCA_013398225.1 Steatornis caripensis
TCTCTTTCCCCCACTTTGGGGAGGGAGGGGGTTAAAAAAGAGCATCTCTCGTTCGTTCAATAGCCAGCCCAGCTTTAAACCATGACATGTATCTAGTTTACTTCATTAGAACTACTAGCAGACACCACAACTAGGAATAGTCATGCCTGACTGAAGTCCTGTCCTAGTTATATAGTTTCTTTTTCTGCAAAGGATATAGCACCTTGCCACTGCAAACTTCTAAAGCTTCTTCTCTTCAAGATCTCCCAGAATGGAGCATGCAACAGTCAATTTCTCACATACAAGAAAGTTACTGGAATTTAAATTAATAGCTAACTACTGCTCTGGTGTTCAGTTTTAGCTTTACTTTTGATCTACTTATACTCTTCCTTCTTCTCCTATTGTAAAGTCAATCACCTTTGTATGTAACCAAGCTTCAGCTGGTACGATGTCAAAGGTTTACAGAGAGCATGTATTTTAATGGCTACTGCGAACAGCCATTTAAGCCACGTAGTCAACAGACAACACTAACCAGACTTAATTCACAATGCAGAAAGTGGGTTTAGGGCCCTGCAGAAGCACAAGTGACTGGATTGAACCTAGCATTCCATGATTGTAGGATTCTATTGCAGTCCCACCACGGCAGTTGAGCCGACAGTTTGTTGGCAACACTTGCTAACAGTAGATGTCGCTGTCTCACTGACTATTTAGGAGCATTTACCAGGCGTAGCACACCCCCTTCTATTTCCCAGTTTTATGTATGGCTTGGGGAATGTCGTTTCACATTATTTGGGACCGAGAATTAAAGTAATTATACTCCTGAAGAGAGAGCTTAGTAAAACTAGAAGCTTAAAAGGTTTCATAACATTCACAGCTCCTCATTAAAACCTCATTTTATCTGTGCACAGCAAATCACATTTGACCACATTAAGTTCAACAGAAATCATGTGCTGTTTACGTCTACGCCTCACTCGTGTCATTTGTTAAAACAAGCAGTCAGGTTGCCCGCAACAGACTAGTATGAACCATAAGCAGATTCCATAAGCTTTGTTAATACTGCACTGTTTATTGCACATTATTCTTTTCATCAATTTGCCTAAATGACATCTGTCATCTTCAGCTGCAGTACAAAGACCAGAAGACTAATACACACATATACACAGACAGAAACACTTACTTTCATTTTAATGAATTTGTGATTATAAAACCTAAGGGGCCACAAGGAATAGATACTAAAGGATTTCAAGGAGGTAACACTCTTCTAAGATAGGAATTGAAATTTTTAAATTCAAAAACCCACTGCTGCTCACAAATTTTAAGTTTAATGGTTTCTTCAAAGATCACTTTGCAGAACCAATGAACTCCACTGGAAGGCCACATATTTATATGAAAATAACTCCAGTGCTTTTTTTGAATTCCAAAACAGGCAACATTACTCCTCACTCACATACTGACTTCCCATTCAGTTCTCTACCATCTTCCACTACTGGATGCCCATCCATTTGGCAAAAGCCAAAATGTGGAAAAAAAAAAAGATGTCAGGAAGCATAAACTAGAGGAGAAGAAGATCTGTGTCTTAGATCCTCAATTACAGAAAAGTTCAAAATTTTTACATCAGCCAGGTTCTGGTTTTCAAGAGCTACTGCTGAAAAAGTAGACTGTGTTTATGACTTACTCATATCCAGAAAAGCAGTCACTGAAGTCCACTTTACTGCAAAATAATGTTTTCAGCTGTTTGACCACAAATACTATCAAAATCTAAAGCAAGTTTAGTCTAGTGACTGAGCATTTTGTTATACAACAGCCCGTAAGAGTTGCACTCTTATGAACATTTTATTCCTATAGAACAGGATCATATCAGCTATTTTGCTGCAGTGACTTTCTGGATGAAGAGACAGCATCCATATCCGTAACATTTTTAAGTTAAGCTTCTGATTTACATTGAAGCTTGATGGCCTAATCTCAGTTACAAAGTATAGCTTCCTCAGAACCAGTACTACTCATCTAACTCTATTGGCTTACCAGTGCCTGCTTACCAGACTGAAGATGCCAGTAAAATATTTGTGCCCTTTGCCAGAAATGCTGCTGGAGGTTCTGCAAGCATCAACGAAGACAAAACTGAACCACCAAAGCAATAAAGCATAGCACTAAACCAGCAAGCAACTGGACTTCGGACTGACACTTCCACAGCTCCTGAAACAAAGGGAGAAGATGCATAAATAGAAATAAACATTTGAGAATCACAACATGTTTTAAAAGTCAGTATTTTTCAAATCATTCAGTCCAACCTTGTTCCTTTAGGTAATGAAAAATCCTGCAGAAATCTGTAGGCTTTCACAGGAAAAGCCTTCAAAAATACAAACTTTAGAACAAATCACTTAAGACTATGCTACCTAAGTAAAAGTGAAAGACCGACATTGTGTTCGCTGAACATCTTTTGTGGGTTGGTTTATTGTAACTATTTGGCTACCAAGAAGAAAAAGCTTTCAGAGCATGGCAGAGAGGTCTCACTGTTAATAATCTGGCATACACAGTTGCTTTCCAATTTGTATTAAAAATACATAAGTGGCTTTGCTGACCTAGATAGGATTGGTATTGGTAACTTCTGAGGGAGTTATTCTACAAATTCCAATTCTGCTTTTGAGTGTTCATGAATTCAAGGTCACTGTTTTCATTTTTCCTTGTAACTCCCTGCCCTGTTTGCTGACCAAAATGAAAGCAGTATCCAAAACAATTATTAAATAGTTTCACCTGCAATCCTGAACAGAGAAAAAATTTACCTGGAGCCATAATAATAAATATAAGTTCCCTTTTTATTAAATGATTCACAGTTTGGTTTATTTTGTCATCTTCAAAATAAATGAACCATTTTAAATTGCAATTGAACTATGCCAAAAGAGTATTCAATATTAAAAGATTATGCTGGAGGTAATGGGAAGCCTTAACCAGTTTCAGGGGGAAACGACACTTTATCAAAGCCAGCAATATCCCCATGTAGTTGTTTTGACTATTTCCTTCCACTTCAAAAGTCCACTGTTGCCAAAGCTTCCCCTTTACACAAGTGCAGAACTAGTTTCATTTTCCATAGTCCAAAGGCTGAAGTTCACAAAAGCACAGATGATATCTAGTGTCTGCCCCAAAATGAAGTTTGACATATAGTTCCCAATTCAGACGAGAAGCATTTGGTTTTTCAGGCATTTCTGTGGGAAAAAAAGTTCTTACCCAGGATGAGAAGCTCAAACCTATCAAAGAGAATACAACACTCTAAATACAATTCACTTCGCACAAGAGTATTAACAAGATTATTTCAGTTTTAGTGCTGGCACAGCTATCACGTATTGCAGCACTATCTAAATTCCTGTGTTACAGCCGATTTACAAAAATGAGCACTCCTAGCTATTACAGAATACCTGAATATAAAATAATATCTCTCTTTTTTTTTAAACCATTGCATAATTTATTTTCCACACTGCAGTACCTGGTGCTCCAAGTCTGTTATGCTCAGCTTTGTTACTGCTTTGTTACCACTTTGCCAAAGTAGCTATCAATTATGTTTGGTTGCATAAAATTAACATGAGAAAATCCTAAAGCCTGCTAATGTTACTTACATGCAAAAGTGAAAACACAAAGTGAGCCATTACACCCAGATACCATATAACTCAATGTGGACCTACTTTCACATATTTGAAAAGGGTGAACACTTGTAGAATATTAATAGTTTGTCCTTAGGACATTGAGGTTTCCTCAATTAAGAAAAAAAACCACAAAATCTAAAAATGCTGAGAGCCATTACATTCAGAAAAAAAAAGCAAAATTACATTGAGTAGACACTCACTGGTCCAAAAGAACTACAGTATCTTCCTTCTCACATGTAATTATTCTCTTGTTTGATGACATATCCACACTACAAGTACTACTACGTACCTACTTTAGCATCAGAGGACTGAATTCCTTTTCTTACAACAAGAAGAGAATATCCTACCCCCACGCTTGGCAGTACTCTCTCTGTTGAGCAACTCCACCAAATGCTGCTGTGGCACTGTAGCACAAAGTGGCCGCATAAAGAAACATGCCAAACTTTACAGGACAATGAGAAAGCCCAGCTAACAGAGACAGCCAGTATAAATCACAAATCACAAGGGAACATGTGCTGGAACTGGGGACTATTGCTAATAGATCAGCTGTTGCGTTATGCATAAGCTTTAGCTCCTGGACAGATGTAATACAGGATGTAATGTCCACCATAATCTGGTCTTAGAGTGAGACCAGTAACCAGAACATGACAGGAGACTCCACATCCAAGAACTGTCATCCTCCAGACCTGGTTTAGAAAAAAAAGGTCTTACACGTCAGACACACACTGTCAGGTTGGTGTGCACTAACGTCTCTTTCATTAGCATGAAGCTTCTCACCTTGCATTAGCAGAGAAGTAATTCTCTTCACATCCTACTGGCAGCCTTCCTCAGAATATTGAACTACCTCCTCTCTACCCACAAAACGCAGCATGACTGAGAGCTACCTAACTGAAACTCGTCTGCTTCTTCACTTCACCAGGTGTTCGGTCAGATTACTAACACAACAAAAGGAAACCATTCTAGGTGGTATGTTTTTTTCAATTTAACACACTGTATTTTATTTTTAAAGCCCATAGACATGGACTGCAATTAATGAAACACAGCTAGTAACAACTAGTTTTAAGAAAAAAATGGAAGATTCTCATGTATCAGATTTAAAAAGGTTTAAATTTATTTCTATTGCACATTTGACGTTTCTAGTTCAACTTGCCTTCTCTTCTACATACTTTGAGAAAATACTTTCATAATTTTTCACTTCCTATATTAAAAGGCTAATTAAAAAAAAACTCAATGAAACGTTAGAGTTGTTTCAAAATTAGTTAGCTATCTGTTCTCTTTTCAAATCCATTCCCCTGCCTTTCAGCAATCACTGCTTTTCCACTCTTCCTTTCCCCCACAACTATCAGTAAGCGCTTTCCAGTTTCAAGGACACATACAGGAATTACTATTATTATTATTATTACCAGATTGCCATCTATGAGGAAGCTCCACAACAAAATATGTAAATTTCTTTATTAAGCTATTATATGTAAAAGGACAGGAGACCGGAGATTCTAGTAGACTTCAAGATTTTTCTGTTTGTCAACACTAGAATTTTCTTGGCTCAAACACCATGCCAAATTCATGCCTCCTTTCTAACAAGGAATATATCCAACACAGAAGGCAATGAGGCAAAAATTGCTGATACTAATTTAAAGTTTATCTTAGTGTTGCTACCTAAATTATGACTGGGACATAACCTTTCAGGAAACAAACTCAATTTTAAGTGGGTTACAGTTCTTAAACAAGTAGTCATTTATATTTGTCCTCTGATGCATCCTGTAAAACAAATGAGGCATCATACAACCATGCAAAATTTGATCTGCCAAAAGGCCACTAGTCTTGCAAATGGTATACTCCAGAAAGTAAAGATAAGGTTTCAAAATGCAAGGACTACTGTTGAATACAGTTTTAAATGTTGTTTCTGGACAATAATAATTAAAAAAAACTTGCTGCCAAACTACTTCTGTCAGTAGGATAAGATCTGCTTTAACCTTTCCAACATGTGCCAAACAGGCAATCAGGAATACATACCACATACACATCTAAGAAGCAAACCAGATTGACTTGTACAAGTTTTTCTAGCACCCCTACTCAGCTACATATAATAACTTAAATTAAGCTAAAGGACTTAAACAGACAGATTTAATTTAGCAAGAATAAGCAAAACCACCCAACTTAATTCTCTCAAATCACCAGAATCATGTCAGAGAAAACTTGCAAGAGCAAAACCAGCACATTTCTTCCAAATATGACACATCTTCAACACCTTTTGTTGTCCCTCCACCCAAAAAAAAGAAAATTGCCAATTCTACAACTGACCGGAGTTACAAATGAGGAACTCCTAAGCAATCCCAAATGCACTAATGCTTTTAATTTAAAAGATGTGGAAAGCAACATGTTGGCTGTCACTGCTGTAGTTCACCTGCACTCACAAGTGTGCAAGAAAATCTAGCTAGAAGGACTGAAAAAGTCCCAGTTAGTGTGCGCCATCATGATACACATACCCACACTGAATTGGATTTTAAGTAATTTTAAGTAATGTCAAGGGCTGGTATTTTAATGAGACCGTCATCTGGGAAAAAACAAACGTGGCTCTGACTTGATCGTATACTTACTATATCTCCAACCACTTAAGGTTACCCAGTTATTCCCTTGTGAAACACAGCTACTGTTTTAAGTTTCTAAAAAGAATGTATAGTAATGCCTAGAGAATATTAATCCACGATAATATATCCATCCAGAGTATTTCATAATGACTATTTCAGTTATGATTTAATATTCAGTTCAAACCACTTGCAAGTGAGCAACAGATCAGCATGCAGTCACCTGAATTTCAGTTAATTCAAAGGGTTAAGAGGATACTCAAGAGTTCTGAACTTTCCAGCCCAGAAGGAAAAAAAAATTATCGTCAGGGATCTGACTAGACTTCTGAAAGCACTTCTACTGTCCAGAAGTGCTGTTTCACTAAAGCTATGCTGATGCTAGCAAAGTGGAGAGACCCCTCATCCTGATCTTTAGATGTGTCCATTCCAGACGAAAGTTTAAAGGTGGCGAATGATAGCATCAAATACCTTTAGACAGGAAGTCCCTTTTTGAATGGAACAGTTATATTACGCACTGCCACAGGTCAGCACCCAGAAACAATTTTAGCAGTAGTAACAAAATTTGGAGAAGATGCTAGCATATGCAAGCATTTTATAACAGTCTTCACAGACTGCTAAGAGCACTTAGCAGAAAGTAAGATTCCCCCCATTTTAGGAAGGCACCAAAGAACAAGCTCTCACTAAACAAAGTGCAGAGCTTTAAAAATCTAAAACAAGCAGAAATTCCCAAAACTCCACCTTAATCCTGAAAGCCAGCTTAGTTTCCTACAGCTACCAGCTGGGATGCACAGTTACTGTAACTGTCCAAAGCCTCAACACAAGTAGTTATTCTGAACATCAAAACAAGGCTAGTGTCTACATTTGCAACAACTGAGAACTAGGCTTGGGGTTAATGAACCATAGTGCAAAAGGTTTTCTAGAAAAGAGCGTGTAGACATTGAAATGTCATTACGTGCACTCATAAAAATCCAGAATCCTGTTTCTGGGAGTGAAAAGCTTTCCTAATTTAATTTTACTGACTACGGGTGCAACACGAAAAGTCATTAGCGCACAACCTGCCCAAGAGATTCCCACGCTATGTTCCCTACAAAACAGAACTGCCTTAACAGCTTTCTGCATATTCAGGGTGCGTGAAGGATACAAACCCACGAGCAGAGCAGCTCTCCTCTCACCTCTGATGTAATACCTGACAGCAAGGCACTGGCCTGTGACTCAGATGTAGTACCTGACAATACAGCAAGTCACATTCCTTCTCTGCATGCATAAACCTAACTTAAGGGGGTTCAGCCCTTTTATTCTTGGGACTTTTAAAATCCTAAAACTGCAAAAAGCTTTTCAACAAAACTCCTTGCTGATTTCAGCAGCGCCTCTAGTTTTGAGAAAGTAAGAAAAACTCGGCTGGGCGCTTCCTGCGTGGTTTCTGCAGTCACTTAGACATTATTTACTGACAGACGGACTAAGGAGGACTGCAGGCAACCGTGATGCGCACGCTTACGGGCCAGCGGTCAACACCTGGACGCTGACGCAGGAACAGCTGGCGGCAGGGGCGGAGCGCGGTGCGGCCGCCGCCAGCAGAGCCCCCAGCGCAGCGCTTCGGCGCGGCAGCGGGAAAGCTGGCTGACGGGGCTCTCGCTCCAGAGCCGGGGGGAGCCGCCGACGCGCGTCCCGGTGCACCGCACGGAACGCAAACCACAGGGGTTTTGTGCGAGCAGGCACGGTAACTGAGGGCTAGCCACTCGCCGTCATTAAAAACAAACGGAATCCAAAAGCAGTGACGCCACACCACCACCCGCCGCGGTACGCTCTAGCATTTTGCGGGCTGGGCAGACCTCGAGGTAACGGACCCCGGGGGTGCTCTGGCACCGCACCCCGGGCGAGACACCCGCAGCTCCGGCAGAAACCCAGCGGCGATGCCCGGGCACCGCCCGGCCCCACCCCAGCCCAGCCCAGCCCCACTCCCGCGGGCTGCCCCGGTCCCGGCACCTTGGCTCCCCTCAGGCACCCCCCGCCATCTTGCGTGCGGCCATCCTTGCCCAGCCAGGGCCGCGACCGCAGGGGGCTCCCCGGCCCCCGCCTCTAACCAGGCCCTGCCAGGGGATGGGGCAAACGGCGGATGGGGACGCGGGAGAAGGACGGAGAAACACGGTGGGACGACAGGCAAACACGAGGTGGGGCTCCGTCCCGCCCCGCCAACCGCCCACGCTCACCCCGCTGCTCTTTCAGCGCCATGACGGAGGCCACATAGTGCGCCAGGTCGAAGAAGGGGAACATGGGCAGGCGTGAGAAGAGCAACGGCACCTGCCACAGCTCCATGGCCGGGCGGCAGCACAGAGGACCGAGGAACAACTGCCTAGCGCGGAGGCGGCGGGCGCCCCAGTGGCAGTTTGGCTCCTGCCGGCCGCCGTCAGCGGCGGGGCGGGGCGGCGGGCTCCGTTCGGGGCGGCCGGCTCCGTTCGGGACGGCAGCGGGTCCGTAAAGGCGGCGGCGGGAGGAGCTGGGCGCCCTTCAGGCGGTGGTGGGGGCGTGCGGCCTCTCGCCAGGCGGCTGTAGGTCGCAGGGCTCGCTGTGCTGGTCCTTGCGCGCTGCCGGGCTCCGTTGGTCCGTCTGAGCCCGGCGAGGCCCTCCCCAGGGCCGTGGCGGGGCTTGTGGAGGCATCGCCTTTGGCTCTTGGTCCAAACAGCCTCGGGCCTTTCGCGGCGGGCGGGAGCGGGCTGTGCTTGCGGTCCTGCGGGTGGGAGAACCGGCGCCCTCCCGGCGGGACTGGCTCGGCCCCGGCTGCTGCCCCTGATCGCTGCCCCTCGTCCTGGCAGCCCGGAGCGCGACGGATGGTTGCCTTTGCCTTCGTAGCCGTGTTTTGCCTGTCTGAACACTTAACAGTGCTACGGGGTGTTTTTGCCTGCCTTTTCTTTGCAAAACCCTGATATTCCTGGTTCATGATCAGCTTGGCGTTGGCTGTGGCCCCCAGAGCCTTTTCTGCACTGATGCTTCTTCCCTGTCACACATTGCTGCAGTTGGCTGTTCTTATGCACAGGTTGCTATACTTACCAGCTATAAGTGTGACACCTTACCATTAGCCCTTTTTTCTTTCTTGCCTCTTTCTTTCTTGCCTCTTTCTTTCTTGTCACTGTAGAATGTCTCTTCAGTTCATCAAGAGTATGTAGGATTACCAACATGCCTGCTCCAGCATGTGGTCTTTCCCAGGTTGATGTCATCTGTTTATTGCCTGCCTAATAATTACTGAGGGTACTAGTGTATACCAGATCCTGGTCAGACATCAGCAGGAGCTCTTTTGATACATCTTCACAGCCATTTTGATAGTGAAGGCCGTTGTTAACCGTTTTGTTTTCTAAAAGTAAATCTCTTAACCAGTTTTGCATCAGTCCTACAGTATTTTCAACAAAACTGGTTTGCTCATGAGCTTCCCAAGTGAAACACTGTGAAAGATCTGCTAACTCCAAGATACAGAACATGTGCATTTTCCTTGTTACCAGACTGGCTAACTTGTCATAGAAGGAAATTACATTGGTGTGACACTGTTCTTGATAGACGCATGTTAGGCGTTGTTGATCTCAATTTTTGATCGTGTTAACTTTTTTTTTTCCTGTGGATGGAAGTTAAGTTTACTGGTTTGAGAGTCCTTGACTGTTTCTCCTGCTAAAGAGAGGAACCATTTTTGTCTTTTCCATTACATTTCCACAAACTGGTGAAAAGAACTGTTAATGGCTCTAACATTTGCATGCTGTGTGGTGAAGTTAATCAAGCTAGACAATCTGAAAACGTATGGCTTCTACAGGTGTCTTAAATTTGTTCTTTGCCTGCCAAGAACTAATTTCAGGAAATAGTAACTGTAGGATCATTTTGGAAAAAAGTTTATGCAGGGAGATACAGCAAACACTTGAACTTTTCCCAGAATAATTGTCCCTCACCGTGAATAGTAAGCCATTCATTTAATTGATTTTCCTTTTATCAGTACCATATTCACAGAATAAGTTATCCTTTTTCTCAATGCCTCTTCCTTTTTGTTTGTCCAATGACTTGTTTTCTCCCTAACGTGCCATATGCTTGTACCTGGTTTCTGTTTTCTGGATATTTCAATTCTGCATTTCATCTATATGAAGAGCTCATTATTTAGTCAAACTGAGCTCTTACTAGTCTTATTATTAACATTTCTAATTCTTATTTCCTGTTGTGCTTATGTGCAGTCATAGAAACAGCAGTTTGTTTTCTAGAGCAGAATATTTCTTTGCCACCGTTGATAGATGGTAAGACATACGAAACTAGTAAGCTGCATTCTCTGGCAGAAATCAGTTCAGCATCATTTTGTTTCCCACTGAACAGTGATATGTGTCTATGCAGCTGCAGCAACAGAGTAGTTACTGACAGAGTTTTATAGGATGTAGCGATCCCCTACACATAGGCTGTAGAAATGCTAGACAATTTCTAGTCCTTGCAGTACTATTTTATTCCCACTGAGTGGCATCACGTTCATTGTTAGAAGCAAAAACTATTCAGACTATCTTGTGTGTGATCATAGAAGGAGATGAAGAGAAATAAAAATGGCAACGACCACAATGAATCTATAGTGACATGAAAGAAAATCATAATTTGAGCCAGCAACATGTGCCTGATGGCAATGTCTGCACTGCAGCTACTGCCGTGCCTACAACTAATATAGATATACCCAAGTTCTCTAAAATGCCAGCAATTATACTGCTACTGGTGCTATCATGTAGCAGATGATTGGCAATAGCTACCTGAATCTTTACTCAGGTCTTCAAATACGTACTACATCCTCTTTCAGGTAGTCTTCACTGCACCTGAAACATTGCTTTCCAAAGCAGAGAGCTAGTGTGAAGGTCGATCTCCACAGTCGTCATCTTCACAGCAGTTAGGCTGGAAATGTGTGTTAACTGACATAGCGAAACTAGAAAGAAGCTCTAGTGGATTTTCTACCTCCAGCACCAGCAGGAAGTAAGAATAGCGGTTTCTCTAAGTTTGCTGATAACCAAGGACAGGTTCCTGAGTTTTCTCTGTATTCAGGGTAGCGTCTTAGTAGAGCATAGGAGAGAGGAACCCACCACAGAGAAATCATGTTGAGGAACACAGTCTGTATACTAAGAGTAACAAATAAGAAGACTTAGAATTGGTCATTGATTTTCAAGCTGTCCAAGGTATTTCAGGAATAATTTAAAGAAAAGAGAGGACAAGCAGCTCTGAAATAGTTCGGTTTGTCCTTGGACCAAATAGGCTGATGCTGAGAGAACTGTGGCAGTGTGAGAGGATGGTATTGGTGTGTAAGCTAGGTACATTTTTGTGTGTGTGTGTGTGCGTTACACAATTTTTCGTGTTTTGCAGTCCACCTTTCTTCATTTCTTGGGGGTAGGCCAGAATTGCTGAGCACGCTATGCGTGTAAGAAGTTTATAGATGGACTTAGTAGTGTTCTGCTCTGTTGCATGAGTGCAAAGCTCAACATGGACACAAGCACAAGCGCGAACTGACTCTCTTGCCCAAGGAATGTTAGCATGACCTCAGAAAAACCCAGTGTAGACACCTGCCCAGCATCAACATGTGCCAGAGTACTTCTCAGCAGGATTAGGTGTCCTTTCCAAAAGGACACTAATAACTTAATAAAAATATTTTCTGAATTTGCTTCAGAAAACATTCTAGCTGTTCATGAAGTCACCACATTTTTGTATCTAAAACAGCTGTGAAAGCCTGACAGGATGTTGCATGCCTGTCAACTATTCCTGATGGCAGCCTTCTTGCATGTCGTAACTGATCCTGTTGTTCTTGGTGCATTCTAGGCAAAGCTGAAGCCACCACTGTTTCCCTGATTTTTTTTTGCTTTCTCAGTGCCATACTCAGCATTTAGTCATGGCTTAGTACACCCCTCGGTCTCCTGTCTCTGAGAATTTGCCTGTTCATCCCATCTTTGTCACCTTACTCTTGTGCATACTCGGGCCTCATCTTTACCTCGGCATACCTTCCAACTTTGTGTTTCACTACTGTTATCCTCCTTTTCCACAGTCTTCCTCCAGCAAGTCACCTTCTCCTGTCTCCTTTCAGTTTTTTCTATGAACTTGTTTGCTGAAGTGCTTTGAAAAAATTAGCTGGGAAAATAAATCATCGGAAGTTCACATGGCCATTTATCTCCTAACACAACATCACTTTGATTTGTTTTCCTTATGTGCTGGTTGATGCCAATCCAGATTGCAAAGTGGAGAAATAGAAGTGTTTCTTAAGCTGAGCAGTAGCGTTGCTTAGACTTAACACCTGCCTCAGATCCCTCCTCCCTCACACCGGATTAGATTTTCACAAGTATTTAAGAATTCATTTAAAATTTCTCTTCTCCTACAACCTTTAAAGCAGCAGCATTGTGTTGTTTCCTAAGTGAAGCCTGGGACTGGGCACAAGCAGCTTGTAGCCAGTGCTACTGGCTCTACCCAGGAGCTCCCTAGCATATACCCTTGGGTTACGTCCACACAATTAGGCAAAGTATGTGCTTCAGGCTCTTGACTCACATACTCTGTGTATTTTGTGTCTTTATTACAGCAGTAAACTTGGTCATTTCTTCTTGTAAACCTGAATTCAGGTGCTAGAGGTATCCCATACAAAAGTTATGATCTTGGCTGCAGGGATGTAGCTCTTCTAGAAATGGTCACTAGACTCCTGAGCGCTTATTTCCTTTCATCTCTGCTTACATTTCAGTGTCAGGTTAAGTCTCATCTTGTTCCTTAATGGTATACTTTTTGAACAGAGCTGATTTGTAGAGTGGGCTTGAACTGTTACCTCCCTCCTTTATCTCCCTACTGCATCATTAGGTGTATCACTGGATGTTCAGTTCACAGGACTGAAACAGGTTCCAGCACTCTGTTGATCCAATCAAGATTCAAAGATGTCTTTCCTTCAGCAGACACATGAGCTGAGGCAATGACACCCAGAAGTGCTGCAGTGTCACTCTCATGTAATGTTCCATGGTTGAACTTTTAGCCATTGTATTGACTTGTGTTTCAGCAACGGCAAGCACTGAGCAGCCTCTCTCTCCTCTCATTATGTACATGATTCCTGAGAGTGTGTGCTCAATACACCTTCTGTATCCTTCAAATCTACATGACTGTCATTGTAGTTAATTGGCCAGTCCCACTCTGTCCTCCAGAACATGAGAGTCTGTTCCAGTTCTGAAAGTTGTGGGCCTACTTCAACCAACTTCTCAAGTTTTTTTCTGGAAAAATCCATGTCATTCATCACTGCTAGCTAGTTTCAAGATTATTGCCAATAACAATTGGCAATACATTCCTTATATATTCCTGTTACTACAACAGTTGTTGAATTAGTATTGTACGTCACAATATTACTTAGGAGTTTCAAATGAGGCCAAAGCCCATTACGTTAAACTCCCTATATTTACACAGCAAGAGAAACATCCTTGCTCAATATAACTCTATAAACAAAAAGTTAGGAAAAGCAGTGGTCTGGGCGAGGTCATTCCTGAGGTCAGGAAAAAGACAAGGTGACAATGCAAGACCACCTCCTCTAGATTGTGCTACTTACTCTGTTTATCTCCTTTGTCAAATTCTCTCCAGTCTGATCTCACCCAAGACCTGCTGTAGAAGGGAAGAAAAGGGTACAGTCAGACATCATGCAGTGCAGATCACCATGCTTCAAACTACTTCTGTGCAGTAAGTTGTACAGCATGCACTGTCTTTTCTCTGTTAGATGCATCAGTAGGGCAAAAGCCCAGGACTTTAAAGTTTATTAGATATCAGTGGATTTTAGGTATTGCAGTACCTTCCAAGAATCGGGCCTTCAAGGAGCATAGGATCTGGGATTACTGATTGTCTCAGATTTCAAGCTATTTGTTTAATATCGGATGTATTTATGTATAATAGAACACAGCTCGTAAAAATACTGTTTGGTTTGGCTTGCATCTGATAAGCTTCCCTGCTTTCCAGGGAAAAGAAGAAAAGCAAGGGACATTTTTATGCATATTATGAACATAGAGGCTCCAGTCAGCATGTGGTAATTTCAAGAAGCATACTCTTCATATTTGAATTTAACTTGTTAATCTTACATTTCTGATATTTTTTCTGCTCCTTTGCTTAGTCGTTCCACCCATAGTGTTATTTAGATCTAGTATTGTTAGTGATATATACATTGTAATGCACCACACATTCAGCAAATGAGATCGTGGATATAGGAGAGCAATGCTCGCATATTTTCTGCCTTATCAAATAAACTACATGTAATCCCTTCAGCAGCAAATGCAGCTGAACTGAGACTGGACTTGAGACAAAAGCTTTAAGACAGTCATTTTTCCTCCTTCATTTGCTTTCATAAAAGGATGTCCTGAAATATTCTGCTGAGGGCTGCAGGACTGAACAAATAGTCTGCTCTGCATGAGAAAGGGGAGGCATCCTATTTAAGGTAGAGTGCAAAGCAAATGTCTTCCTTCCGTCGCCGCTTTTCTCTCGATAGCAAATGATTTTTTGCTATTGCTAAAAGAGGCAGGAACTGTCTCTCAGGAGCTAACCTGCTGAATTTCTGCTTAAAAGGAGCACGGAACAAAAAACAGACATTAAGGGAACAGTTAATATTCCCCCATATGCATTTGGCTAGTAAGCACTCTTCACTTGTTCAGGGAGTTTTAGGGACAGCGAGTTCAGGCCCATCTCTTTCTGGAAGTCTTGTAATGCCCACTTCTCTCTCTTGTCATGTCTGCAGGCATGTACATATAGACAGTGCTTTTCTTGTGTGTGGAAACTAGGTGCCTTCTTCCAATGATTTCCAGTTTGAAAGACAAAATATACTTTCGGTTTGTGACAAATCTACTCAACAGAGGCAGTGGTAGAGTTGTGCTCACTCACACCATCCTTGGAACTAGCTCAGACCAACACTCAGTCTTGATCCTGCACCAATAACAGTATCCTGAGGAACAATCAGGGTCCCGTAAGCAGGTCAAGCAAGGTGATCCTTCCCCTCCCTTCAGCACTGGTAGGCCACATCTGGAGTGCTGTGTCCAGTTCTGGGCTTCCCAGTACAAGAGAGACATGGACTTACTGGAGCAAGTCCAGTGGAGGGCCACAAGGATGATTAAGGGACTGGAATGTCTCTCATAGAAGGAGAAGCTGAGAGAGATGGGACTGTTCAGTCTGGAGAAGAGATGGTTGAAGAGAAGCTTCTCAATGTGTACCAATATGTGTTGGGAGGGAATGATGTATAGGGAGCCAGACTTCTTATTGGTGTCCGCTGATAGGAGAAGAGGCAATGGACACAAAATGCATGAAAATCCAGCTGAACACAAGAAAAAAATTTTAATATGAAGGTGGTCAAACTCAGGAATAGGTTTCCCAGAGAGGTTGTGGACTCTCTGTAGAGATACTAAAAATTTGACTGGGTACACCCCTGGGCAGCCCACTTTAGGTGACATGTCTTGAACAGGGGGGTTGGACCAGATGATTCCAGGAGGTCTCTGCCAATGCAAACAATTCTGTAATTGCCAAAACTACCATAGGATTGCTTTAATCTTGAAAACAATTTTTTCCATACCCTTTATATGTTTCCTGTCACAACTGTTTCCTGACCAATTCCAGCTGTAGCAAAGGTAATGTTAACACCAGGCTGAGGACACTGTCAGCTCCTGCAGAGGCGGGGTCCATGTTTAGATTTGTGAGTCTGTGTCTGCAAATTGGCTGCCCGGTATTCAATAAATTTCAAGTGCAGTGTCAGTCTAGTTGGACAGTTGAGGTTGTATGTGCTCAGAAGCCGTCTAGTGCCATAGCTACCATCCAACAAACAATTTGTGGACCATACTTCAACTACTAGATTCTGGGAAGGATTAGTTAAGGAAAAAGAAAGGCAACGTTCAACAGGAAACAGACTTCTCATTGTGCCCCTTCATTGTATATTCTCCGTGCTCTCTTTTCTGCTCAGTAGCACAGGCCAGTTTGGGACACTCTAAGTTGTCAAGAGCAGCAAGGGGTTACCCGGAGTGTGCTTTGTTTGGCAATACAGACGGCTTTTTTTGTTAACTGACTTGAACCCATTGTCTGTGCCCACCCCCCTATACCCTCTCTCCTGTCCTCACCATCCTCATTCCCAGCTCACCCTCTGCATATCCCCTTACAGTCTTTGGGTTCATGAAGTACAAATTAGCATAATCAGATTAGCTGCATGGGGTTGTTCAGCATGGAGCTGAAAAGGAAGAAAAAGAAAGAGTGGTTCACAAAGAGAAGCCCTAAGGAGGGCAGAAGGGGCTGGTATTGCTGTTGTGCTGTGGTGCTGAAAACTTGCACCTGCATAGCAAGCAGATCCTCTTCTCACTAAGGACTCTTAGATGGTATTAAAGCATAGGAATTAATTGGAGGGAGGGTTAGAGGCACAGAAAGGATGACATCAGGGGGGGAGAGGGAGGAGAGGAGAAGAGAGGAGGGGAGGGGAAGGGAGAGGAGGAGAGGAGAGGAGAGGAGAGGAGAGG
>VZSC01012621.1:539654-593771 GCA_013398225.1 Steatornis caripensis
CCAGAACTGGACACAGTTATATATGTTATATAGAGAAGTAGTATAGAAGAAGTCTACCCCCCTACAACAAGAGTAGTGTCCATCCGGCTATGTCAAATGTGGAAGAGCCATCCGACACTGTCTCCCACTTTCACTGACAATTTGTTGTGGTTTTGTTCTTGTCATTTTTCTTTTTCCTTAGTCTGAAAGAAGAATAATTTGGTTTTTGTGGTTTTCCCTTTTCATGTGACTTTAAGTGAAGTTCAACATGGACTTCAAGGAGATGATAAGTGTAATGTGGATAGACAGACAGACAGACAGACTATATATGTGTTTTCTAATCCACTCAGCTATTCAATTCAAAATTGACAGATAAAATTATGCTGCTGAAGTTACCTGCCATTAATTTCTCCCCTCACTTCCAAATCTAAGAGCTGAGGAACATGCATTTGCATTCCATGTGTCTATGCAGAAATATGGCCTTTGAGACTGGGCTGTCCTGTGCCAAACACAGTGGCTGGACATGTTCACCAGACAGCAGCTGGCCTGTCTTCTGTGCCTGAAAATTTAGGGAAAAATGTTTGCACTATAGCTCAGGAGGAAGAGCCAGAGTGGGCAGTTCCCTTCAACATCGAGTTATTTCAGTTCCCATTCAAGTNGTGTCTATGCAGAAATATGACCTTTGAGACTGGGCTGTCCTGTGCCAAACACAGTGGCTGGACATGTTCACCAGACAGCAGCTGGCCTGTCTTCTGTGCCTGAAAATTTAGGGAAAAATGTTTGCACTATAGCTCAGGAGGAAGAGCCAGAGTGGGCAGTTCCCTTCAACATCGAGTTATTTCAGTTCCCATTCAAGTGGTGGGAACGTTTCCCATTCAAGCTGGCTATGCCAGCACCAAGCAGTTTTGGCAAGTCCAACCTGCCAGGCTCACTTGCTCTTTTGGGGACGCTTAATTGGCCACCACATTTTTGCTGTTCAGTCGCATAGAGATCACTGCAGAGCCTCTTAGCAGGGGCAGATACTTCCTTCTGAAAGACCCTTTAACCTACAGGCAGTAAAACTTTAGGTCACAGAGAGCTGGCCTAAGCTTGTGTGGTTATCTCAGTCTAATAGCCTCTACTTAAGGTGCTTTTGGGCATTGTAGTTTCCTCTTGAGGGTCTTCAGGTCTTTCCAGTAACTGTAAATCTTTTCAAAGCCTGAATTTAATACTGTGTAGTCTTGAGTTGGGAGAATCTGTAGGTTATGTGTTGGTTGGTTATACATCTATGTGCTATCAGAGCACAGTAATTCTGCAGTGAATTGAAGGGAGATTTAATATTGGTTGCTCTTAGGCTTTCTCAGATCTAGGACTGAGCACTGCTGCTTACCACAATTTGCCAAATACTGTCACCAAGAGAAAATCAATGCTAAATGTTGTCTACACCCAGGGTTGGAGGCAGAACACTTCCCTGGCAACTTTCTAACCATGGGCTGGCATCCTTTAACTTTTCATTAAGGTTTTAGGATACCTAAGATAGAGTGTCTTTCAAGGTACAGAGGAGGGAATTTCAAAGAATGTGAGAGATTCACCCCAGGTCTGAGATACTCAGTGTTGTTCACTGTGCCCACAGCCAGCTGTCATGGGACAGAAAGGCGGGTGCATGGAAAACTTTACCTGCCCTGTGTTTGTGAATACCTCTCTGCATTGCTTGCCAGTATAAAAGTTGGAGACTTTGTCTAAGGCCAAGTGCAGCCCATGCTCAGATCCACAGGAATCTCGCTGACTTCTTTCTGCCCTTCATCCTGAGCCACTTCTGTGCTGTTTTGTAGCATTGACGCTCAGTAGGGGAGATGTTCCCACAGAAAGATTGACTGTGCCTTGCCTCTCATTTTGGCTCTCGGTGCCTGGCGGTCCCTTTTCCAAAAGATGCTCCCAAAAGGGGCTTATCACAGGGTCTTCAGTTATGCACTGTTGGGTTTGCAATCCACGGCAGTGAAACAAACTATGGAGGCATGGGCTGTGCATTCATTTGCACGCATGGGAAAGGGTTTGGGGGAGAATACAATGGGATGAGACTAACCCTTTTTCTTACAGAGAAGAGCTGGACCAACTCAGAGTGCAATGAAAATGCTACCCATAGCTTACAGACAGAACAACAATGAATAAATTCAACCAGATACATGTATTGACGAGATAGTCTACCTTCTGTAACCCAAATCTTGTTTGAGCTCCTTCCTTCACCCAACTCCTCCCCTCTGATTCTCTCAGCACCTGCTGTATTAAAAATACAATTGCACCCCTGAAAAGTGATGGATTTAGACTCTGTCACTTTGTCGATGACCCCTGCCCCACAGGTCAGTAGTTAAGTCACCCATTCTCTCCACCCCCTTTCATCGCCCAGCCTTCAAAGAACAAAAGTCAGATCTGCCTTGCTCACTCTACTTTAGCCACAGTCACTGCGTATCATTTCCTAGAAGCAAAGAAATTTGTGAGAGCCAGTTAGATATAGGAAGGTGAATTACTAAATGGTTCATGAAACGTATGCCTCTGAAAGACACCTGTCCTGCAGCTTCCACTTCTTGCTCAGAGCAAGGTGCTAGGATGGATCTTAGCGTCCTAAAAGAACTCTGTTTTGCCGTTTAATTTGGCTGGCTCGGGAATCCTGTGAGTCTCCCTCTGCTATGCTCATTCCACCCTCCTCCCCACTGATATAGACTTGGTACAACTAACAAGGCTGCTGAGTACATGCCTCGCCCAAAGTCTTCCTCAGCATGGGCAACGCTCCAGAAAAAAACAGGCACCGTGCGGATCTAGGATTTCACTGTGCAATGTCCAGTGCTAGGCACACTGTGTTCACATCAGCCAGGATCTGAATCTGCTGAATCTCAGGCCAAAACCTTGATTGCAGACCTGCCTTTCCTCTAACCAGAGGCTGGCCATCGCTAGGATTCACGTGCAGGACTACAGCACCCTTGCAAGACACAATTACAAAATATTTCTTTCCTTACCCAACCCAAATATCCAACTTCAGTTACATTCCATAGCCACAAAGGACATACTGAGAAAGGGGACATGATGAACAGCAGTCTGCACAGCAGGCTTGTTCCTGGCGTTGTGTGGGTTACTTTTAAGGGCAGTGTACATTGCATCTCTCCTGGCATCATTTCTCTTAGGTTCTGTGATAGCTGAAGAGTGGCACTTGCCTCCTAGCACCCAGCCTCTGAAGAAAGCAATTCTCATTTGACGTGAAATGTGGAGATATATTCCTCCATTGATCCTGGTGGAAATTCCAAGTAAAATTCCACTAAAAAATCTCACTGGGATTTCTGCATCACAAAGGCATTCCCTCTGTGCAGGTTAGGAGTACCATGGGTTGGAGAAAGGCATGACTCTTTTGACTTTGCATCATGATTTTTTGTGTAAGGAGATATCAAGGTGCTTCTAGAAGATACTGCCTTAGCTGGTCTTCCTTGCGATAGTGACAGCCATATCCTCACAAAAAAAATTGTAATAGGAAAAAAAGTGCTATTCACACAACTCTATTCAGCACTGCTAGTTACAACCAGGAGACTCAGTAGGGGCCTTAAGACTAGGGACATTTTTGTCATTTATACTAAGGTTTTGCCATTGCTGCAACATATGTGAGATATTTTCAGCCAGCTCCAAATCACTGGTAACGTCTCTATGCCACAGATCCTACTGTCTCGCAGCACAGCACCATATTAACATGGTTATACTGTGCCCACTTCCAGGGGAGGCATTGCCACATGAACCTGAGCATGCTAACAAATTTGGCATTACCTGCTGTCAGCACAGGGTTCTTTTTAAGATGGCATTGCCTTGCCTAGTATAAATACATATTGTGAACCTCACATTTGTTGATTTCATGACTTTTATACATAATCTTTTGAGACAATAGGTTTCTCAGGCATATATTGTGCAGAAATCCCTCTCTTGGTTTATCATAGAGCAGGGTCAGGGCTGTCAGATGTCCAGTTGAGCACGAAACTTAAATTAGCCCAGTGTTCTAGTGATTTCCCATTTTTTCCGCACAACTTCTGCATCTGTCATCCTAGTGCTTCCTCTCCCTCTCCCAGCGTCATGTTAAATTGGGGATTAGGTTGTTCCCACCAAGTGTTAGCCAGAAAGAGCAGGTTTACATCCTAAGCACCCCTCAACTTCGGATGAGTTTTTGTATCTGAACCTGGACTTCAGTCCAAATCTGTAGGTTGTGCCAATCTGAACATCTCCAGATCACAATAGATTCAAATCGGTGTCCAAATTCATTCTTTAGGATGACTTCTGCTTTTTAAAATGGAGTTGGTTAAAATATTTTGAATTGTGAATATTTGGAAGATAAACACAACAGTGTTGCATAATGAATTTTTATTTATCTGTCTTTTTCAAGAGCTGGCCAAAATCTTCTTAGCATGTAAATTGAAATACAATTAAACCAAAAAGTGTAAGAAATCATAATAAGCAAAGAATTCCTGTCATTCTTCAACATCTGAAGATGTTGTTTCTAACATCAAGACTCTTATGTAAGGAAGTGCAGAACAGTAGAATGATTCTCCACTGGAAATTACATTATAATGGTTTTTGTATCTTCTACTAAGTGGTATGCAAATGTAAAATGAAATTTTAGAAAAGTTTAAAAAGACAGATTGGTTTCTTGAATAATTTATTTGGAATATATTAGATGTTAAATAACATATAGCACAAAATGTCATCAGTTACACCGTATTTGTTCATGATCATACATATAAGAAATCTACAAAACACAAAGAAAAAATCTCACCAAAAAAACCCAAATCTTTGGCAGATAGATCTAGTCGAATACATGCTGAACATGACAGTATGGAGCTCCTAAATGGAAAGGAGAACAAAGAAAGCACTGATATGAATCAAAGCAATTACAAAATAACAAGAAGTGAAGATTTTTAGAACAGAAAATATAACAAGCATGTTACATTACAAAATTGCTAGGTTTTCTTTCCCCTTCCCTGGACAATAACTCTGCTCACAGGATGTTTTGGCTTGCCTTGGTGACATGTGTTTCCTAGGATAGCAAGCGGCTGATTGATAGACCAAATAGCACCACCACACCTCGCCAATGAGTGCTCTGATTTACTTGGACTAATTTATCCTGCTGTAACTCCCAGCAAGAAAACAGAAAGCTAGGAGGAGGACTTGGCTCATTACCTTTGAGGCACAGAAGAGGCTGTGACTCCATTCAGTAACATTAAAGCAGGCAGAGGTGGGGAGAAAGCAGTACTGATTTCACGGACTATGCGAGAGACTTAGTGCATTTCCACTCAGCTGCTCTCCAGTCCAGTCCTCAGCCCTGACAGCTCAGAAATGCAAGGATAAGCCAACTGAAGATTAGCCATATTCAGAAACGAAATTAAATCACCATGAACCCTTTCAGCTTTTTTTTTTTAATTTTCTTTTGGTCAAAATCTGTCCACTGGCATGCCTGTACCCTAACAGCACCAGCGGTGGACAGGGTGAGCTGTGTTCCTGGCAGACCTTGTTGGACAGCCCAATACATGCTTAGCAGGAGCAGCACTGGCTTCCTTGGTGCACCTGGTGGTTGGTGAGCCCTTAAAAGGCAGCTCACCTTTGGGTGCCAAATCCCCTCATGCAGAATGGCTGTACCTGTTACATGCACAAACCCTGTCTCTGCTACGTGAAGGCAGCTCATTGTCTCATGAATAAACAGAAGCAGCCCAAGGATAAACCTTGGCACATGGGACCTCCATTTCTTCATCAGTGGTGAATAGTTGTCTTTTCTAAGCGTTGACCTTGGTCCATATGGAAATCAAAAGGACCTGTGTCAGTGGGAGCAGGATCTGACCAGGAAGCAGTTCTACTGAAACCTGGCATCATTTTTTGTGTTGCTCTAGGCAGGCTTATAACTTGCATGAGCAGTCCATACCTTCACTGGCATGGGTTATAACTCAACCAGGAAATTACATTGATTAGTGGGCAACAACCCACAATGGTCACCATCATGAAAGCTCTCTTTGTCCTGCTTATCACCTAAACACCTAGAGCATGGTGGCTGGTGTTCCCTACAGGGAACTGTCCCACTGAATCAAGTGAAAGACATTTACACCAGTTTCTTTGTACTTGCTCCATCAGCCCATTTGGGATAGTGTCCAGATGGAGGAAGCTCAGCTACAGCAGGCAAAAGTGAGGAGTTTAAAGGCAGTCAGCTGGGTACGCAGTCAGCTGGATACACAGGCAGCATGCCCCTAGTCTTGTTCATGGTCTTGGTACCCTCCCTGGGGCAGACATCAACCCAACTTCACGCAGCCCAGCGGCTCAGCACAAGGGTCTTACAGGTGACAGCAAGGATGTGTGCAGCTCAGTTCTGCCCCCCCCGGCAGCAAACACAGGCACTGCAGTGCACCAGCTGTGCGTGCCCAGCACCTTCTGCCAGGCCCAGACATGCTCCAGCTGCTTCTGCACCTCAGCATGGGAAGGAGCACCGCTCAATGGTGTTTCCGTGAAGGTTTTCACAGTGCATCACTGAGGTCTTTCTCCTGGGACCTCTCTCCCAGAANCAGCTATGCGTGCCCAGCACCTTCTGCCAGGCCCAGACATGCTCCAGCTGCTTCTGCACCTCAGCATGGGAAGGAGCACCGCTCAATGGTGTTTCCGTGAAGGTTTTCACAGTGCATCACTGAGGTCTTTCTCCTGGGACCTCTCTCCCAGAACAGGACCTCCCCCATTGCTAAAGCTTTTGAAGAACAAACATGGTTAGCCACCAGCCTGTTTGATGGGCTTTTAAGGCAGCTGGAGCATAGCTGACCAGCTTCCTACACATGCACATTGTCACTGCTACGGCAGAAGTTTACTCTGCCTATTGCACCCACTGAAACTCATCTGTGACTGTGTCCTTTTATTTTAAATCGGCATTTTTACTTTAACTTAACATTTAATTTTGTTTAATAGCATTTTCCTCTGCCACTAGGTATCCCTCCGGTCTGATGGAGAAAGATGTAGCCAGGTTGAAATGTTAGGACTTGTATTTTCAAAAAAAAAAAGAATCAAGATGGAAATAAGATTCACAGGCTCAAGAATGAGTGCAATTAGCCCTTGAAACCACTGGGGGAGAACTGTGGCAAATACCACATCTCTCAAAATCTTTCACCACTAAGGCCAGATGACTGTCTTGGACAAATTTTTTGATGCATTCATCATTCTCAAGCTCAGTAGTGTTTCCTCGAAACAGCATGGGAGAATAATCCCTTTCCCTGCCAAAAACACTGCATGAATTTCTATGGCCTGATTTACGGAGGAGATCAGGGCAGAAGGCCCTTCTGGCTCTGACTCTGCTGTGATAGCAGTGAGCCCTTCCAAGTTACCAGGGGATGCAAGCTCTCTCTCTGGCCTTCCAGGTTGTTGGCTGATGAAGGATTTCCTTTCCTATTAAATAAAAATATATATCAAATAAACCAGTAATAAATATAAATAAATAATCACAATACATAGAGGAGCAACCCCCAGATTCTGCAAAAAGAGGGAGACTATCAGACTAACACCAAGACTGCATGTCTCATTGTCTGCTAGGGAGATGATGTCTCTGACCAACACTCAACTATATTGTTGCTCAGGCCAGGAGAGGAGACACCACAGTTTTCAATCAGAGTCAGCTCCTCCATGCTTTGCAAGTGTGGAGCTTGCTGGAAGAACCCCAGGATGCTGCCCCGTGCTGCCACTGCCTTCTGCTGCAGACCTGGCTCTCCCAGGACCTTGACGAGGAAGTTGATGTATCTCATAGCTAACCGGAGTGTCTCATTCTTGCTCAGTTTTTTGTCTGGTGGGTGGGTGGGAATAAGTTTCCTCAGCTTGGCAAAGGCACTGTTCACGTTTTGCTGCCTCCATCGCTCCCTAGTGTTGGTGAAGATCTTCCTTGTCATTCTCAAGGTGCTGCAAAGCAAAGGAGATGGTGAGTGAATGCTACATACCCCTGGCTTTCACGCAGACTGCTGCTCTGGGGGCACCATAACCTCTGGGCCAGCAGCAAGCGCACAGTAGTGGTGCTGGGCATTTCTAATTTTTGCCCTCTGTGGCTGATATCCTTGTCCTGCATGTCCTGCACAGATTCACCCTAATCCCTAAAGTCATGCCGCATTTGTAGCCATGATCATAAGCATTGCAGCTGTAACCAGATGCCAGAGTCCAATAAGGACTTCACAAAGGAGTAAACAGAGTTTGTTTTCCTCATACAGCCATTTGGTGCTGCTACATGCCCAGCTTCTCCAGGCTCCTTCCCTGCAGCAGAATTCCCAATAGCCAATGCATTAGTCATCCACCAGGTGAGTGAGGACACCCTGACAATTTTTATGGGGGAAGGCAGGCAGGCCCAGAGCAGAACACATCCATGCTTTCCCAGCCTCAGTTCACACCTTCCTGAGGCCTGATCCCAGCTGGCCCAAGCTTGGTTACTTGTGGCTGGAGCTAAGCCGGGTGGACCTTCATCATGGGCCTTCAGTGAGCAGACGACCAACACTACAGACATGTGTGATTATGGTTGTTTCAGGAGACTTCTCGAGGGAAGCAACAGTCTTCTTCCCTGCCCACCCCACGCTGACGGCTCACTGCTGGTGGCAGAGAGTCTTCAGTCTGATCCATTCAGGCTTCTGCTTTAGCCTCTGAGAGCTGCCAAGACTGAGCCACAAGTGCCATGAGTGCAGGCTGCAGAGGGAAAATGTGATTCCTACAAAAGGTGCAAGCATCCCAGCCAAAATATCTACGTAGGTGTTACCTGTCTGCCCTGCCTCACAGAGCTGAGCAGCAAAGGAAACACAGTGTCCACAGCAGACCTGGCAACAGAAAAGCACTGTGCAAGGGTGCACAGCAATTTAAAAAGCTCTTAGGGTTGCCTTAACCTTTCTCCCACCACCACTGGAAAGAGTCTTCCCTTCTCTCCCACAGCCGTGCAGGAAACACTCATTTCTCCATTTCTGAAGCTGCTTTTTATGACAGTGTTATGCCAATGGCACACAGACAGCTGGAGTGGAGAAAAGCTCTACGCAGCCACGAGGCTAAAGGACAAATGTTTCCACTTACCCTCTCATGCATGTGAAAACCTCAGCTTTTTATATTCATTGGCAAACCCATCCTTACAAGCAGTCCCATGGGGGACCAGGGAGCAGTTGGGATAACACCCTTCACCCCCACAAAGAGAAAATCTTGGGGTGACAGCCCAGCTATGATCCTTGTCCATGTGAAGCAGCCTCATACCGTCCAAAACACTTGGGTTTCACCGAAGTATGTGGTAACAGTCTGGGTGAATAAAGAAATCCCCCTGTGACTCAGAGGTTAACTGAGGTGCCCTGGCAGGGAGACAAGACATGAAAGGCAGACCGGGTAGTTCCCTCCCAGGTCCTTCAAGTCCTGGTCCAGCACTGATTACAAATCACCAGGGAAACACAGTTACAGCCTCATAAACGATGTCACAGCCATGTTCAGAGACCTCAGTCAGAGATACAGCTAATACAGATGCACCCATGTATACTATATATGGCTGTGCTCATGCCACCCATACCTCACAGGCTCCTGTCAGCCCTAGCCTTTACAGAGCTAGCACATTTCTATTTTGGTAGAAGACTGAAATTATTGTCAGACCTAGTTGTCTGCTCTGCCTTTAGGGGACAAGCAAATTGTCTCATCAAAATGTCCTTGCTTCATGAGAGGCTCATTTGAAAAACAAACCCTCATGTTTCAGGTTGCTGAGATTTTGTCATATTTTTTGTAGACTTACATTAAGACCCATTGCTTGATCCAAATGGGGATTGTATCTCTCTTATTTCTTTATTTTTCTCCTACTCCATGTATTATTTTTCATTTGTGCTATGGGAACAAACCTACTTGGTACTTTGCACCTACCTGAAACAGCTAGCATGTACCTTTTTGGCAAGAACAATGCCGCGTCAGTAATGTGAATTCTAAACACTGTCTTCCAGTGTTCCTCTGTACTGCAGCGCATTTACTGTACTGCAGCGCATTCACTCCCCAAGGCAAAATTTCCGCCTTTACAGTTTTATTCTTCCAAGCAGCTGCATGGATCTATGCGAAATTCAGAGTGCCAGCTGCTTCTTTCTCTCTCTCTTCTGTTTTTGGTGGTTTGGGGTTTTTCAAAGACAAATTTATTGTCTACAAAGGCAGTTATCTTTTATAGTGTAGACAAAGCTATTCAGGCTTCCTTGCATCTTCTAGTGGGTCAGGTGGATTGTATTTTGCCAGGCCTTTTGGTCTCTGCACTGTAATTGTGGTATGTGGGTCTGGGATTGCTGGATGCCTGTTTACATCTCAGCTACAAATACCAAAAGAGGGTCTGCTCCTTCTCTTTCTGCTCCTGCAGACAGTCCCCAGCGCAGCATTCCAGGAAAGCAGGTTAGCATCCAGCCCCGGAGCTGTGAGCATGTCATCTTCTCCTGTTAGCAGTATTATTGGTGGAAAAGTAGCCCCAGCCTATTCCTTCACACCACCCTTTCTTTGTCTCTCTCCTCTTGCCTTTGGAAAAGACAATACCATGTTTGTGGTCACAGGCCTGTCAGCAAACAGATGCCTTTGTGAGACGAGCAGGATCCTGCTTTACACTTCAAAAATGTGTGTTTGTATTTCTGACATTTCTCAAGATCAGCAGACAACAGTTCCTCCCCACCCCCAGTGCCTCCCTTCCCACTGATAGCTCTACAGAAAGCTTCATTTCAGGTATAATCCCCCTCCACACATCTCTCCACCTTAAATTCCTCTCTCCTTTTTCCACTTACTGCTGCAGGTTTCCTGTTGTTGTGCTCAGAGTTTCAGCCAGAAATGTAAGAGAAAATGAGCCTGGACCAATCCGCAGTAATTGTAATGTTTCTGCACAGCTTCTTTTCTAGTATTGTCACATACACATCCCTCAAGTTCTCTGTAGCCACTGCACCTTCCAGTTAAAATGCAGCCAGTTTACTGACGAGTGATCTGATTTCCATTCCTTTTGTCTCATTCCCTTCCTTTTCTTCCCTCTTTCTCTCCAGGCTTGTCTTTCAATATGATATTACTTGCAGCTTCAGGTCTTTGCTGATGTTGCCAATGTGTTCTTTAGCTTTCTCCGGTGCACTGTATATAATATTGTATAATATTATGTGTATAATATTGTGTAGTGGCTGTGTGCGGCTTATATCCCGCTAGTCCATTATAAATCTGTGCAGAAATCACCCATTTGTACATATCATGGACAGATAAAGTGCATTAACCTGCAAGTCTGGGTTCTGTGCTTTCTGGTCACCTCCCCTAACCACAGGTTAACAGCTCTGTATTTGCTGACAATAAAGAAACCCAGGAAGACAGCAGCTTGAATTCAAGAGGATTAATTCTGACCTTAGGAATGTGAATCTGAAAGGTTACACCATTTTCACTAGAGGAATTACTCCAAAGGGCAAAATGTTGCCACTGAGGACAAGATTTAACTCTGATCAAGAAGACACATCCAGAAGTAGTGGGGAAGTGAAGTTTCCTGAGGTAAGATACACATCTGCAGTCTGTAAAGAGAATTGTGCGAAGAAATAACCCCAGCCCAGCAGTGAATTTGCTTCAACAGCCAGAAAGAGAAAAAACAAAACACCACCACACACCAAACATAACTGAAGCTCTTTCCACCCCCCTACCTACATCTTTGAAAAATATAAAAATAGGGGGGAAGAAAAATACCGGCTGTGGTTAATGCAGCCGCAAGTGTCACCAGACGAAAGACTAAACAATAGAAAAGATGAAGATTGCTCCCTGGGTAGCAGCAGTTCTCACAGCCTCTCTGCAAAAGCCATTCAGGCAATTCAGGCAGCAGCAGCAGAGGAACTTAGGCACGAAGCACCATCTTTGCTAGGACATTCCCTGGCAAATGGCCCCCGAGCCAGTGGTTAATGTCTGAGGGCTGGCAGGGGACTCCCCAGGAGCCCACACTCAGTCATAATTAGCAGGCTGCTATTAAATAAAGATCTTGGATGAGACAGTTCCTCCCTCAAGTTATACCTTTGACCTCGATGAAGTTAAATCCATGTTGAAATTAGCCACTGGAGACCTACTCCTGCAAATCTTAATCAGAGAGCAGATGCCTGCTGCCAGCAAGAATTGGAGTGCTTCTAGTAAACCTGCAGTGCCACACTGTTTCCCCTCGGAGGAAACCAAGTGCCTGCTAAAATTGGCTATTTAACACATTGCACTGGATTTTGTGAAGTCCCCTCAGCCCCTAAGTAAATGGCAACAGAAGAGCAGATAGTGCCTGCTAAATCAAGCAGGTGCTTGTGTGCCTGATCTAACACAGGGAACAAAGGTTCCCCGCTATCACTCCTTGCTGCTGTGCTTTGTTCACTTTGCATCAATGCCGACTGAAGAAGAGAAGAAAGAAGCAGCTCACTGTTTCCCTCTTCAGTTTCATGCAAGCCTCAAAGCATGGGACTTCTGCTCCATGCAGATGGGAAGACTGATCACTGATCTCACAAGACATTACACTGCCTATCCATAATGTGAGATTTTTTCCCCCACACCCCCTAGGAGGAATAACCTCTTAGCAGCTGAACCATGCTTAGTTTGTTGCATGGTTGCTTGGATTGCAAGGGCTTCCTTTGGGTTGGGAGGGGAAGGAAGAGGAGAGGGGATGGTGCATCCCAGCCTGATAGGTTGCAAGAGGAGCAGCACACTTCTACATGCACACTGTTCCTTCCCAGCTTTCCTCAGGCCCCTCTCTCCATCACCACCTCCCTGTATCTCAGCACTGTACTCCTCCCCATGTTCCTCCCACCCGAAATCCCACAGGTGTGCTGGTGGACAAGGACACAGAGAGAGCACAGTGCAGTGAGCCGAATGCTGGGCCGGCAATCAGGGAATTGATCTTCTGTCCTGATTTCTGCTGTTCCTTTGCCTCAGGCAAATCCCTTTTTTTTTCCCCCCTCCCTCTCCCCCACACCTCCGTGTCCCCCTGCCTGTAATTACTTTGTCTCAGCTGCAAGATTTGCGGAAAGGAAAGCATTTTTGTATGTATGTGTTAGAGCAGCCACCAGCACAAGGTGGCCCAGCCTTTCTCAGCACTGGTAGGGGCTGTGTTTGTGTAATGCAAGAGAAGAGCCTCTCCCAGCTCTTGCAGGGCAATTCCTAATACAGGCGTGAACTTCATTTTATTTCAAATCAGATGTGGGAAGAGGAGCAACTTCAGGAGTAAATGAGGGCTCCTTTCACTGCCTCACACCTCTGTTGGAAGTATTATCTGACAATCATACGGAGGTACAAAGTACAGCAGAGCAGCAAAAGCGCTGTAAAAACCAGTCAGCGCTGTCAGAGTGATTTACCTTTTTTAGAGTCTGTAAGTCTGGGACAAAATGCATATAGTGAAATCTCTGCTTCTGGGAGTCCTCCTGTCTAAGGGCAAAGTTTACAGAAACTCTCACAGCTACACTGTGTTCTTCTCATTGAACCTTCAGAAAAAGGAGATCGCTGGAGTCTGCAAAAGCAGCTGTGTAAAGGTCTCAAGCTTAATTCAGTCTCCGTGTTTGGAGATACTAGTCTATATGTGATCACAGTTTCAGAAGGCAAGTATTTTGCCTGACTCAATGTTGCCCCTGGTCTGCTTAGCTTTGTAGTCTGGATGCCCTCCTAGAGGGTGCAGATCTTCAGTGAGGGAGAGACCTCACTACTTTCTGAGAAACCAGCATAGCCTGCAGACTCCATAACCTGGACACCCTGGCATTGTGTCCCCCGAGGCTTTCCCCTAAGGGAAAGGCAGGTCTGTAAGGCAGTGGGCTGCCACCCAGAGGGGCTTTGGGAGAGTACAAAATATGTGGTTAAGAACTCAAACGATAGCGATAAAGAGGTTTACTCAATGAGAGGTCTACTCTGCCTATCGCAGTGGTTTCGGTTTTGGCTTTTTTTTTTTTCTGTGGCTCCCCTCTTGTCAATGCCTTTTATGTGCCCTTGCAGTAAAGACAAATTATACCACAGCTCTGTGCAAAACAAAGAACCTACTCATGGGCTGCAACAGCTTTTGCTAAATGGAGGTCTAGTGTATTAGCATAGGCAGGACAGCTTGCAAAGATGAGAAAGGAACACTCTGCCAGGAGGTTTAGCCTTTATTCGCTAAACTTGCACTTGTGGTATTCTCTGTTCAAGGAGATCTGAGAGTCTTTCTTGGAAAAGTGCTTCTCTGTCCTCCTGTTCCCATCTCCAGTAAGGCCCTCCTGTGTCAAAGTCTGAACTACTGTTCCAGTGGGTTTCCTTTAAAAACAGTCTCTGCCAAATTAACTTCCCAAATACTACATACAGACGCTATCCGTGGGCTTCAGAGTTAACACAGAGACGAAAAACAGGTCGGTGGTCTTGCAGGTCCAGGCTCAGAGTGCAAAACCCCGTTCCACACAGATGTTTGCTCCCACCTCGTTACAGCATTCATTCCTGCGTGCCTCTCTCTGTACCTGCCACTACGAGGCAGTAAGATAGCTGTGAATAGCAGATACACGTCCATTTGCTTTAACTTTCTTGCCTTGCCTGCACGTGTAGGAAAGTCCACATCCTCCTTACTGAAAGTCTGTTACGTAAAGAGGAAGGCGGGGAGCAAGTGCTGCATGTTTTTGAACTCAGCAAACTGCTCTGCAGCAGCTCATGCTGTTACAGGAGGTTTTAGGAGCAGAGAAGGGAAAATGAAGTGCTGTAAGGGACATTTGCCTCAGGGGGAAGGTAGGTCTTGTATCATATTTGGATATGACCCCCAGAGAATATTCACTTTTGCATTTTATCCAGGTCTTCTCCAAGGCTGATAGCGAATCCGTGACTTCAGCAAAAGCAGGACTGAAAGTTTGACAGCTTCCTGACAGTGGCATGCAGTGCCCTGTCTTCCTACCAAACACAAGTTAAAATCAGTCTACTGACCACCACTGCATCACCCCAGGAATTAATTGTGTCTGTTGCGTGTAAGACTAGAGGTTACCATAAGCACGGAGAAATGTAACCAGTACAGCAAATCATAACTTCCAGAAGTGTGATACGAACCACTGGAAGAAAAGAACCACGAATTCTGTTTTCCCCTAAATGTCATGTTGCTAACTTCAGTGGGGCTATGCATTATAGAAAGATCAGCACAAGTATCATCCCTGCCTCAAGCACACTCTCCAGTTCTTGGATCGGGTGCTCATATCACAACTACTTCAATGACTTATACAAACAGGCAGTAAGAATAAGCTGCATTTATTTTCGTTATGATTTGTGAAGTGGTATAGAAAAGCATGGTGGAAAAAGGTTCTAAAAATCACATATCATCCCATACTGTTATATGGAAGTCAGGAAGGATAGAGACAGCTACTTCAGAAAAATGCTTGTTTTATTTTGTATTAATTAACTTTCTCAGGCAAATACAGATTTATGCAGTGGGCTACACCTGGAATTATAAACATGTTCTAGACTGGCGGTTTCATCAGTTTTTTTAGAAATATGAGTTATTTACCAGCAGAAATGAAATTAATAAAATTGCTAAGGTTTTCCTTCTAAGCGAACTATTGAACTGGGCAAAATTCAAATGCCTCTGTGTTTTACAGATGCATCAGCTGTAAAACAGATGACCAATAAAATAGTGGGGATACTTTTAAATACATGAGGATGGGAATTTAAAACTGTTTCTTCACGTTTTTACCTGTTGACACAGTCACAGGATTTCCACATCAGCTAGCACATAAGCATAGTAAAATCTAACAAACACATGCTTATCTATGCTTTTGCAAATAATTTGTTTTAAATTGGAGAATTCTGTTAAGTTTTAGTTCTAAACTCAGAGACTCTGTGATGCTCTGTGTAATCATTTTGCACCAATGCAATAACTCTGACTTACAGCACCTTTTGCAGTGGTATATAAATGAGTTTGCCTAGTGTGTAATTATGCAGTTATGATGTAAGAAAATCTAGGAATAGTAGGAACAGTGATTTTAAAATCACAGTTTTTTGCTCCACATCTAAGCATCAACATTTATTTCAAAAGTAGTAAAACCAATTAATAATTTATCCTGGCATGAAGCCTGATTCACTGAGTCTCTGCGGATACTAGGAATTCAGAAAGTCCAGGCAAAAAAATAGGACAACATAGTTTCTTCACTTCGTTAAATGCAGCCACCTGTAAATGGCCGTTTCTGTAACTATTCTGTTTGTCAGATCAGGTCCTTACTCTTAACTTTTTGATTGCAAGATCCAGAGGTACCATGATAATAAATTAAAATCCAGTGGATGGTAAAAAGCTATTGCAGAAATTCCTTTCTTTAAGGATATTCCCTGCTCTGAGAGCAAACTTTGGCATTCCTAAGAAAGTTGCAAGATAAGCCCAAAAGAGGAGAGGCAGCACTACAAAAAGAGAAGAGGCCATTGTCACTTACTTTTCTGATCACAGGTGCTTGTGTCCCTTGAAACCTGGTCAGCGGGCAAACAGACAACAAAATTGTGTGCTTCTGCCTGATTTTTCTTTGCCGACTGCTTTCGCAGTGCCTGGACGCAGAGCTTGCTCTCACTGGAGCCAGCCTAGCACTGGTCCTGGCTGCCTCATTTATAGAGTAGCAGGTCCTTTGTCTGGCGCGTGTCACCGCTAGTCCTAGCAATCCAGGGATCTTGTTTTGCATCTCCCAGGAGATTCTCTCTACCCTGCCTTTTCTCTTCTCACCGCATGCCCTCTACCCTTTTCTGGGGCTGGTACCCAGCGGTAGCTGAGACACTGCTTACCAGCCTTAGAGTGACTCCAGCTAGGTCAGGCGCGCTTTGCGGGAAAGGATGGAAGCTGCTCATTTTTCTCTTTTTTTTCTTCTCTGGGGGGCAGGGGGGAATTTTTTTTATTTATTTGTTTAGTCAGCTCTGAGCTTGTAAATGTTGCTAGAGACAGAGACGCAGCGCTCATTCAAAAGACAGCTTTAACGTGATTCAGTACTGAGGATCAGGCTGGTGTGTTTATTGTGTTCCTAAATAGCGGAGTCCCTCTGTGCTCTGAGAGTAGATGTGGTGAAGTTGTGAGGGTGACCATGTGCCGGCAAATTGATCCTGCACTACGTTTTTTGGAGAAAGCTCTCTTTGGCTTAGAGCCACAGCTAGCACCTTCTGCAGCCTGGAGGACAGCTACAGCTGCTGCAGTCTCAGCGCTGCCCAAAGCCCTGCGCTGGCCCTCTGCCCAAGTGTGCGTGACAACAGGAGGCTGCAGGTGTGAATTCACACATCTACCAGCTTGCCCTTCATTTCGGGGCCCACGTGGTGCACTGAAGGTAGGCTTATTTCATGCTTTTAAGGCAAAGATGAGCCAGCTCCATACACCTGTGGCGAGGACACATCATCAGTGAAACAGAGACTTCTTTCTCCACTGCTGAAGGGGCCCCAAAACTTCATCTCAGCTCAGGGACAACAGCTAAGCAAGCTCACATCTGACTGCAAAAAACAAAAATGGAAGACTAACACCATCTCCATCACTGGAGCCCACACCTCTTCGTCCATAACGGAGACTGGTCTATCCAGCCTCACCCTCCCACTGGCATAATAACTGTCTTCACAGGAAAATAGCCACAAAATTGCCCTGGGTGCGAGCCAACAAGAGCATAGCCTTGCTACAAACATACAAAGCCTTTGGGACCCATCTGACCTCGTCTGCACCTCCATCCACATCTCCATTAGGTGCTGAGAGTGGAGTTGCTTTGGGTGGAGATAAGAGTAAATAGGGGGAACAAGAGCAAGATACCTACTTACACACTGGGTGCAACAGGATAATAAAGGGGAACAAGGGATGGGGAAGGAAGAGTCCCTGTTACACTATCCCACTACAGCCACGGGCAGGAAAACGCCTGCACCCAGGATAAGGCAGCTTTAAGCACACTCTACGGCTTTGCTGTGCCAAGCCCCAAGAAAGCTCAGCTCTTGCCCAGACCACCTCACCGAACAGAGCAAGCTGGCTAGGTACGGCTCACTGACCAGGTTTTTAAAAGCAATGCAAATGTTTCAGTTAACAGTATTGCCTCCATAAACATTAACAACCCAGCGATGGAATGATGTGGTTGCTCTCCGGAGAGAATGAGCCTCAGGTCCCCACCAGGGTAAATCATTCCCTGCAGAGCTTGACTGGAGGTTCAGCCCTTTCACATGGTAAATTAAGAGCGGCACTACAGCCTGAAAGCTGTGTCAACCGCTTCATTTAGCACAAGTGTTATGTTAACTAAAGGCCCTATTCCGGAGGGGCCTTTGGCCTCACAGAAGCCTAATTTCCATGTAATTTACATTGGAAAGTTGTAGAATGCCCCTCCTCTCTGTTACTTCTTCCAACCTATTATTTACCCAAAATCTGCCCTGAGATGCTCCAGCCAGCACACAACAGTAGGGAAGGGGGCATGCCAGTCCAGATAGGAGAGGGAACTGAAGCTCTTTATCCCTAAATGCTTGGATATGTCACTGCCTAAGGCTTTCAAAACCCAGCCAGATGAAGCACTATAAAATATACAGACAGGAAAGTGTCTGTCCTTCCAGGGAGAAGGACTGGATAGGCTGCTAGTCATTCTCACTCATGTATCCCATGCAAGAGAGCTGAATCCTGCTCCTGTTGCTGTCAGATATGAGTTTCACCCGTTACTTCTCCAGAGGCAGGCTCGTGGCAAGAAGTCTGCCTCACTGGGGAAACACAAGGAGAAAAAGGGACATCCTAGCCCTGCCCCAAGTGGTTCAGAAAAGCTGTCACCACATCTCTTTATTGCTTCAGCCACATCCCACGGTCTCCTCATCTCGCTCTTGTTGTACGAGGGAGTTATTCCTCCTGAACACTTCTGTGGCAGCCCAGCTGAGGATGTGCAACCCACAGCACCCAGGAGGTCCTCATCTTCCCCTCACTCTCCTGCTCTCCGCCGTCCCCTGACACCCTGCAGCTCCAACTCCTTTCCTCCTCTGAGAGGCCGCTGCAGCAAAGCTCTGCACCTGGTGCAAGCATAGGAGCACTTTCTCCTGTGCTGCTGGGACATGCCATGACCCACTGTCGGGCCCTGGGCAGGAGGTCCCAGGTGCCGAGCCGGCATTGGTATCAAGTCGTTGCGAGTGCTGATGAGATGGCATGGGGATGCTGACTTTTATATCAACCTTAAGGGTCTTTTCCACCCTGTCAGATTGCTCTGAATAGGTTATACATGAAGGTTTGCTTCACTATCTCTTTATTAAGCTTTGTATCGGACTGTGAGTACCAATGAACCAGACCAGTCTCACTCAGCTTCCTCTCCATACTTGGCAGTGACACGGCAGCAGGGGGAATACGTTGTCAATACATCCCTCCAGTCCTGGGTTTACATTTCCCTAATCAAACCATAGTTGCCAGGATAGCATAGCTCAGCCGGGGGCAAGGACAGGGAATAAGAGTGGTGAAAACTATATTACACCTTGGGCATGCTCTTCCTCACAAAAATTTCTGCTGGGATCCCTTGACAGTTCCCTTGGAGTCTGGGGCAATTCTTTACCTGCAGCCAGTCTGGTTTTTAGCAGCCACCCATTATCAGTTCATGAAACGTCAAGTGGAAACAGAATATATCTTGTAACTTGCGCTCTGCCTCCAGACTGCAATTGATACTAGCATGTTTGCTGCTGTAATGGCCACATTTTCCCTCCTCAGGTAATTCTCTCAGAAAGCCGAGTCCCAGTGCTGTTACAGCACCAATAAGGAGAGAAGGGTGAGGAGCACTGCCTGTGCAAACAGGGTAACTAGGGACATACAGCTGTTGCATCTGCAGATGCAGAAACCACTGTTCTATTGCGGCAGTGCTGACAGGCCCTTACTGAAATGCAGACCCAACCCGCCAGGCAAGTACACATTCTTCCTAGGGGAGAGGCATTCCTCAGCAAGTTTGATGAAACAAAAGCAAGGAGAGAAAAGAATATGTATTCTTAGCCCTCTCACAGGGAAGAACTGAGGCTGAAGATAACGAGTACAGACCCCCTCCAGAGGACACTTTTCCCTATTCCTCCTTTCCTGCCCAGCATGTCCTCCCACCAGAGGCAGTGCTGAACCCACATTAAGTGCACTCGCTTTCTGAAGAGCAATACTTCGCTCAGCTCCGTCAGCTTGCCCCAGCACCACAGATACCAGTAACAGTTACACTTGGATGAAGCAACAGACTGCCTGCATTGTCAGTCATTTACGCAACAGCACTTACATGTGTGGCTCTGCAAAGCGGAAGATGTGATAGCTGGCCACTTTGAAGAATTCAAGAACACGTGGGTTGTTGCAAAGTGTGAACGTCCTCAAAACCGGGTTTCTCACGTCCCTTTTTGAAATTCAGGATGCCAGCATTTAAATTCCAGCCCCTGAAACATCCTAGGGGAGTAATCCTAGTTATTCCTCTTCCTAGAAGGAAAAAAAAAGCTGTTCCTGGCAAATGTGACTGTGCAGTATGCAAGCAGGAGCAAAAGGCCTTATCCTGCTGCTGCACAGCTTACAGGGCCAATAGAAGCCTCTCCAAGACAGAGCAATGGTCAGATGGAAAAAAAAATATTTGTGTTTCACACTGGGCCAGACCTCAAACCCTATCTTTTTCCAGCAAAACTCTTACTGTAGAAGAGCAGGAAATCGACGAGAATCCTGCCTAAATATGGGCAGAGATTTCAGAAGATGGGCCTGAGTTCAAATTATTTTTTCCCCTTTTGTGGAGTGGCCCCTTTCAGTTTGATGAAAGCAGCACACAGAAAGTGATGGGCAGAAAAAGGATAGTAAGAGGCTGCAAACACACAGCCACATTACCGCTGTGAGTTCAGAGCCACTGTCTACAGATGGGAACAATAAGAAGCAATTACACACATCTGGGCTCCTGCCCTTTAAAATCAGAATTTAGATCAATAGATTTTTAATACAGCAAGATGGAGGAGGCTGCTTGAGGTTCAGAACAGCAGCTGCATGCAGACAGCTGAAATATCAAACATCGATCATCTGAAGCTTTTTGTAACATTTTGAATCGCTTATTAGTGTTAACAAAACACTCACATCAGGGGGTGCTTTGAATTCCGGCCACATTTTTCGGCTTAATTCCAGAAGCCAAAAATCTTCTCTTTTCTAATGCTGGAACTTGCTGATAGTCTTGAAGAAAATGTTTAGTCACAGAAGAAAGAGTCCAAAACCCTAATGTTTCTCTAAACCTTCCACTGGAAACAAGAGAGAAGAGACAAGCAGCCCATTTTCCTTTTGACGCAGACATACCTAGACATTAAAAGTTCTTTGGAAATCACCAAAAATAAAGAAAAACAAGGCAGTCATCTCAGAGAATCAGCAGCTGCCATTTTCACTGGCACACAATGCTGAGCTCAGCCAGGTTGTATGCAGCAATAAAGCCACCATAAAAGCCTCACTCGAAGCAGGGATTCAAAGAAACATGGAGTTGAATGGAAGAAAATCTTCCTGGCTAAATTATAAGCCCTAAAGGGTCTTTGCCATAGATGTGTTTATGCCCTCTACAAGAGTCTTTTAATTAATGACAAACAGTATGGACTGAGAGATTTAATTTCCAGTATGGCTTCAAACCAAACACCGACCCTCCAGTCTGGCAAGTTTTCTTTCTTCATGTGCAAGTCTTTGAAAGCATGTGGCTTGCTCTTTGAGGTGAGCTTTTGCAAGGAACTAGGGAATTTGCTCTGAATCTCCCTAACATCTCTTGTTAGTGCAGGGCTGAGGTTGAAATCCCCAAAGAAGAGTTCCCATATTTGGTGCTTGAGAATTCTCCTCTTACAGGACCTGCAGTGCATGTGTGTACAAAGGGAAACTCCAAGAAACCCAGCCTCTCAGGGATTCATTATGATCACACGGTCTGTTTCACACAGGAAAACCAGACCTGCTCACTATTCAGACACTGCAAGATAGCTTTCTTCTTTTGCTTTTAAAGATTTGCCATTCTATTTTTTTCTCAGTTGCGAGTGTATACCCTTATTGCTGCCTCGATGATGAAGAGATGACACAATTAATTTTAAATTACATTTTCAATTGCTTTTTCCCCTTGTTTTCAAATCTATACATTTTAGGTGCTCAGCTGATGTAAATGGATTTACTTTCATTGCTTACTATAGAACAGTGCTGATCCACAGCACGCAGAAATCACTCCATTACTCTTTCAATTCACCTGTATTCCATCATGCAACTGTGCTATATGTCTCTTTATTTGCCACTGTCTCTACAAAAGCCAACAGCAGCCAGGAGAAGGAAGACAAATTTTTGGCAAAATTCCTCAAGGTGAGTGAGAATTGTGTAATCTGCGTATCTGCATTCTCAAAATAATTTTGCATGGTCAGCCAGCAGCTCCTAATAGTTTTGACCAGGGTGTCCGTTCCCCACCTGAGTATTGTTCCAGCAGAGCTGGTGTCCCAGCCTCTCACGTCACAGCACAGGGAAGCAGCTCCATTAACACCAGTAAAGTCCTTTGTGTACACATTGGCATGTTTTCACCCGAGCTGTGTCCTCTGAGCCCATAAAACCAAGATATGCTCTATGGCTAGCTTTACGCATCAGACCAGCAGGGTCTGAACCCTGTATGTGCAGTAAGTTTGATAGCCCATGAGTTCAGACAGCTTTGCCTACCCACTGTGAACAAGATGTGTGTTTAACAGTGTGGAGAAGGACTGGGGAGCAAATTCTCTGACCATGTGTGAGTACCAAAAGTCCAGTGGAAAACCCTGTTTGGGGTAGAAAGCCTCTTCGCCAGTGTGTTGCAACTGCCATGTGAGAGACAGCCTCATCTTTGTCACAAACAAAAGGAATTGCTTTCAGCCAGGAGTATTATACAGCAAATGTAGGTCAGCTCAGCTTTCTGGGTGGCTTTCAGTGGCCGCACGAAGAATAAATAAGCTCTCAGCTCTGCTGTTTTAGTTGTAACTGACTTCTTTTGCCTTCCTCAGCTCCCTACTCCAGTTTTTAAAAAAACAGCACCACTCCTACCTGGATGAAAATGTGACAGACTCAGAGACCAAGCACGTGCCATAAGCAACATTTTGAGTACTGGTGAAACTTCAGTAAGATGCTGTGGTTATTGCCCGGGCTCCTCACAAGTGTTTCAGGAAGACAGGATCCTGTATGAAGCCCAGAGCCAGAGGATGTGATCACCTTGCACGCACTAAAGCACAAGTGCAGGTTTTAGATGATACCGTGCCTGCACATCCAGGCTTTGCAGACACAGCTTCCATGGCCGTTTTTGAGAATCTGTCTCTTCATTCAGTTTGGTCGCTGCGTTCCATGACTAAGTCCAGACTACTGACAGCCCCTCTCACCGAAGCCTTGTTTGGGGTCCTGTGCTTTATGAATGAACAAACTCATAACACATCAAGAACACAAAAGAAAAGGCAGGAAGTTACTTTGCACCAAGGAGGTCAGGAATGCTCTTTCAGTGCACCAGAGGTAACATCCTGGGACAAGGCGCTGGCCTCCAGGAATGTACCAGCATTGCCCTCTTCAACCCAGTATTAAGACACCGTTAGCACACAGGCAGGGCCCACTCCTGACCTTTGATTTGCTGGTGTCTCCCACTGCTTTGCCAAGCAGGAACGCCCGTCTGCACAGAAACAAAGCCCTGCTCCACTGCTCCTCATCTCAGCACCCTCTGTCCACCCCTTTCACCAGCGCTGCCTTTTTGCAGTTTCAGTGTTTCTTTTTAGAGTGCCTTTTATTTCCAGCTTGGAGAGCAGGGGGACGAGAGATGGGATATGGATGCTGAAGTAGTAATTTACATAATCTGATTAACGGGATTATCCAATGGCTGCTGAACAGCCTTAGTGTGCTTGAGCTAAAAAACCTTATTATTCATTGCTCTCACCACCCTGCAGGACGGCTGCACCTGCAGCACCAGCTAATTCTCTCCTGGGGACTTCAAGGAAGGAGAAAAGCAGGGGCATATTTCTATTATTATCTGGGGGAAGGCTGAGGAGCTTCAGCTTCTTCCGTGCAGTCCCTAATTGATCTGTCTGCATGAGTCTTCACGAAGCTGAAATGAAAGCTGAGCCAGTTGGCATTATCAGGGACGGCCATCACCTTTGAAAAGGGCCAGCTTGTGTGCCTCCTCCTGGTTTCCCTGTGGGTAGTTCAGTGGGGCCCATCCAGGCTTGTCACAGAAAGGAACAGGGCAGAAGGGTCCTGCACATGCAAGAACCAAAACCACAGTTTCCCCTGTGCTCACCAGTACCCTGCTCAGCTGGGAGCAAACCAGACCCAACCCTTGCTCTAACATCACCAGAGAGCTTCTGAGGCTGTAGCCCACACCTCTTCCCCCCAGGAACAATGCAGTGACATGGGGATGAGTATGCTTGGGGCTTGCAAAGCACCACACCCAATATCTTATCTTTTTATTGGCCACAAGCTGCTACATGGTGTGGTTATCCAGGGACTTGGCTGAGGTCGCAACTGTGAGAAGCACAGCAGGAGCCACTAGACAAACCCAGCTTTACTCTCAAAGGAGAAGAAACAAGCCTGCAAAACAGCTCTCCCACAAGCACAGTCCAAGACTTCCCATACAGGAGAGTACCTAACTCTTCTGTAGCAGCTCAGGCTAAAAGAAGCCTGAAGAGAAGGGAAGGTGAACACCATAGCCCCTTGGACATACTACAAAATGCAGCAGCACATAAGGGCATTGACTGAGGCTGAGTCAAGCTCTACCAGAAGGACATGAGGAGATGGATGAAGTTCAGGTCCTGACAAGAGGAGTTCAGCTGCTGCTTTCAACAGAACCACGTCTGCATCCCAAACGGATGCCCATGATGAAGGGGTGAAACTCCAAGATGACAAACGTGTTAACTGTAGAATGGGAAGAACTGGGGATGCAGATCTCCAGATTAGGAGAAACAGCAGGTAGCATGAACTAGACTCTCCCACACACATGACCATCAAAGCCAGGGAAACAGGAAGATTTTGGACATTTTTCCATTGTACAGAGGGACATCTGTAAGGCCAGGCAACCATAACAGGTTTTTGAGCATTCCAAGCAAACAAAAATTTAATTTTCTAGAAGAAAAGAGGCACAGATTTAATCCTCCAGTAGAAATGTTGCAATATAATCACCCAAGACTAATTGTGAGTCTTTGTTTCCAGGAGCACACTCCATCCTTACAGCTGGGTCTGGAGATGCTGGTGTTGGTTTACATATTGACTCACGCCTGCTGTATTTGTCTAGGGGTCTCTGAAGACCTGCATGGCAGCTGCTGTTCACAGATACCACCTAAACAGATTCGCAGTGCAATGTGTATTCTTATTACTACCAACAGCAGCATGAATCAATCATGCTACATAGCGGCGTAGTTAAATAGGGAGATCGCAGAGTATCTCAAAGTCATCCCGCCCATTTGTTTCTCCAATTTCTCCTCCTCTTCTAAAGCAAGAAGGGGAAACGACTTCCGACTTCTGGGGAAAAAGTTGGGAAGCAACCACCAGATGAGACTGTGTATGTGCTTGCAGCACACACACAGTCATCTCAACTGAGCGGTTTTTTTTTTGAGGAGTTGCAACTCAGAGAGCTCCTGTTCGCTATATGTTGCACAAAGAACAAGCCTCAAACCTTGTTGCTACTTGGAAACAGTAACTCCTCCCAGCTGCTGGCCAACGTGATTTGGCTTGCATAATGTGTAAAGCTGGACAGCAATTGCACTTGTGGGATGTAGCATGTCATGCAAGGTGCCCAGTGTACCATATGGTAGCAATATCTCCGTGCTGCACGGTAGAGGTTTTGCAAAGATATTTCTATGCTTTGGTTATCATATTCCTGGATTTGGCAGTTGATTAGTATCAATACAAAGGGATAACTACATCCTGGGGTATAAAAGCTCTCCTGCTTTGAGAAAGTTCATCTCTGTTGCTAAACTGATCCTTCATACTGGCATCTGCCCAGATGACAAGAGGAATGAGGAACTGACAGAAACTCCATTAGCATTTCTCTGTGCCGCGTGCTGTGGGAAACCTGTTTCCTACAGAGCCTTATTCCTGTGTACAACTGTAGCTTAGCGAAGCTCCCTTGCACCAAATGCTGAATCTAGACCCTTGCCTCTTGTGCAGAAAAACATTCAAAAGGCAAAGAGGCAAAACAGAGGTGACGGAACTTGCATATGTTGGTGGATAAAAGTCAGGTCTCTTCTTCACTAGGTCTTGTCACTGTAGTACAGACCTGTTCTGTATTTTGCAATTAAAGGGCTAGGACCTGAAGCAGATCATCTGGCACCTCATGGTGTCCCAGGAAGAGAGAACATTAGAGATCACACACACACAGAGACAACAGCAGCATCTGTTTGCTCCATCGTGTTTTCCCAGAGATGGACTCATATATATTCCCCAGAGCTCAGCCGGCAGAACAATAAAACCTCCTCACAGCTGCTATTACTTTTTTCCATGCTTCTATTCCCAGAAAAGCAGCAGAGCTATTTAGCTGCCATCCGTTGCCCAGGTACGCAAACTTGACCCATGGGAGGTACAGAGAATACATATACAGCATGAACAGAATGAAGAAAAAACCTTGTCCTGAGCAGCAGGCACGTTTCTCACCATAAATCTTCAACCTACAAATAGCAGCAGATTCTCCCCAGCACACAGCAGGCAAAGCTGTGGAGCAAAAAGTATGCCAAGAAAACATTCAAATGTCAGGGGCCAGATCCACTGACAACGCTTAGAGGAAGGGATGCATCTGTGCGTGTAAGGAGATCGGTCTATTTCTAGCATTCAAGCCAGCTTAAACACAGACTGTTCTTCTCAGAAAGGTGAAACAAACCAGGCACTTCCTCCTTTTTTTCCTTTTCCAGCCCTGCCCCTGTGCCCATCCTGGCCAACTCAGACTCCCTGCACAGCTGAACAACTGTTTCAAAACACAGGACAGCTCAGCTCCGAAGCCCTGCGTTATTTATGAGTTTGGAAATCAGAGCCTTTCGGTTCACTGCCAGTAAATGGCAATGATTGGAAGGAGGGAGGGGTAGGCTTGTGTGCAGCTCTTCATTCTCTATTCATTGTGAAAAGGGGATCACTCCAGCTAACTGGCCCGTGGAGATAAGGATTTCAGACAATCTGCATTAGCCTGATAAGCCAGGTTTGCATTGCATGAAGATTATTTGTTAAGAACCTCAGTAAAATAAAATACAGTCAGAAGGCTTATCAGCACAACTCATTTCCACCCACACCGCACTACCCGCCCCCAATGACAGTTTTTTTCCTCCTATAAATAAAGCTCCCTGCTTGTGTCCCAGCTCTTGGGGATGGAGCACAGACCAAGGATGAGAAGCAGTGGGGGAGGGCTGTGGAGGACAAGGAAGAATAGCCTGAAACCTCCCAGCTGCAACTGGTCACTGTTAGAGCCGTGGTCCTGATCTGCACTATGTGGGAGGGCAGCAATGCCCACATGGTGGGTGGTTTGCATTTGCCCCTTCTGGTGTAAACTAGAGCAAGCTGGGCCGGCATCATAGAATCATCATCAGCCTTCCCTGTTTGTACCAGCTAAGGATCAGATTAGGAAGGAGGAGTTTATACCTGTTTTCCTCTACTTCATGTTTTCCCTTTTCCTCACATACAAAAAAATTGGCCCCTAACATGCAAAGTACTGGGGACTCCCAAATCCCTGGCAGTTTTCTCTCTTCCCTCTACAAACGGGCCTTAGTCAGGCATTTTGTTGTTAACCAGCCCTGCTGAGCAACAGAACAGCCCCACTGTGCTCCCCCTTTCCCTCTGTTCTTCTAAGCACCTTCAGCATTAGCAGAGAATGTACCAGATCCAGGACTGTTCTGTTTGGACAGTGGCTCCTTTCCAGAAGGTAGATGCCCATTCCTGCATAGACTCTGGGCATTATTCGGGTATCACTTTTATATTGTTTATATCACTTTTTATATTGCTTATAAGCCCATCCTCAGATCCTCCTCGATCATGAGTCCCAGGGGAAAGGCAGCTACACAAATACACACTACTAACAACACAAGCTCTTCTATGTTTTGACAGCCAGTGCAATTACAAAGTCACTTAACACGTGTAGTCTGTTATTTCCAGCTGCTGTTGCTGCACACACTTTTATCAGGGTTTGCTGGCAGAAAGACCTTAGCAAGACAAAAACTACTTTGGTAGGGCTTAGCATTTCCACCTTTGTACTTGCTAACATCATGAAGTAACGCACCAGTTAGTACTACGAGTAGTGACAACTGTGTCTCACTAATACCATTTGTTTAAGGTCTCCAACCCTTTCCATGAGCACCTGTGACCATACACAAGAGTTGCTTAGCCCCATTTCAAACACAGGTTCCTCCATTTCCAGCCCATACATAGGTGAAATCTGGGCTTGTGTGGCCCCAGTGACAAAACCTTGTTTCTCTTCATTGCAAGTTCTACCGGAACCACTTATTTCAGGAAGTGAAATGGGAGATGTGACAGTCTGGTCACCCCTTCAGACAAAATCAAAGCTTCCAGCTCTGGGTTTCAACCGGCTTTCTGTCAGTCTGCCAGGTAAGACTGGTTAACGCTCAGAGAGGCTCAGAAGTGATACTGGGGAGGGCTTGGAAGAAGAGGCAGCCAAAACAAGAACAGGCAATCCTATTTTCTGGGCCCTTCCTCGGCTTGCTCAGAGGAGATATTGTGGACCATTACACCTAGGTCTGAACAGCTCTACTGTACAGCACGGAAAGCCTGGCGTGAGGAAGGCTGAGGGGCAGCAGATTGATTGGCTGACTTAATTAGCTGCTTGTCATGATGTGGCTGTGAAAGACCAGTAATGGACAGGCTAACGATGGTCCCAGCACATTGTCCCTTAGCAACAGTTTGATGGCAGCAGGAAAAAACAGGTACTTTTTTCTGAAGAAACAACAAATGCAAGCAGCTGCGGTGTGCTAAAGGCATTAGCAATACAGGAAAGTAAGTCATCACAGATGGCCACAGGCAGCACATGCTAAGGTCTCTGCTGGATGTGGGCCCCAAGATCCCTCACTGGTGGTGTTCCTGTGTACATGTCATTATTAGGCTCACAGTGCAAACTGCCAACACCCAAGAACACCACAAAATCACCTCCAACTCCCAGCAAAAAGCCCTACTGACATAATTTTCCCTGTCTCTGCTAGGACTACAAGTCATAGAAACATGCCTTTTCTTTCCAAGTGTGGAGTGCAATGCCATGTCCTTTGCATGTAGAGGGCTAGAGGCTACACTATACTGCTGCAGAAGAAGTCAGCCCCAGGGGCTGGAAGGCATGCACTAAGAAAAATGCCTCTTTTTCTTCCAGATAACACATGAGGACCCACTGCATCTCATTAGTGGGGGTGGGAGGGGGTGCGGGTGGGGGGTGTGTATACAGGAATATAATCTGTACTGGTATAACTCCTCCTTTGTGGACCAGAATGTGAGTCCAGATTGCAGGTGTGTGCTTGATTTACGCCCTTGCCTGATAAAGCATATCTGCTCTAGAATAAATGCCTGCATGCCAGTGTAACTACAGTCATAATGGGTGTGCTTGGCAATACCACTGCTTATTTCAAGCACTGTTTTTTCATGCATAGACAAGACCTTGGGATTTCTGTGTGTTTTGTCTATGTATACAGCTGGAAAGGAATGTGTGAAAATAAGTTTGCAAGGCATCCATGTGTATAGATAACAAAACCCAGTTTCCCCAGGGGATAAGACACCATATGTCTGGTCACTCATGAAAAGCTCATTCCCCCATGTCAAAAATGTATCTTGGCTTCCCAAAATAAAATAATTCATTAAAAAACCCCAGCTCTGTCCTGGCTCCTCTCTTTACCTGCTGTCACCTATTTAATCTTCTCTCCCTTTCTCTGTTTGTTCAGAAATCCCTTTCTTTCAGTGCAGCTGGAAAGGTTGTTACCAATGGACGACCAAGTCTGAATGCCGACAAGGTGAAATGATTACAAGCGCTGAAAGACCAAACACACGGACTTTCCAACCTAAGATGCTCCTGCTGCCCCAACAGGGTTCTGAGATACCGCTCTGGACAAGGGCTAACATCAAATCAAGAGGAGAGGACACAGAATTCAACAGTAGCTCTATGTGGAAGCTGCTATATATACTCAAGAGTTCCGACTTTTCTAACAGGAGGTGACTGGGCAAAAGATGCTGTAATTAGTTGCTTTATGCCAAGGCAGGCCACTTGGTTTATCTTGGTTTTGAAGTGGTAGGGACAGAAGTGTCTGAGTTGGTAAAAAGCAAAGAAAATGAAGCACCATGACAGTTCAAAGGGTGTAACTTTGGTGTTCCAGGTTACCAGCACACTCCGAGGGCCTAAACCAAATTGCAACAAAGTCATCATAAAACTTCCTAGAACTGATTTTGGAAGAGAATGAAATGCCCCACTATGTGGGAGACCCTACTGGAATTTCAAGTTTGCACATGATACCAAATGGGGAGGACTGATTGATTGGTGCTGCCCTTTGGAGGTACCTCAGCAGGCCAGAAAAATGAGCTGACAGGAACATCACAAAGCTCAACAAGTGGAAGTACAAAGTCCTGTACCTTAGCAGGTGCAACCCCAGGCACCAGCACATGCTGGGGACTGCCCAGCTGGAAAGCATCTTTGCAGAAAAGGACTGCAGAGTTCTCAGTAGGCACCAAACACAGAACTCAAGAAAATGCGCAAGAGCTGCCTGTGGCCCCTGCGGGAAGAAGCAGGGGAGCCCAGAGGGCTGGCCAGCAGTGCTGCGCTGTGGGGAAAGCCTGTGGGACTTTGTCCTGCAGCAACGTGTTGTCCAATGAAACCTCTTGCTGCATGTGCCTGGAGACATCTACCCCGGCCACAGCAACCTGATGAGGCCCTGGGAAGAAACAGCATGAAACACCGACGCCGAGCACAAGCAAAGTGACAGGGGTATGGAGGGGACACTGGCGTTGTGGTAACACCAGACGTGTGCTGGAGCAGCAGTGCTGCCGGGGCGAGCACCGTGGGCAAGGATGGCCTGTTATGGCGTCCCTGCATGATAGGCAGTGATGCCCAGAGCGATGGGTTACGAGGTTACCGAGGCATGGACGGTGATGTCACCTAGTGATGGACTGCGATGTCCCTGAGCAACGGATTGTGCCATGGCGTCCCTCACGCCTTACGTGTGGGCACTGAGTCTCACCCAGCTGGCTCATGCCTGCACTCCAGCTGAGTGAGTTCATGAGGCCTGGAGCATCGTGCAAGGCTGCTCATGGTGCTGGTGTCGTGCCCGGGAAGCTGTTCAGCGTGACTCGCAGTGCCTGACCCCAGAGCCATCAGAGGATTATCCCCAGCCCTGCCAGCTTCAGGCAGCCGGGGAACCCAGGAGGTGAAGTCGCAGAAGCAGAGGTGAGCTGTGTGGGGACACCTCACCCTGGAAAGCTGGGAAGGTTTCCTTCTTGAGGGGCCTGGGCATTTCTTCCACCCCTCCCCAGGCCAGCCCATGACCGTGGCCTCTCTTCCCTTTCTAGCTTGTAACCAGCTGCTGCAGCATCAGTGAGAGGCAGCAGCTGGACATCCCCAGCTCCCCCCAAACAACCGGAAGTCATGAAGAGCATGGCCACACAGCTGGACAACCACTGTCCCATCTGCCTGGACAGCTGGCAGGAGGCCAGCTACGTGATGCCATGCCTCCACCAATTCTGCTTCATGTGCATCGTGACGTCGGCTGACAGCAAGCCCAAGTGCCCTCTCTGCAAAAGGACGGTGACCTCCATCTTGCACTCGGTGCAGGCAGATGACAACTTTAAGGAGCACATCATCCCACCACCTGCATCACCATCAGTCGTCATCCACCTGAGCAGAGGAGCTCCTAGACACCCAGCCAGCCACAGTCTCCATGACCCTGCAGCATCCCAGCCATCAACCGTGTGGCTGGTGCCCGGGGATCCTGTGGGCAGCCTCCAGCCCTACATCTGGGCGTTCCTCTTCCAAGAGCACCCAGCTCTGCTCAAGCCCCTGATGCCCTGGCTGCAACAGGAGCTGCGGCTGATCTTCGAGGACACCCAGGAAGCAGCGGCAGCACAGAGGCTCGTCCTGTCCAGCCTGCAGCTCTTTGGCCCGGATGAGGAAACCTTGTTGCAGCTGCTGCAGGCTACCCTGGGCAAGCACACGAGCAGCTTTGTGCACCGGCTGATCGACACCATTGTGTGCCAGTGCAGCAGGGAGGCCCAACGTCAGATGGGCCTGGAGGACAGCCATGCTGCCGAGGAGTGGGAGGGCAGCCCTGCCACTGCCCCTGGCCCCGCTGCGTCCCGAAGGGGATCTCCTGCCCACAGTCCAGCCCCCTCCAGCAGCCCTGACAGAGCTGCGGCAGAAGAGCTCCCCACCACCTCATTGGCTGCTCTTCAGGGGGGTTCCGATTGCTCCTGCTCTGCCCCCACTCCCACCCATGGAGATTAAGAAGAGCTGCAGAAGGACCCAGAGGAGGCTGCACCCGGGCCCTCCACTCCCAGCCGGGGCAGCAGAAGCTCCCCTGGGGAGACACAGCAAGCCCCAAAGAGGAGGCCTGGCAGCCCTGAGGACCCCTCCCAGCCCCCCAAGAAGCCACCTCACCATCAGTGACACTGGGAGGCTGCCTCAGAGGTGGCCAGAAAACAACGCCAAAAGTAAGAAAATAAAGAAAACAAAGAAATAAGAAAAGAATTTCCTAAACTCAGTTGTCCACCAAGTGAATGGGATGGAGTACTTGCCACATCCTCATCAGCCTAAACAACCTCAGGTCTTTCAGCGTTTCCTTGCAGGGGGTTTCCTGTAGCCTACTATTTTTCTTAACACTCCTCAACTGGTGCACCACCTTAGCAGGCCAGGGCCTGCACTGATCTCTATAGACCAGCTGAAATGCTAAACATAGTAACAGAAGTTTCATTTCACTCCCTGCAGATGCTAGTGCTCTTTCTACATCCCACTGGATTTCCTTTCATCTCATTGTCCTATGTCAGTACGTATTCAGCTTGTCATCAACCATAGCTCTAAATTGCCTTCTGTTTCAGAACTAACCTGTGTATCCTTGCTCAGTATGGTACCTCGTCAGACATATTACTGCCCTGAGTGATACCAATGTCCAACGCCCCTGCAGTTTGAAATATAGGTACATTGTAACCACTAACATTCAAGCTAATTACTTTGGTGCTAAAACAAGGTATTCAGATGTTTTATCGCTGGAAGAGGAACATGATGAGCATGCACTAGGATCTGCAAAGCACCACACATGACATTTCACCTAATAAATTCTGGATAAATCAACTGACTTCCCTTTTAAGCTGCAGGTAAGATTTATATCAGGAAAACAGACACAACCACAACAGTGTCACCCTCACTCCTTTAAGAGCAAAACTCATTGTCCCTTTTTTCTAGGGGAAAGCTCTCACCCATGGTCCTTAATTACAGTAGTGACTTGAATTTGATGAGAGTAGTTCACCTCGTAACTCACATGATTCTGCTGCAGTCTAAATCAATAGGACATTTATGTATAAAACTAGCCTCAGCGGAGAACTTGCCACTAGGCAATGTAATGCTATTAAGCAAGATCATCAGCTGATGTAAACAGGCTGGTGGTGCCTATTTACCAAAACAGAGAATTAAATACAAGTGCTAGGTAGTCTTTTATGTGCTTGCATGCAGTTTGCCAAGTTCCCGCATTTTGTTCTGCAATACATAGTGTGACAGAATTACAAGAAGAGAAAAAAACTAAGTGTGAACAGTGAAGGCAGCTGCCCCTGAACTCCTTGAATTGCTGTGCGAACTCACAGAATTCTGCCAATGGGTAATAAAGGACAGAATTAAGTTCATGAAGGTCACTGCACTGTGACAAGCTAGTCCTTGGAAGGAAGGAAGGTATCTGTATTATCACACAGATATTACTCTTTTAACTTCTCATTCACCTGTGCAAAACAAACAATTCCCACTACCAGTGCAGGGAAGAGACCATTTTTCTCTTGAGTTGACAGACTTCAACTCTTATGATGAGGAGAGAGAATTCTAAAGCAGCAAAGGATGCAAACTGTTCATTTTTAGTACTGGGAACCAACATTTCCCAGACCTTTTTTCAAGGGAAAGGGCGTAACAAAACCAGCTATTTTTTCATTTGGACAGCAGAGAAAGATCCATCCATATTTTCAGGACTCTTTCCTACCTGTATCATCACAGCTTTATCTACCTTCCCGTTCTGACTTCAAAAGAAGCGTGTGGTGGAACATACACAGGCCCTTCTTCTATCAGAAGATTCCTGCCAGACAGATCAAAAGCATCGGCATCTCCTGCAGACACTTACTGCGCTGCATGGCCAGGCATCGTCTGTTCTGTGCAGGAATTACAAGATTGTTCCACAGCCTCAGTTTGGCTCAGACATATCTTTTGCAAGAGCTGCACTGCACTCTTGTTGTAAATGATCACATTTTTCAAGTGTTCAAGATGCTGTGGTTTCCTATCATTTCCACAGCAGGGTGGCGATTCACCATCACTCACAGTATGAGCTCTAGTATCTGATCCCAGAAATACAACCTTTCTTAAGCTTGTACACAAACGGTTATTTCAATTTCCATTCTGTAAAAGCAGACAGTTATTGAAAACTGCTACAGATTCATGGAAAACTGGAACTCCCTCCAGAAGGAAGACAGGATTAACTACAGTCAGTCCTTACCTACCATCAGTTTTGGCCGACATTTGTCTGATGTGTTCTCAGGGACCCCAAAAGTCAAAGGCTCCCCACATTTCCACATGTAAAATACTCCAGCATTCTATGCAGGCAACCTCAATTTGCATTCCTCGCAGTTACTTCTATTTCCTACCAATCACAGAGAGGGAGCACAAACATCCCTTCCTTTTTGTAACAATCTTTCATGGCTTTTGAAAATGGCTCTTTATGGTCCCTACTCTTCAGGCAATCCTCTTTCTTCAGTCTTCCCTTGCAGTTATTCCAGACCTTTGAACATGCTATCCTCTTCTCAGCCCATGGGCATGCCTTGAATAGGATCCGCTCTCTTTAACACTTACGCATATGTACACTGTGTTTGCTACACGAAAGTCAAGGCACTTCACATGTTGTTGCTTAAGACCTTAAACACATGGCATTAAGAGATTTTGGAAGATGCTCTCCTCTCCAGAGCACTTTTTAAAAGAAGGTAGTTAGTAAGTTAGAACTAAACAGAACTAAAACTAAGCATCCATTTCCGATGAGGCAATTCAGGAGAACCTAAGAGGAAACAAATGCCTCAATTTGGGTGCTTCCATGGGGAATGGTGAGGCTTCAGCCTCACGGCGTGCCTTCAAAGCGCACCAGTTCTATGATGTTTACACCACTCCTTGGTATGCAACCCTACAATCAGGAAATCCCCAGTCAGGGAACTGAATAGAGCATGACAGGAAACATGCAGAAGAGCAACATGTTTCTGCAATTGCAGAATCCTTTTTCCTACATACCGGCACCTGCTTTATTCCAAGTATCTTTGTTGTATCCAAGTATCTTTATCAAAAAATAAAAGCTCAAGACAGACAGTCAATAAGCAGTGTAAGAAACGGTTCAAAATTTTTCACCACGTTATGTCATGGTAACTGCAACAAAGTGTGTTAGATGCTGCCCAAGATGACAAAACAAAGGATGAAACAACATGTTGAGCTGCAAATTAGACTCCTCTTCTTTTAATCAGTGTTAAATACACATTTGTATCTTCTGAAGAGAAAATACTTTAACCTGAAGAATAACTTACTGGTACAATCAACTATTTAAGACATTCTCCCTTTCAGGGACATGCATTTTTTTCCACTAGTCTTTCCATCTACAAAGTCAAAAATTTGACAGGATTATAATTTTCTGATACTATCTTTTCTTTCACTCTTAAGCATCTATCACATTTGAAAAACTTAGAGGCTTATTGTATGTTATTAAACAAAGAAGTTCACAACAACAGAGTTCTGAACACAAAAACCGTAAGGACACTGGCTTTTTTCATTTTAAGGAAAAAATACAAAAAAATTCTACCTGAGAAATTGTCCCTTATGGTGTAACATTTACTTTATCAAGTAAATGACATTAGGAGGATTTTACACCTCTCTCTCCTTACTTAGGCAAAGCTAACAAAGTTACCATACCAATTGAACAGCCAGCACAACAAGTTGTTGCCAGAAGCAGAGAATTTACTCCAGAGCTTCAGAAGCAGGAGACTGCTGGAACCGAGGATTGGCAGGAAAAAGCATGCAGCATGCTCCAGGACAAAAACAGCAGGGAAGCCCCAGAGTGCACCTGGAATGATACAATAGTAAGACCACCGCACAGCAGTAGCTAACTCTCTAGAACAGTACACATTTGAATACACAGCCAAAACCTGCAGATCAACAGAATGCAAACCACAGACTCAACCAAGCTCTACACAGCAAAAGGTGGAAAAGCCATGACCTGCAGATAAGAGTTTCTGCTTGATCAAGGAAAGAATGGATACAGGTTTGTTACAACTAAACATGAGCTCCATTCAGTACCTTGAACGTTGGCTCACAAGTACTCCTGGGTCTGTACTGTGTATTATAGTCATAACTCACAAGCAGCTCTAGTTCCCTTGTCTTCCCTGCACAACAGGCCTATAACAAACTTGGACACGCACACTTGTATGAAAGCTATCACCCCTCTCCAAAATATGAAGAAGAAAGGTTACTTCATCGGTCAAAAGCACAAGCAGAAGCAGGAGAGCGTTGTCAGGCTTCTACTCTCTTCCCATCCAAAGCCTAATGTTACACTAACACTTCACTTGCAATTATGATCCTGCAAATTTGACAGAACAGCTGTTATTTGTACACACTTCTGCTTAGACTTAAGAGAAAAGAGCTGCGATTCTGTGAGATCTCTGTTCTGTGAGCCCACATTAAACAGAAAACTATCAATACCTCCATTTCTATCTACTTGTAAGAAAGCAGGGATAGCTATAATTTCCTAAAATGTGGTCAAAACTCTTACATGGAGAACACACTAACTGGAACATCAAAACCAGAATATTTATTTTTTCATGGGAAAGACATCCCTGTGGCATACACCTTCACGTTCTTAAAGAAAAAAAAAGCAGATAACATTCACTGTCATAATTGCATGCAGCAGTTCATGAAAAACCCAACTGTTATTGGAAGATGACCGATGTGCATAGTTTCTCCTTCCAGTCATTTTGTATTACACAATTACCCATTACCTCCTACATGTAAAGCAGGTGGGTCACAGGGGTTCTGTGTAATAGAAACATTCCAATCCCAAGAGCAACCTGTTGCATACTGTAGCAACGTATCAGTCTCAAATTAAGCACATTTGAGGGACTCATAACTCTAGTGTTTAAAAGTTGAATATTCAGGGGATTTCCTCTGAAAGAACAAGAACTTCTCTGGGGTTTTTCTATCCTATCCCTCTCTTAAGCTGGAGAAGTGAACAGTCCCAAGGTTTTGATGATCCCAGGAAAGTCTAAGCCACCTGGCCACTGTTTACATTTAAATAGTCAACTGCCCATAACTTTACTTTCTTCTCTATTCCTTTTGTGTAGCCTTTCTTCCAGCTTCCCTTCTCTTCAGTTGCCTTTAATCTTTTCCTTTAACCACCTGGAAAATGCATGATGAAGGTGAAAAAAATACCTGTTAAGGAAGAAAAGGTAAACATATCCTTAAGAAACAGATGAGAAGTTACAAAAGGAAAGGATCTTGATGTCTTTGAGAAACAGGAAATCACGAACTGACAGTTTCAAGGATAGCAGGTATGCTCTATCAGCTATCAGGTGGTCAGTAGATTTGAATGACATCATCCCATTCATCAACAGGCCAGACACCATTGTACTGCACGTTGGACGGTGAGCTCTTCCAGTCCCATGTCTTCACAGGAACCTTCCAGTCTGGGCCATAGTTGGCTTCAACATACTGAAGGGTTTCACAGGGCACATGTACCTTGAGTTCTACAAATTCAGTCCAACACAGAGTAAACTTTGGAAAGAGATACCTGTATCATAACAAAAGAACACGGTCACTGGCAGAAGACTGAAATACACATCTACGTAAGTTCATGGAGAAAGCAAGCAACTGCAGCGAGAGGCCATGCTACATTTATAATAATTTTGGTCTTATTTCATAGCTTATTTATGAAATATTATTTATGTATCAGACACTGGTGTTATTATCAACAGTAACTGGTTAACATTTGCCAAATGTTCTTAAGAAGGAGCATTTCTAATTCTTTTGATGCTTATTCCCCTATCATTCTGCCATCTATAGGAAATAACTTCGGCCCTGTTCCACTTTTCCACTTACAAGCTGGACTTAACAGTTACCTCATTCAGAAGGGTGTCAAGAGGATGACACACTATTTGATAGGGTAAATTTTAATAAAAGCAGCACTAAATACTTTATTGTAAGTTAGACCTTTTTTAAAAACAGATTTTTACCTTTCTTTAGTCTTACCAAACAAAGCATGCAACTCGTGTTCAGTACCCACGTTTAAACATGCAGCCAGACTTGGAGCAGCTGCAAAGAATTAAGATACAGCTTCTACCCTGTACTTTCTGAAACCTTGGCCCATTCTCATTTTAAAAACTAGTTTATTCTACCAAACTGACCTTGGTCAGTATCTACTGGTTTCTGTAGAAGGGCCAAATTAAGCCCTACCTGTAAGTATGCTAACAGCAGTGGAAGTTCACAGATAAATTTCACAGTTTGATCAGAACAACATCCTATCCTAGCACAGTGTCGGAGTCAACATGTTAAACAAACAAATACCAAAGCCTATGTACTATTCCTGCAGAGGATCACTCATCACTCCCACTTCTTAAGCTGTGAAGTCTTCCACAGGAAAAAAGAGATCTTAAAATTCCTTTTCACAGGTTAAAATTAAACCATGAGCATTTAGACCTTTTGAAAACGGTTAAAAGATTTATGCATTTACATCAGTTAGAAACCCCACGAGTTCCTCTAAGCATAAAGTTAGTTCTCTTTCTAAATGTTGAGAAAACAATTTCAGAAAACAGAGCAACCATGCTTGTATGCCTTAAATAGAGAGAGAGAGAGAAAAAAGTGATCAAGCACTTTTGGATATGAATCTAGAGATTATTATTAGCTCTACACTAAACCAAAAAGCAAAAAAATGCCAGCTACCAAGAGGAAAACAGGGTAAACAAAATTTATTAGTGGATCTGTAATCACCAAACAGCTGTTTAGGTGTTATTAACCCAGGGAATCATTCATCTATCAGAACTGCAGTAGGCATGCATCCACAAAAGCTACCAACAAACCACTGAAACAAAATATCCTCAGAGAGTAAACTCTGAATAATAATTCTAAGGAGAACAAATGTGTAATTTAAATGAACTCATCGGCAAATTAAAAAGTTAGTTGGAAATTTCACCACAATAATTATTTAACTATTATTAAAATCAAATGTTTACATTCACTGATGAAAAATGCAGCTTTCAGTGATGCTTCACACTACTGGATCCTTGCTCATCATTTGCTCATTCCAACTGGCGAGGATAAGGCTACATACTCTTGTACATACACATACACACTGCTCACCATTTTTTCTTCCGATTTCAAATCTCATCAATCTTTGGACATGAAAGTACTGAAAAGACTTTACACTTACACAAAGTCCTCTATGTTAAGAGCCAACAGAATTAACTCATTTTAAGCATTAAACCATACAGTACAGATTTAATTCTTAGATTCAGTTATTGTAAATACTTATTCTCTGGTTAAGAATGAAACTGTCCAGTATTAATTTTGTAAACAAACAGGATGTCTCAATTGCTGTAACTACAAGACAAAATAAGGAGGATATACATGCTTGCTTGTGTCTGCCATGTTCAGGAAGTATTTGCGTACATGAAAATGCAAACCACAGTCAGGCTTGTAAGGTTTAGAAACCAGGTCTCCAAGGAGACTAAAAATGACTAATGAAAAATATTTTAAAGACTAAATGAGAGATACCTTCATTCTTCGTATTTTTATTTAGCAAAATGTACAGAAAGTATGTCTGTTTCTGAAGAAAATGTCTTCTATCCTTCATTTTAAAAAACATAGGTGTATTGGAACATAACTCCCACTCTGTGACGACCGAGTAGCAACCAACGTCTCTTCTGATACCACATCAACAGCTTGAAAAATTTTTTAAGTGGATTTAGGATTCAGCATGATGAAACAATCACTTCTCTTTTGACTGAACTCCTCAGTTAACCTCCCCAAAATTTTGAAAGAGATGAAGACTAAGCAAAATTGAGGGTCATTCTGGTGTTGCACACATTCAAATCAAGCATACTAAATCATCACATCTCACAGCTAAAAAGCTGACTTTTTTTCTCTTTCTGAGAAGGTATTTGAAGTAATACCTATCTGGAATTATTTGGCTAAGCATTCTGAACAGCTATGTTCTGTCAGGGCTCGGGGCCTTTATAATGGCAAACAAGCAGTTTTCTTGCTCCTTTTCTGTATGGATTAAGTACGTACACTACGCGTAAGAAACATCAGTTCAGAATTTAAGGCTTCCTCATGCTACTATTTGTAAGCAAGTTAGTTCTCATTGAACTACAAAGCCATGTTTTTAAACTTTGAAAAAAATTACCATCAAAAATAAGTACTAGGCTACAAGAAAAGGGAAGTGCTTTATGAAAGCTGGAGTTCCAAAAGAGCTGTAATATCCCAGGATATAGGAGCTGGAGCATAGCACAAGTTCACATCTACCTTCTATTTTCATGCATTGGATCAGTCATATCAAAGGGGAAAAAAAAAAACATCTCTCAAGTATCGAAGGTCTGATGCTACAATGGAATTTGGAAAGTGCATGCCAACTTCACGGCATGGAAACAGCTATTGCAATTCAGACACAACAGCAGCATAGGGGAACAGAAATGAAATGGGAAAGGAATGTATTGGTTAGCTTCCTCCTCAGAACGCATCACACAAAATCCTCAAAAATCTTGCATGGAAAACCAGACATTAAGCCTGCTTTGGAAAACCATGAAATTGTTGCTACATTCTAAGAAAAATACTCTACAACACAGCACATTTTCTGTGGGAATATTCCAAGACCTCTTTCTTCAGTCTGTTTGTGAGTGTGCCTTTTGACTCTGGTCATCAAAATATCTTCCCCAATCTTTGTTTATCATTTCAGAACAAAGATAACTGAGACAAAGACTCTGACATTATCACTATCTGGATGGCAGTGTTCACTAAGTTCCCATTAGCTGAATACAGGCAAATACAGTTCAGACAAAACATGAAAGGTAATGAAATCCTATAGAAGTCAACAAGGTTTTTAAGTAGTCTGCAACTGTCTCCTGAGTTAAGGTGGGTAACAGAAAGAAACAAATCTAATTACCAAAACCTAGATTCAGTTTGCTGACTAGATTAGGAAGCTGTTGTACATACTTGCTGATTTAATACTGAAAGCAAGAAATGTGGTATCCTATTTAAAATTCCATTTTCAGAACACAAACTACAAGGCCTGCAGTCGGCATCTGTGTTGCTGTCACATTACAGTCAATAAAGTATTCCAAATCATTACCACAAAATCCAAAACTATGGGGTTTACTTTGCAAGGACAGTTGCTTTCTGCCGTAACACTTAGTCATCAAGATAGATGCTTAAGGATTCATTTCTTACTGCAAAATTAGTTTGTGCAACAAACACAGTTTGAGAGAATTCTTCCTCATCTTAGCTGTTTACATAACTCAGAGCTTGTCACAGTCCAGGTAAGATCTGCTTTATACATGACATACCAGCATTGCTTTCAATTTCACGAGAGAACTGACATTTGACAAGCCCAGCACCTCTCTAGTAAGGCACAGTACTGCTCTCTTTCTACTTCTCTGGTGTCAAAGTGCAAAATTTCCACTGATTCCCCTCTGATAACTGCTTTCCCCACAAAGAGCACAGACTTTGCCACGCAACAACACACAAAATGTCAACACTAAACACCAACTTGTTCAATTTCTTTCCTATTATAGGTACAAATCCAATTCATACTTAAATTTCTTGCCCGATTTGGCCTGAGTCCCTCCATTCCATATGTGGTCATCTTCTTCATAGAAGAAAAAAATATCAAGTTTCACATCATCTTCTCCCTGGAAAGAGAGTTCCAAGCTGTCTTCTACCTGCAAGACAAAAATACACACTGCATATAATTCATAAAAATACAATACTACTTATGTCAGCAGGGTCCAGAAAACAAATTTTTTTTGCCAGGTATGCAGTGACTCCTATCCTAACTGAAGAAAATACACTAACTCCACAATATCTTTTTTTTTGATGCCTTGAACATTGGAAATTTTCTGCAACTCAGTGGGACTACCTTCTCTTTCCTGCCTCTAGCTCCAAAAGCTTCACCACCATCTTCTTGTCCTGTGTTACAAACACAGTGAATAATCTTAGTGAATAAACACGATTAGTAGGTGTCTTCACTAAAACACTTCCTCTGTGATAAAACACTCACTAGCACCCGTAATGATATATCACTTGAACTGTGGCTGACCCTTCATATTTCTGTAATTTCATTTCTTCCCTCTACCATTCTGCAGCCTACACTCCAAAAAAGGTAAATAAAGATCTACATAAGCTAACAATGAACAAGCCAAGTACCCACCTCAACCCATCCTTCCCTTTCTATTAGTTTTACATACAGGGCTACAGATAATCTCAGAGCTATCACCAACCCTCCCGTATGATGAGGGTCTTCCAATCTCAAACACTAAATTCTGCCCTGATTCTTAAGTTTCCCTAACACCACTGACACAGATTGCACCCATTTAAAACGTATTAAAAACTTCTTTTGAGGTGGAATTCAGACTCCCCAACCAGAGTTGAAACTACTATGAAGGGTATTTTCTCACACACTGTCGAAGAGAACACACAAAACCTAACATGAGTATACTTCTAGGTAAAACAGTAATCAGTGTCTGCCAAGGAGACTTCGGATACCTACTTCTAAGTAAGTGATCTACAGCTGTACTCAAACTTCGGAACATACAGAAAGACACATGAAGAAAATTGTTCATTATCTACGTACCTTGCCAAATTTGTGCTTCAGTGGTAACCCTGCTTTCTGAAAGGCTGGAATGATATCTGCCTTGTAGTCCCTTATAAAGACTCCCAAATCCACATCTTTGCTGTGAGGAATGACATTGCATTGTCTATACCAGCCTGAGGGTAAACAAAAAAAAAAAGAAAAAGCCCACTAATTAATTCAGGAACACGAGAAATATACCAATAGAACAAAAGCAATATAAAAATGAACTGCTGTGAGGTCACCAAGCAGAGATCTTTGAATGAGGCCATAAATAAGACTTCTGCCTTTCTCTAGTATGAAATGAACCACATCGAAGAAAACAAATATTACTGCATTTATAGCCAGAAAGACAAGAATGAGAGAGAAAAAACTGTTTCAAAGAGAAAATATCTTCACTTTTCTAATCTAAATGTCTTTAAAAATATTCTTTATCTGGGCCCAAAACTAATCAGCAATGAACACATACAGGTCTACAGCTGTGCTTTTAATTTGAAACTATTATTTTAAATAGTATCTGAAACGTTAATCATCTTTCAATCACCACTGCAAAACACTAAGTCAAGAAGTGGGGCATCCTTTAAACTGTTTCATTAAAGTAGCTTTTAGTAACTGTTCATTCAAAAAATTACATTCTTTAGGACGAAACAAATACAAATCTAACATGCACACATGAGTTTTCAAGATCTATTTAATAATAAAAGAATCTTCACCAGCGATAAGCTACCACTATCTTTAGCAGAACTGAAAACTTGCAGTACCCACTCTAATAGGCTAACATTTTATTAGAAGGATATGTTTTAAAATAAATAAATGTAAACTGGATTTTAAAAGTCAGTGTTAAGCATCAAATTACATAGAAGAAAAATCAGGTGAGAGTCTACATGGACAGCAGAAAGACATGCCCATCACCGTGTTGTCCAACTAGCATTTCAGTAAATTCCAAGTTACACAACCTAGGAAACCGCTGATTACTTTCTAAGCAGGGATAAGCACAACACAGATAATTTAACAACATTAAATGCTTCACTGGGAATCTGCTCAGCATCTCCAAGGCTCAGGTTTCTAAAGAAAAAGCATTTTGTCAGGTGCAAAAAGGCCTGTTTCAATATAGCTCATGCCACATATGACCTTCCAAACCGGTATATTTAACCTCAGCTGACATAACAAGCAATCGAGGATGAAATGTTTAAAATTTCAGACCATTTTAAAAACACAACGTAACACAAATGTTTTACCAAGGCATGTTCCACTGCTCAGCCAGAACTTTACTCCTAAGTTATTCAGTGTCAGGACAGCCAGATGGAGCAAGGATTTTGCTTTTTTTCTGAACTCCACTGCATCAAGAGAGGCATCATCAGGATACAGCTGGAAGGCAGAGGAAGAGTAAGCAAGCTTGTCAGAAAGCAAACTTGTCCCTTCCATTTTTCAGCATCCTAAGAAAAAACGATCTTTAAAAATGTACTTAACTAATATCTGGGCAGTATCTGTTTTCACATACAAAGCCCAGTTTGAGAACATGCACTAGAACGACAAGTTAAAATTTAAACTCCGAAACTTCAATCTTCAGTTTCTCCAAACTAGCAGCCTATAAAGTCACAGTAAAGTAGGGTAAGAACACATGTATTAGACACTGATTCTCAGCACTTGGCAACAACACATATGAACCCTGGTTCTGTCCATGCTGAAGTCAATACCCAGAGTCCAGGGGGAAAACAGACAGAATCAGAGTTACTTTCAGCACATTAGTTTATTGGGCGCCATCAAGTGTTACAACTGGATGTTGACCACTTCTGCCATGGAGTAGAAACAATGTGAACAGACAATTATGCCAATCTTCCAGCTACACCTGTATCAAGAACTTCCATTAATGCAAGGCCAAAACAACACATTAGTCTGGGCAAACATTACCAAATCAAACACAGGAACAACGCACTTCTCTGCTTCAAGACTCATTTCATTAAGCGCTCTTGGGCAACAAACAGTAGAAACCAATACCTACTTTTCAAAACAGACGCCAAGTGTGTATTTCAATACTAAACTTCCAGTAAAGTTCAATATACCTTCTGAGGCACATTTTCTCTGGCTGTCGCAATTATTGCCTAGAGGTTTTAGAGCTTAAGCAGAGCATGCTTACAATTTCTGTCCTTTACGAAGCGAAGTAACAACACACAGGTACCCTTGCGTATAGTAACCCTCCTGCTACACGTATGGGGAGCTACAGCCCACTACACTGGGCAAGGATGGTAGAAGTCCCTTTCCCAAGACCTCAAATGTCTGAAGAATTGAACCTCTAAATGTCGTCTTTCCTTCCCTTCCATGAAATCAAAGATGGCTCAAATTCAGTGACCTAATTCTGACTCCACAGTCTTAACTGTCGTAACTCTTGATCTCTGTATCTCAGTCCTTTCCAAATTAGCACAAAATGCTCCTCAAGCTGCAGCAGAAAGTTATCTACTATCTGCTAAATCAGGTAGCAATATTCTAAAAATAATGCTCTAAATAGCAGTCAAAAAGCAATTAAATAAGTAATTTCAGAATCAATATAACATCTCAAATAAACAGAACTAGAAATATGGAACTGCAGTGCATAGTTCAAAAGAATATAAAATGAAATATTATTCAGAACTTTGAGAATTACCATAAGAAAAATGTACAACCACAAAGATACACAGGATCTTAGGCTTATTTATGTGAAATCTACTTAACAGTAACAATGTGTGAAAACTGTGGACATGTTGGTTAAATCTCCAAAGTTTTGGAAAAATGAAAAAAATGCCCTCACAAGTAAAAAAAAGACAGACCCTAATTTTAAGTTTTATTACCACTTACTGAATTCTGTGGATTGAGTCTCAGAGGCTGTCCTTAGCTTACATATGTGAACAGTCTGATCTAGGTAAAAAACCATGAACTGTTTGTACATTTGGGTCAATCAATGAAAACATACATTACATCTCAGAGACGCTACCTGATTACCACTAACCTGAAAGAAAGCCCGAGCTTCTCTGTACCTACATTCAAGAAATCTAGAGTGTGACATCTCCTCTAGAAAACTGGATGGATTTTTTGGAATTTGAACTTTTAAGTCATCAATGGAAACAAGCAAAAGTTCTGGCCTGCAGGGAAAGAAAGATGAGACATTACATCATTCAAGTCCTTTACAAAGCACGAGCCACTTTCTCCTGCGGCTCCAGTTAAAATCTTAATTCATACTACCAATTCATACAGTGTTTCTTCTGTCCAAATACACCCAAAACCGATTATAGAAGAGGAACAAGAGCTTCAACAAATTCCCCATACCTTCAAAATTTTGCTTAGAAAGAAATTCTATGTCCATAAGCCCATAGTTAGTTTGTCAGATCACTGATTCCTTTACTGACTCATGACTTGCACCGAATTTGTTCAGAGCTGTTACGCAGTGCATCTGAAAATTCAGGCTATTTATTTAGTCGTCTAAGTATCGGATGCACTTAACCAAATTTTACTCTGCACTTTGAGGTTATTTGCATTAAAAATTTAAAAATCGTTCAGCCTTCACAATGAACAAAACGTGAAATTTAACAGCTTACACAGTCAACTTCAAATGTTTAGGCACATAGCCAATAGAGATTCCGTGTTTTAAAAGGAAAGAAAGAATGGTGTCAATTTTAAGGAAAAAGTTACACAGATTTATTTTGACCCATGAAATGTTTGGCTGTTTTTCTGTAATTTATGGCATATACACGTACAGTACAGCAACACTGTCCTCAAAGCCTAGTAGTGTGTGCTTGGCTTTGAAAACAGCAACAAGATTTGCCATGATCTATATTTCCTGAAGCACTGCTATAGAAAGCATTGTAAGAAAAAGCAGGCATTTACAGTAACTTTACCAATGTAATGCAAAGTTTAAGCATAAGACTATGGACAAGTAACACCACCAGTTCAAACATTTATGCAAGAAAGGAGTCCCCTCGGCAGGTAAGAGCATGGGTTAAGTGCAACATGGTTTTGTGGAACAAATGTAACCTCTCTTTATTCATCTTCTTTAAGACTAATTATTTGGACTGTTACTGAATGTACTTCTGTGGCTTCTCCTTTTCATTTACTGCTCCGTATCTGTATTCAACTTTTGAATATGTATCGTTGCAGAAAGAACACCAAATATCTGTCAGCTAGTACTAGATTTCTTGCCAGTTCTACTTTACCCCTGTGTTGACAGAACAGATGGCTATCAACAGATTTCAAACCACTGACTTTAGCAGAAGATCCTCTGGTACATTCAACCTCAGTCATGACTTCTCTCATCTTTCTGCCTGCTTCAACACGGCTACACAGTAACTTCCTCTAAAGCATAGTTCTTAATTTACAAATGGTGGGAAGCTCTTGTTTTCAGGTAAACAGAATTGGATTTACCTTCATACCGTAATTTACCTGCAGTTCAAGGGCTGAATCATACAGAAGCTAGATTTTACAACCTACTTTAGGAAGAGAGTAATTTTATATACAGGAGAAGGAAGTTATTTTGGAAGTGCCATTATGGCTTTCTCCCTCCTCTGTCTTGAACTCACTTTTCATATGCTCCAGGATAGCGACCAAAGTGGAGTTTCCGGAAAGGCACAAACTTTCTGTCCATATGCTGCTTGAGTCTCAGGGGGCCGTGCCAGAGATAATTACCACTTCTCTCATAAAAGACCACCAGGTGAATGGCATGAGATGCTAGTTTAAATATGTAGTGCAAGGGAATTTCAGTTCCAGACAGGTCATCCATCCCATCCAAGCGGGGGTCCTTGTTTATAATCTTCAGCCATTGGAACCCCATTTTCTCAGCAGTTCTAAAAAGGCCCACCTAAAATTGAGGGAGAAGGAAGCTGAAGATTAGAGAAACCTAAATTGAACGCTAAATGCTTATTAACTGACATTATTCCCTGTTTTAATTTTCTAATCAGACTTAAAAACAAACTACTCAAAACATTCTAAGACCTTAAAGATCGGCAACCACAACCAATTCTAACTACTGTATTTTGTTGTCTTAAATTTTGTCCCTCAAACTATTCAATAAAACAACAAATAGATGCTGTAACCCATGCTTGGACTAAGTTTGCTCCTTGCCATAGCACCCTTCTCTGCATCCTCAGACTGTTCTCTGAAGTTATTCTTGTGCCGAACTTGGAGTTCTTAAGTCTTTGAATAATGATACCACTAATACAAAAACAATTACTGCAAAATCTTCTTTTATGATGTACATAAATACTTGCCTAAACCTCATCAAACACCTAACACTGCACCAGGTAACAGGCTTTCATATTTCCACAGAAAAAAGGAATGAAATTCTGGGTGATAGGAAAAGAACCAATCAGCATCTGAAGACCCTTCCAGTTACCTCCCTTGAAGTGTTTTATATAGGCATATCAGTATTTCGTCTGGATGCTACAGATAATAACAACAAGCCACAAAGGAATTGGGAGTTGGATTTACATTAGNGGGTAATAGGAAAAGAACCAATCAGCATCTGAAGACCCTTCCAGTTACCTCCCTTGAAGTGTTTTATATAGGCATATCAGTATTTCGTCTGGATGCTACAGATAATAACAACAAGCCACAAAGGAATTGGGAGTTGGATTTACATTAGTGTGTTGCCTTATTCTGAGATTCTGTAATTCCTTTACAGCTACAGGTAAAACAACTGCATGATCAGATCAAGACTGCCACCACTCTTCGCTTGAGTGGACTCCTTCAGTAAAATAGTCACAGATCATTTCAGTGTCTCCTGCTTTTTCTAAAAAAAAAGAAAAAAACTAAACCAAACACACCCCATCCACCCAAAACCTGTTTGTCACTGGTATCTTTACTCTGTATAAATTAACCTAATAAACATTTCCCGATGACACTTCATTGATGAAATTATCTTGGATTCCATTTTGTCCATCATCACATGCTACACCTCTATTTTTAACACATCCACTTAAAAAACTCAGAACAACAAAGAAAAGCAGAGATGCCAACACATTAAGTGACCAAATAAAATGGTGTTAAGTACAAAGAAGTACTAAAAAGAAATGTAAACCAGCAGACTATGATAATCTCTCCAGCCTTGTCACATCAATACCTGCATTTCCTCCTTGATAGATACCCAAACTCGAGATTTATTATGGCCATACCTACCTTAGAGGCTTAAGGTTTTAGGTTAAAGGCTACAGGCTTTCTTCCTTTCTAACGGACTGTTTTCTTTTTTCTTGTTGCTGCAGCCTCTTACTACAAGTGTTTATGAATATTACAGAGAGCTTCTAAAAACCTGCAGTTATCTGTAAATGACTCTTAGTATATCCAGGGTAGTGCGTGGATACCTTTTACTTCCTCTACCAATACCTTTGCAAGGCTTCCACACAACGAATTTAGATGCCATAACATGAACATGAAAGAATTATGTCACAAAATCATAAAACAGTTGAATGCATTACAATATACAAATGTGAACTGAACAAAAGGCACTCACTTCATATTTCCACGTTTTGTCCAGTAGTGCAAATGTAGTAAAGTCTCTTGGAGCACAAAAGTACTTGCATTCTGGACTAGGGCCATCAGGAGAACTTCTGATCTGTTCAATGTCTTTATCAACCAGTCCCAGAATCAAAGGATCGATCAAATACACTGGTATATTGTGACTGGATATTAAGCCTAGGAACTTCCTAACCACGTGCTGTTTGACAGAGGATAAAATTAGAAGTTAGAAACACCATCTTTAATCATACAAAGGTTAATACATTAAAACTCTTAGACAGAAGGAAAAAAAACCCCATTGATAGACAGAAACCTTATCCCTCAGCACATTTTCTGAGCATGCTCTTTACTTCCATGAACACTTGTGGAAATTGAAATTTTCAGAACAGGCTGCCCTCATGCTTTCCAGGTCTCTAAGACCAGAGCTTTCAGTTTCAATTACAACCTTCCACAAATTAAAGCACTCTAACTCTAGGGTGCTAGACTTGAGAATGGACTCTAGGCTGCCTAAGCTCTGGATTCTTTTCAGTTCTAGATTGAGTTGGAAAGCACTTGAATAAACCAGAGATTATAGAACGAGTTGTGATGCATGTGTGGGTGCTGAGGGAGCTGGCTGATGTCGATTCAAGGCTGCTCTACAACATCTTGAAAGCCCATGGTGGTCAGGAGCTGCTCCTCAAGTCTGTGAAAAGGCAATTCTCATGTCATCTTCAAAAAGGAGGATCTGGGAAACTCTGATCGTGTTAACTGCAGCCCCCAGGAATCTTCTGGAGCAAAAGCCCCTGGAAAGTCACATCCAAGCACATGAAGGACAAGGATGTGATTGGGAAAGCCAGCCAAAGGCAAGCTGCACCTAATCACACTGACTGCCTTTACATAAGTCTGTGCGCAAGATAAGAGCAACGGACATTGTTCATATCTCAACTTTAGCAAGGGTTTTGACCTGCTCCCAAACAGTATCCCCAAACCTCAGGCATGACGCCTGCTGTATATGAAGAGGTGATTCAGTGAGAAAGCAGGAAGCAAGTGTTATCCAGCCTCTGGATACTAGCGTGCCCATGGCACTCAACCATGGCAACACTGCATAAGGGGTTAAAAGCTGTAGCAAGATGAGAGGATTTATTAACTTGACTCAGTGGAGATTTTTAATCAAGTACATTTAAATGTCCATGGCACACAGAAGATTTATAGCAATCATAGCCACTCTGCTATTAAAAATATTGCTGATATATTTAACTGTAATAGCTAAATTTAACAATGTAAAGTACTGCTCTAATCAGAAAAAGTAGTTTGCTTGGAACAGCACTGTCAGGCTTTATACCTGTTACATCTCAAGGTTTCTAGAAGAGGTGTGATAAGGGAAAACAATGGCCTGCTGCCCAGGCTACCTACCCAGCAAGCTGACCCTGGCTTTCTAACTGAAGCTCTAACCTTCCCGCTGCCCGTCTGTTGAGTCTGTTCAATCAGACTCCACAGGCCAACGTCCAATTCTGGCACTGGGCTTTGGCTTCAGAGAGATGTGAAAAAGTGAATGAAGGCAGAATGTGGATCAACAAACATAATTTAGGCAGCAGCACTACATGTGCTGTACAGGCAGAAAGAAGGCCACCCCCTTAGTGATTTCAGCTACATGGAACCGAAAGGTAAGTGATGTCCTAGCATTATTTCTGTAACGGAAACTAGCAGATCAGACTAACGAACAGGAAGCAAATTGGTGCAAAAATATCTACTTTTTCCTCCACCCCCTCTCCAGGGAAACAGATACTTTTATTTGAAATGTAAACAATTGGTAGAAAGAGATGGCGATGATATCAAGCAGTTAAGAGAAATGTATTCAAATAGAGTATTTTGGACTCATCATGCAGGACTCTGAAGAAAGCCTGGAGAGCAACAGGTCCCTGGCAGGCCTGTAGAGTATTCTGCTTTGTTACTAATGATCTCGTGAGATGAAGTTAAAGCTTAATGAGAACTCTGTCCACAGACTGGCAGATTGGAAGCCCACTGTGACCACATCACCTAACACTTATAACAGGTAGTTTAAAGGCGTGCCACCGCCAAGAATAGTGAGGCATTCCTGGTGCAAGCCAGCAAGCAGTCCACAGAATAGTTGATTTGGATTGCTCCCAAGAACAGCTCTTAACCCGAGCATCTTTCCACTTGCTCAACAGAAAGAAGGCATTTAAACGGCAATTTTGTTAACTAGCTACATTATCACATTGTATCCAAAGCGAAAGGCAGCCACCTCCGGCGCATAGTTCTCTTAACCATCTGTGCCGTTTTTTCCGCTGGGAGATCTGCTAACAAAAGACTTCTGTAAAAGTGTTTCCAAACAAATGCTAACTACAAATATCAAAACTGAGCTTCTGATTTCCTGAGCCCAACATGATGTTTTGGTTGCACTCCATCACGAGTGACTTTAAGTAAGACACAATAAAAAATACCCTGTTTCAAGTATCCAATGGCACACCTAACACTGCTCCTGAACGCCAGAATACACCAATTGGCGAATGCTGAAACATAACATTTTCCTGCTTTTGAAGAGTTTTCTGATCCAGGATAAACAAGTAACACAAAACACTGAGCAGCAGGTTAACCAACGGCAGTGAGCAAACGGGTATTCTGTGACCTGAGACCTGCAGCCGATTCTTCTACCGTGCTACTGACTATCACATAAGCTGCATGTCAAATTAGCCAATTTTTCAATACCCGGTCTGAAAGAACGCAAAAGCCTGGATCAAAACTTCTGTATTGGAAAGAACAAGTTTTGCTTCTTGAAACATTAACAATAATAAGGACCGCACAGGCAAAGGCTGCTGAGTTGTAACCGTTTCTCGATTCCACTTTAAACTCATGTTTTGAAACACGTTATAACTTCACTCAGTGAAGAAACCATCTCTTAGTCCTGAATACTAGAAAATCCCCAGTGAAGATGAAAGAAAACTGGGCCCTGAGTTTGCAATTCCCTGTGAGTTCTCTGAGACTTGCTAAAGAACTGTATGAACCAATGACATTGTACATACCCATCTAGTGCTGTCTTGGCCTGGCTGGCTTCCTCTGACTTTGGAAAAAACTGCTGCGTTCTATCAAAACCAAAGAAGAGGACGGGGGGAGAGAAAGAAAATATAAAAACCTAAGTTACAGTTGAATCACTGCTTAAGATTTCTTAACAGGATATGCAGGGGCATTTATTCAGTTAGTACTTTATCATTATGGCTGTGGTTACACCTCTGGTCACTCCAGTACAGTACTGAATGTGAAATCATAAACAACTGCTCTGGCTTTGTGTATTCAGAAGGACAACGAAGCCATGGGGAACTCCAGACATGCAAGCACTGTATGATCAGGCCTCAGGTTTCTAAATCAGTAAGCCAGCAAATGTAAATTAAGAAGATGACAAACACTATTACGCAAATACCACCAGGGGAGAGACAGCAGGACTATGCCTCAATCTTTCCAGATGTAATCCTGGACAATTAAATTTGAAAGAGAATATATTCATATGACAAAGCTAAGGCAACTAGTGGCTCAGCTTTTAGCTTTTCAGAAGCATGAAGAACTTCTCATTCACAGCCCTATTTACAACCTATAAAGAAACTACAAGAAAGAAGTCAAAGGTTGTGGTTCCACCTAGCACTAAGACTGCCTGCATTTATTAAGATTGTCCTCACCAAAAGAAAAACTCATGAAACGCGATACCTATGTGGTTCTTCTGTAAAAATAAAATCAGGTCCTTTGTTGAATCTGCATTGCATCTGTAAAGTCATCAAAAAACCACAATATTTAATTTACAGTAACATTTGTCTCTTCTTTCCATTACAAAAAAAAAAAAAACACAGTCAGCTACACATCCCACGGGTGGTATAAAAGCACGATTTAATCTATAACATCTAAAAAATTATGAACATTGAATCACAAAGCAGTAAGACAACTGTGAAAAAGCTGTATTTTCTTTTAAAAATACCACTGTTGAAAATAAATGCTGCCTTCTTCTAGTTTGACTTCACCTTCAGTAAAAGTCACTTAACAACAAGAGCAGGAAGGCTCGTGAAAACTAAAACTCTTAGTGGCTCCGACTCGCAGCTGAGAACACCTGCATCCCACTTCAGAATTAACAGGATGCCTCTGGCTGACGCAACGACTTAAATATCAGGCTGACAACTGAAATCTGACTGTTCCCCTGCCACCAGAAACTCGCTCGGGCTACCTAGCCGCTTCACGTTGATCCTATAGGGATTGCTAGCCGTGTGAGGAAGTTCGGGGGTAGCATTAATGCCGCTAAAGGACTCCAAAGCGGGTCGGGCATTACACGCCAGGTTACTCCACAAGAGCAAGCCTATGCAGGCCGGCGCGCTCTCACCTTCTGCGATAGGTAGAACTTGTAGTAGTACAACTGGAAGAGGAGGAAAGCCAGGCTGGTCAGGGAGAGGAGCGCCAGGACCACGTTCTTATTAATTTTCTGCATTAGTCTTCGGGGCGCTCTCGATCACCGCCTGGAAGCAGCGCGGCGTCGCTCATCCTCTCCGGTCTCGCAGCTTCTTCCTGCGCGCCAGCAGAGGAAAACGGGGCGCTGAGCGGGCCGCACCGCCAGCCCGCCGGCTACAGCCAGCAGGCCCGAGCCGGGCGCCGTGGCTGCACACAGGAGCCCCGCGGACCCCGTCGGGGGCTCAGCTACGGGGGCCCCGGGGACCGTCACCCCCCCGCGGCCCGCCCCGCTCCCACCGGGCCGCGGCGCCGCAGGCTCCC
>VZSC01012621.1:594339-616587 GCA_013398225.1 Steatornis caripensis
CCCCCTGCCCCGCCCCACCGGCCGAGCCCCGCCGCGTAGGAAGGTAAAACGAGGGAAACGCAGGCACGTCAGACTTCATGTTTCTGTATTGATACAAAACGCTCGCAACACGCACAGGTCAGAGACAGAACAGCGCTCCGCGGGCCGCACGGCACCCCCGCCGCTCCCACGCAACGCAGGGTCGCCCCTGCTCGGCCTAGCGCCACGTCAGGGCCTCCCCTTCCAGCTGGGCGTTCAGACTGACTGCTCCGAGTTCAGCGGCGGGCGAGGGCGTTCCGTGCCAACTGAACTCACTGCCACCATCTCTCGAACGCTGAGCGTCAGGTTCACAGTCTGCAGTGTTTTAGCGCAATGGGGATCCCAAAGGCAGATGTCCACCCTGAGGGAACCAGTCAGTTTCGCCAGTCTGAATATGAAACAGCAGCAACGTGGGAGAGGAAACAGGATCTGCACATTTGTACATCAACCTCTGCTTTTTCTGCTTAGAGGACGGCTAAAGAAATAAACCTCAGCCACCCGTGTTTGGTATTTGGAGAAGCACCTATCACCTGGATGCTTTTAAATCATCCTTTCTGAAATTAACATCCCCTGCTGCAGTTCATACATCTTTCCATAGAAACAAAGCCACAGTTTTCTGGTGTATGTATTAAGCACTCCAGGGAAACCTTCAGTTCCTTACAAGTTACTCTGAAGTTCTAACTCTGAAAGACTACCAGTAATCAGTATTTTTAAAAAATAAAAATCTCATTGTGGTCGTACAGAAGAGATCTCCTGTCAGCCACCAAAAAGCATCAACTCCAGAGCAGAGATTCTCAGGGAGTATTAAAACCACCAGGGATATTATATGTAGCGTTAACTACTGGGCAAAACTACAGACCTTCAAAAGGTCTAGTCCATTGCCAAAGAAGAGCCCCTCCAATCCCGGAAGTGGATTACCCTAGGAAAAAGTAACTCTCCAGGCTGCGTGCATCCCTCCCTAGCTGCACATACAACTGGTGCACCAACTGCAACAAAATACCACCAATATATTGGTAATGGACAGACACTGGCTCAGAAAAAAAAGAGTCTAAAAAAATTCTAAAGTGCTTAAGGCAATTCTTCATATCCCCATTTACTAAAAACAATTGGACTAGCTGTCAGCAGCAAAAAGTTTACATCTGTGCAAACTATTATATAACAAATTCATCCTTTAAGGGTAAAAAGTCACATGTTAAGTTCATCTAGGACATCAGTTAAACTAAAACTTGCAAGTCATTGTATGAAATATTTCAAGCTTTCTTCTAACTAACTGTTAAAGAAAAGTTACATTTTTACATGGTGCATATCAAATTTACCTTGCAGGTTGCACTACATCCTGCTAAAAAACCTTCATAGTTTAAATGCTCTTATGTAGGGTTGGAGATTACTCACGGTTCTTTCTCACTACACATTAACTTATTGTAAACATTCGCTTTCTTTCCAAAAAGGGAAATTTAAATAGAACTGTAGGTGAACACCCAAGATCAAGCCAGTGACTGGGCAGTGTGAACAGGTACTAGCCCTAGCCTGTTTCAATGTCTGTCTACGACAGGCATTCAATAGAACAAGTCTCAAAACAAGAAGCATCTGTCTTAACCGTCCTCTCTCTAAACACCACCAGGGTCCAAGGATGCAAGTCTCACTCTGTCACATACAATTAAATTCATAGCAGCTGAGCCCCTAGAACTGCCAGTCAGGTGTTCATTGCAGTAAAAAGGAAAAAAGTTAGTAAGAAATATTTACAGTTACTACACAGACTATTCAGATAACATCTGTAGATAATGTGTGAAACTGATTCATACACTTCATTTAAGAACTATGTCACCTTCCAGCATCTTGGTTTCAAGACCCAAACCACTAAACTGGCAGAGGAAGGTACAGTAAAACTGGGAATTGTTTTGCACTTTCTTCTGCAAAAGAGATTACAGCTAACTTTGTTCACAATACAAATATTTAGAGATGCTCAAGTTCCAGATATGACATAAACATTAGAGGCTAACCATCCTGTCACCTTCATGATTTCTCAAGAGAAACAAAACTTTCTAGAGCAGGTACTAAAATTAAGAAGAAAATTGAAGTTTTCCACTGAACATAACCAATTTATTGTGAGTTGTTACCACGATCTTCTCTTGAGAAGTCTTGATGACGCAAAGGACTCGTTGATACTAACAAGATTTAACATGATCAGATGGTCATGTTTTTACAGACTAGAAGATACACAGAGGAAAAAGTACTTTGGCGCTGGAGGAAAGGAGCCAATTCATTACAGATCATATAAGGATGAATTTGAAACAATTCTCAGGTGATATTAGGAAAAAAATCTTCAGTTAGGAAACAGTTGATTCAAGTGTGTATCTAAAAATTACTTCTATGCTCCTGGACCTGATTAGAGGGAAGGAAGTAGATTTACACAGTCTGTAATACACAAGTAATTCTCATTGAAAACTTAAGATTTTCCACAAAGAATATGACATGGGTTTTTTTAGCTCTCCTATATTATGAATCATTCAACTATTGTTACTAAGTTTCCAACTAGGAGTTGAGAACACACAGGCGCAACACTTCATTAATTTGTGAACAAAAACATATAATCACAGATCCAGAAGCAGATCGTATGGTAGCTGGCAAAGCATTTGCTCACTTTCTACTTTTATTGCCCTTAAAAAAGGGGAAGGCATTAAGTTGGAGGCTACAAAGATGTCCTTTAGAACATGATCCTCTGAAAGCCAGTCTCATAGCCACACACACATGGCATATAGTACAAGCTAGCAAGTGAAGAGTGGGATGCTATATATGAGCTACATTTCTGCTGGATAAAGAAATCACGCGAATTTTGGACTTCTCTGGTTATCCAGAAAGTTTCAGGAATACTCACTAGGCTAGTCAAAACAGGTAGCAAAAATGTTCGCCTGTCATCAGAAGGTACTGCCCTATTCACCAGGAATTGAGTGCTGCTTCTGCTCAAAGCCAGCTTTGATAGACACAGCTGTTCAAAAAGTCTTAGCCAGCCTTGAAGATGGCTTGAGAAAAGCTGAAAGATGTTTTTGGAATAGCCCTCCTGCCCCACCTTCTCTGGGGAAATGCATTTAAACTAAACCTCTCAAAACCCTCGTTCCCAGCCTCAGCTGCATTGCAGCTTTGCTATCAGCAGACAAAGATTCAGTTTGTCATTGGCATCTGAGGAACAATGTGAATTGCTGATTATCAGAATCCAATTAGATAATGCCACAAAACTGGAAAGCCAAGAGATCACCCAAAATTAAGACCTTCTCAGACAGCAGTACCATGCTGTAATTTTTAAAAAGCTCTGGATTTTTGGTTCCAAACCTCTTACCTGAAATAGTTCCTGGCTCAATGGCTGGCTAGCAAGATGCATCTTCACCGAGGACAGAAGAATGTTTTAAAATACCTTTAAATTTTTGTATTTTGTGTAATTTGTGATAAATGGGAGCCAGACTCAAAATATATGATATCTAAATGTGTTACTCATGGGAAACTGGATTTTGTATCATAAAAAAATCTGACTGCTCTTACTGTTACTTCATATGAGGCCTACAACTTCTTATAATACTCTTTTGAAACCATATGCCGTGATATTTTGCCAGGCTAGGCTAGCAAATCAATATTCTTTTTGAAATGCATGTTTGATATCACAAGTCCTACTGGGAAGCTCAGTAATCATAAAATAGATAGTCAAGTAATTAATGTTAGGAGAGGTAAGAAAATGGTATTTGTTATATTCTTCATAGAAAAATCATATTCATAACAAAACTAATATTCAAGTCTATAACAAAATGCTTAAATACAGTATTAGAAAAAGTACATAGTTACAGCTCCTGATTTCCCCACTATTTTTTCAATTAGGCAACAGTTCCATTTTCCGTCTAACATTTCTGTCTGGATTCACAGTAGGTTCTTAACACTTTAGCCCCAAACCTTTCCGCTATCAGTACCCAGGCCTTAAACAGCAGTAGGTAGCAAACCCAGTTTAATCCAATGCTCACAAGCTTCTGTGAGTAGCAGCTACACAGAGAAAAAAAAACAACATTCAGCAGCAGAACTGTTTAATAGACATTATTAGGCAATATTGTTTAGGCTGCTTGTTGAACCACTCAATCCATTTTCACTTTTCTGGAGTGTTTTCACAGCACTTGGCACCTGCAATCCAGTACTTACTGTAAGCCCACCACACCAGATCTAAGGGAGGAGGAGGGGAGGGGAAAAAAAAAAAATCAATATGCTGAACATTATGAAGCATCCACATCTCTCTTCTCCCATGCCACAATGGAACCAAAACAAAACTTACCCTGCAGCTGCATGTGTCTTTTCTTTTGCTCCCTAACCACAGCACTCAAATATTCTAAACACATAGAAGCTAATTTTTAAGACCATGAAGTCTAAGATGCTTCACATACTATGCTTTATGACTCTAAGTTTATAACCAAGTCTAAGATCTAATACTAAAAGACTTGGTCCTAGTAGGAAAACTTCTTTGAAGACCGATGTGCTAGCAGCAAGTACTTAGTGTGACAATGAAAAGCAATACTCTCACTATGCTCTAATGTCTGAAAGCAGTGCTTAGCCTCAGTATGTCATGGCAGACTTACGTCAACGTAAACATATTAAAAAAACAAGTTTTGAGAAGCTTCAGGGGCACAGGTGCCAGTGACCTCTATCTACAACTCAGATCCATGAATGTATCTCCATCTTTATGAATAAATTAGAGAGCTATAGTGAAGTAGCTTGTCATTTTTATTTTAACTGTTTAGGGTAACTGAAGCAGTGTCTTTAAGACTGCTATCACTAAGTACTAAGTACTAAGAGCTGTATAAGATGCAGACTTAGGCTGAACTGTGGTAAGCAAGTGTTTTCTTGGATGCCTTAGGAACTGACTTAATGAGTCAGCCTTAGCAATGTTAGAGAGATGACTAACACATGTATCCCAACAGTTCTGAAGTTATTCTGTTCCTCATATGTTTAAAAGGATCAGTAAGGCGCTTAGTCACCTCCAAAACAAACAGCTATTAAAAAACCTAGACTTCTGTTGTCAGTACATCTAGCCAACAGTAGAAATGGTGAAAGGAATTCTGTCTGATACAAGTGAAAAAATCACGTGTTTGGAAATGCTAGATGTAAGGTTGCCTGGGCAAGTTACTACTTTTCCATTCCTCCTCCACACACAAAGTAATAACCTTATTAATTGGCTTAATCACACTTTATAATTACCATGCTGAGTTTTCTGTTTGCTGAATTACAAGAGGCTAGATATAAGTGTCTAGGCAGCTGAGCTGTTAGTATGAACTAGCATGCTAGCCTCCTCCAGATTCATAAGTTTCCCCAGACCTGCTCCCAAAGCATGATGCACTTGACGGCACCTTATAACACAGCTGAGGCCTCCAAATTTAGTTACTTAAAAAAATTACTTAAATCATTAAAGCAAAACAAATACGCACTAACACATTTTTTGCAAAGTTTGAGTATTTAGAACAACAGCAAATTTTCACTGATTACCTCAGAGCCAGAAAAAAGTTATGCAGATCAGTGAAATGACTGGCAAGAAAATCCCACTGAGCTTTTAAAGATTTGAAAGCTGGAATCTTGTATCTCAGAGGGAAGCATCTGGTGTTGTTCTGTCTCATGACACCTGCTCTGACAGCTTGCAGCATCTTGGTCTCCTATCTGCATCAGTTTGGGTCAATTATTGTAGCAAGCTCATCAACTACCAGAATGTGCTATTAATTTATCCTATAAAAATTCAATTACTTTTATTTACATAGCTGAGACATCTAAGTGCAGAGTTGTTCTACTGAGTGCTATTACAAGCACCACATGAAATAAAAAAGAAAACAATTAAACATTTTAAAGAATTATTAGTCAGCCAAAAACAGTGCTCTGAGTTTCCTCCTTTAAAGAGCAATTAAGTCTTCAGTAAACAGAATTCAGTGCTATGAAATGAAGAAAAATGGTATAGATACTGACCATGAAGCCCGGTAATAATGGCTGGGTAAACTTTGTTCTGAAGGTGTGTAACAGCTCCTTTGAGTTTGCATTATAAAATGCAAGCTGACCTAAAAGAGGCAGAAAACAAGTCGAAATCTGTGCTTAAATGCTACTGCTGTGTAACTTCTTGTAAAATTGATTCTTTTTCAGGGAAAGATTTCCAGAACACAGTAAATACAGTCCACATGACTGAAAAACTCTCAGTTAGTAGCTCTGTCACAGAGGAACCCACGTCATTTGACATAAGCACTATTACACAAAGAGCTCTGGGCCGTATTTTCATAAGAGACTAAATCAATCTGGAAGTAATGTACTACTCTAGCCTTGTATTACTTCAACTTGACATGGATAACTAACTAAGTTTTTAGCTAAGTCTTGTAAGGTTGTAATTTACCTCCATCAAAGTCGCAGTATACTCCTATTCTGTCTGGAACAGGTATATCTAGCGTCTTGGTTTTATTATTATGTTTTGCTGAAAATGTGGTTTGCAACCAGTTGTTGACGTGGATGCACCAGCTTGAGTTAGTCTTTCCCAGCTGGTCAAATTTCCCCAGGCTTCTGTATGTTACTCCCACGCTATAGGATTTGCAGTCCTTCTGGGCTCTCACCTCCCAGTAATGCTGTCCACTTTCAACAGCAGTATCTCCTAGCGAAAAAATAAATACATTTAGTTGCTATAATTAAGCGTATCTTACAATGCTTCCGTCCTTATAGGCACCAGTGATGTCTTCTGTTTTAAGGTGAAAGCTTAGAAATACCAAAATCGGAACGATAGGAACACAAAAATTAATGTATAAGAAAATAGAATATAAATATAAAATAGAATAATGAGACAGTTTTTACTTACACTCATTGACACAAGATACATTTAACATCAATTCACACTTAATAGCACTGAATGCCAGATGCTAAGAGCTTTGTAATAAGAGCTTCAACAGACTTGAAGACACTCGCTGCAGCATAAAATTCTGGTGTTATATGGGCAAAACTACCTCTGTGCAGAACAGCACCAAATACACAGCCTTGAACAATCACAAGTTTTCCCTCAAATTCTTACCTAATCTGGCCTTCCACAGCATTACACCTCTAACAGAAGTAAAACATTCATCTTACCCAACACTGTGTACGATTCACCAGTAAAATGATCTCTGCTGCCCCTCGCTGAGGATCTTGTGCTAACAGATGTCCTCTTTGGAGATGGTGCACCACTTCTAAGAAGACATGAACCATTCACGATTTGGATGCAATTACAGAAACACACACTCAAACATGTTTTCCTTAGGCAATTAGGGTGCAATAAACATACATAAGCTATTGAAATGGCATGTTAGTTCAGCCACTTAACACCTCTAATAGTATGCATGCACAAGAACTGAGAGAGAAGAGATGACAGCCAGAAAAAAAAAATACAAGACATTGTAACAAACAAGTTTAGAAGCAACTGAGAAAGGAAACAGGAAGGGAAAAAAGCAGATGTGTGGCACATGGTTTGAATGAAAGCCTGTATAAAACAGTGTTTCGCCTGTACTACACAGTATCTTAGAGAATTCACTTTTCTGGTTTTCCCCTTAAGACTTCTAATAAGTCTTGAATATCAGCTACAACAGATAAGTATGGATGCACTGCTGATATTCAATGCCAAAATGCCTGATTTTCACTGGAATTTAAATTTTAGTGAATGGGAAAATAAGAAATGATTGTGTTAAAGGTAGGTTTTTCAGCACATATCTGGCTTGTATAAGCAATAACTGAAATCTCAGGAAAAAGGGTAACCTAATGAAGAATGAAAGGAATAAAATTCTGAAAGTTTTATTTCAAAATATACACATTGAAGATGATACAAAACCCAAAAGTGTCAAATCTAAACACAATTTATATTAAAAAAGATGAAGGGAGACTTCCAAAGTTTAATGCATCACAGCTCTCCTCAAAAAAAAAGCCAAACACCAAAAAAGTATATTGAAGAGTCGGCATTTTATTTTGTTAACTCTATCAAAGACCATACAAAACAAAACTGTGTCACAACACATGATGCTAAGAAGCACACAGCAACTCCTCAAGAGTCACTATAAAATTTAAGAGGCTGATCCTAATCAAGAAAAGCCGATTTTCTAATCATAGTTTTAAAAAGTATTCTCAGGAAGAAAAAAGCAAAATAAACGAAGACACACTTTGCTCTGAGAGTATTCTAATGAGCAATCAGTTGCATAAAAGAATAATTTTAACGTAATGAGGCTTTCAAATGTTTTATTTTACCTCGGTTATGCCCTCAAAAATAACTCCTAGCAGTTTAACTATTCAACAAAATGAAGGCTATTTGCAAATTACAGTGAATACTAAACCTCACTAGCCAGGGAATCACATCTGATTTTTATTTTAAAGGCAATCAGTAGCAAAGAATTTTAATTTCTAAGTAATAGCTATGCAGTTTACAGTTTAATTTCATTGACAAATTTAGAAGTACACAATAAGTCTTTGAAATTCACATGTGAGAAGTCATGAAGGCATTTTCAAATCCTCATCTTCTCTAGTCTATCACACATTAGCATTAAAAGAGTTACCACTCAAGTTCTCTCTCCAACTTTTCCTTCAGTTACAATTTGGTAAAGCTAACCGCTACTTAAATGTCTACCAATACAGTGAAGTTTAGCTAGTTTCCTTTCCAATTCATTCAACACTGATTTCAAGTTTTCTGCAATTGTCCTCAAATACCATTTCATAAAGGATTACAAAACGCCCCTTTTGCACAGTATCTTCACTAAAAGAAAGTCACACCAATCAAAACCTGAATCATATTAAGTTGTCCTAATAAGTATGCTGGGATCTCTGGTTCATCTTCATGACTAAGTTTGTTTTATTCCAATTACAGAAGTCTACAAGAAATCACTGATTAAAAGGTTGTCTACTTTAGCATCACCATTTAGCATCCAAACTTGCCAGTACTGATCAGAAGACAGCTAAGGTTCTAAATTGCTTGCAAGAGTTACCTAAAGGGGATAAGTGTATATTATGCAGGTCCACCACATCAAATGCTTTTAAACTTTAACATGGAGGAAGCTGTAGTTTACTTACCAAAGAAAAAGGTAACAAGTGATAGCATGTGGAAAAAAAAAATAAAGGCAAACCAAGAATTAAAGCATAATTTCAGAGGGAACCAATATCCAGATTCCGTCCTGCTTCAAGTGCATCAGAGATCATTCACTCACACTTCCAGCACAAGCTGCTGAAATTTTTCTGTTAGATTCAGTATAAACAAGTTATGCAGAAAGCAGTGTGGCCATTTAGAGAATAACCATAAGAAAAATGCAAGCACTTTGCTAGTCTTTTCTCAAAGTTAGGACAACATTATAAGGTTCTCAATACCATTTATTTTGTTCAAGTCTTCTGTAAATGGCCACCGCATGTGCTTTGTCCACTCAAAATCTAACAGCCTTTAACAGTTCAGACAATGACATTAAATATTCGCCATAAAAGTTTGAAAACACAGTTGGGTTTTTTCCTCCCCCCCGCTAGTGCTTAAGTCTCCCTTCCAATATAGAAAGGTAGGAAATTTTATAGCAGAAAGTCAGTTTGGTGCCCATTTTCCAATACAGCATAGTCTTCATTATCTAGTACAGTATCTGATGCATTTTTTCCACTATTCAGTGACCAGACAGTATGCTGTTATGGTTAGGAATATTGCCGACTGCACTGCAGTTAGTCTCAGTTTTCTTACCCATTTCAGCATATAAAACATATTCCAAGCAGTATGTACTCTCTTTTGGAGAAGAAAAGCCAAGGAGTGATATCAGAAGTTATCCAGAGGCTTTATTCTAGCCTAACAAGCGTTAGAGATCATTAAGCATTTTATTGCCGTTATGTCTTTCCAACTTTTGAAAGCTGCACCTTTGATGCTTAAAACATTTTCCAACTTTTTCCACCAACTATGGAGCTAGCTTCAAGTTTTCCCTCTAATAACACCGCCACAGACATACTCTTAACAGGGAACAAAAGCCTCCTGCAAGAATCAAAGCTCACCTAAATCTCCTGCTAGAAAAGGTCAGCCTGAGATACAAAGTTGAACAGGTGACCATGTCCTTCTACCCAAGCAAAGGCCAGAACTAGGGAAGTTCCTCAGCGACAACTACAAAGACAGACCAAGGTATAAGACTCCTAGAGTTTGCTGAGGAAGTAGCACTATCTCCAAGAAAGCTTTAAAACTTCATTTAGCAGAAATTGATATGCTTTGTGTAGTAGAACCTTCGACACTGCACAGCTTCAAGACCTTACTCAAACTTTTCTTTACTGCTGATCTCAAGCCAAACATATGTCCAACTGATGGATGAATACAGAGGCATAAAACCTATACAAAATTAGGAACCTGGGCATTTGTTTTGGTCCCACAACTTCTAAACCAGTGAAATAGAACAAGAGAGCAAAAACAGGAGAAGTGATTTCTCAAACAAGAGTTTTATTAGGAAAATAATGAAAAAAATTTACACTACAAAAACACAATTGCACAAGGAATAGAATATTTCAGCTGCCTTTAAGTATCAAAAACGAGGCGCTCTCATTTGAATAATCAGTTCCACAAGTAGAATTGCTGTGAAGTTTTTTTTACACAAGCCATCAGGCTAAACTTCATTCTCTTTGAAAGCATAAAAACACATTTCTTTTCCTCTGATGCCTAGTAACAGCTATAGCACAAGTGCAGAGACAAAATAATTTTCAGATTCAAAAATAAGAACTAAAAAAATCTCTTTAAAGTTCTCAGAAAGGAACTCATTACTGCATTTGTAAAAAATCTAGTGTGCCATAATGTGCCAGAAGGCTAAGCAAGCATCAATCTATCTGTAAATAACAGGGATCTCTGTATCAACACTAGAACACAACGCTCTTCCAACCATTGCAAGACAGGTCTCCCACAAACTAGGCCTCCCCAGAAGACTGTTTTGCAGCCACTGGAAAATACAGACATTCTCTATGCATCCAAATTAAGCTTCAGAATAATTTTTAAAAGCATGTGTACTTTTACTGATAAAGGCTATTAGATTTATTTCTCACTGCATCAAGCAAACGAAAGTAGCATAGAGTCCCAACAAAACTAGATGCTAGATCCTAGGAATAAGAGGTATATTATCACCTTCTATTGCTCTTCAGCAGAGGATTCTGGCCACTGTTGACAGAAATAAGTAGTCATTAAACAACTGTTCTATGTTTTATTACTATAGTAAGTTATCTCCATTTTTAATATGCCACTAAAACTTATTCTACTATGCTTCTAGCAGTACATGCCTATTTGGGAAGGTATTTGTTCATAAATTATCGAGCAGTGCTCTCTATACCAAAAAAAGCACATGTTCAAAGTCAATTAATTGTCTTTGAGGAAGAAGCAGCCAGGTCTGTGGACAAGGCAAGAGCAATGGACACCGTTCACATCTTGAATTTAGTAAGGCTTTTGACCCATTGCCACAGTATTCCCAAACCTCAAGAGGTGAGATATATACACTGCATAGTGGGCCGTAAGCTGTCTACAGAGCCAGTTGAACACCAGGCTCACAGCTATGGATCGAGTTCTCCAGATGACAGAACCCCAGACAATAGGACAGGCTGGGAGACAGCTGAGGGAAGAGCAATTCTACAGAAAAGCAGCTGGGAGTCGTGGTGGACAACAGGAGCTGACAAGACGTGGACAACAACAGTGGACAACACACCGCACTGTGGCCTTTTGGCAGAGGTGGCCAACCACATCCTGGGCTGTAGCAGCAAGACAGCAACCAGGAGGCAAAGGCAAGGGACTGTTCCTCTCAATTTGGCACTTGTCATATTGAACCTGAAGCCTTGTGTCCAGGTCTGGGCTCCTCAGGTCTGTACACTGACATACCAGAGGAAGTTCAGTGGAGGGCCAAGAACACAATTAAGGGACGGGAACACAGGGAGATAATTGGGTTTGCTCAGCCTCAGGAAGAGAAAAGAGCTAATTGCTGTCTAACAACATAACAGGAAAGTACAGAGAGGATCAAGCTAGACTTTTCTGAGAGGATGCACACCAATAGCTGAGGGGCAGTTGGTACTCATTGCACCACAGGAGATTCCAGTCAGATATCAAGATACTCCTCCCCTCTCATGAAGCTGGCCTGGAACAGAGGTCCAGCAAGCTAACACATTCTTCACCCTTGGATATATTCAAGGCTCAGACAGAGTAGATTGATTTAGCTGAAGTTCATCCAACCACATTTATTCGGCAAGTCTGAATAGCACACATCTAAGTGCCTAACACTCAACAATCTAGGAAGAATTGAAATTACTTAGCACTTTTCCTAGATGAAAATAGTTGGTAAGTATGTTTAGGGCTGCCATTTTTGCAAGAGTTATGTTCCACATCAGTTATCTTTTGCTACCTTACTTGTTTTATTGGTACCTTTTCCTCACCAGCGAGGGTTATGAGATAATAAATTCAAACATCAACTACAGTATCAATTTCATATAACTTTACTTTTCCAAAAAGACAAAGCAGCCAGCTCTTATTTTTTACACTAGAAAAGCTGTCTTTTCAACAGTACTGACCTGCAACACTAACAAACATAGAATTACATCAGTTGCTTACTGACATTTACCTTCTCTACTATATTGGGTTTACATGGCAAAGTTTTGGCAGCAGAGAGGCTGCAGGCATGGCTTCTGGGAGATGATGTCATAACCTGCCCCCTGGCCAGACAGAACCAGTGTCAGCCAGCTCCAAGATGGATCTGTCACTGGCCAAAGCTGAACCAATCAGTGATGCTGGAAGTGCCTCTGTGATAACATGTTTAAGAAAGGGTAAAAACTGCTCCACAAGAACAACTGGGAGAGAGGAGTGTGAGTATAGACACCCTGCAGCCCGTGGAGGACCCTACACCGGAGCAGGCGGATGTGCGTGCAGCCCATGGGAGGAGACTGTGCTGGAGCAGGCTCCTGGCAGGACCCATGGGGAGAGAAGCCCACACTGGAGCAGGTTTGCTGACAGAACTGCTCTTGAAGGTCTGCACCTTGTGGAAAGGACCCATGCTGGAGAATTTTGTGAAGGACTGTCTCCCTTGGGTGGGACTCCACAATGGAGCAGGGCAAGAGTGTGAGAAAGAAGGAGCTGCAGAGGCAACGCATGATAAACTCACCGCAACCCCCATTCCTCATCCCCCCATGCTGCTTGTGGGGGGAGGAGGTAGAGAAGTCAGGAGTCAAGTGGAGCCTGGGAAGAAGGGAGGAGTGTGGGTAAGGTATTTTAAGATTTGTTTTTATTTCTCATTATCCTAGTCCGACTTTTGATTGACAATAAATTAATTTACATTTCCCCAACTCGAGACTCTTTTGCCTGTGACAGTAATTGCAGAGTGATCTCTCTGTGTCCTTATCTTAACCTACGTGCATTTCATCATATTTTTTCTCCCCCTGTCCAGTTGAGGTGGGCACCTGGTGGCTAGTCAAGGTCAACCCACCACATCTACAAGTTATTTCAGTACCTTGAATGATACCCTAACAAATGTATTTTAAAAATAATTAAATCATATTTAATGATTAAGACACATCTCTAATAGCTTCTATAAATAGCCTCTGCATCTGTCTGACAGGGGTAGGAGAGTAAAAAACTTAAAATTTCTTCCACAGAAAGATTTCTGAATGCAAATTCCTTTGGTGTCGCACTGTCCTCACGTGCTATAATTCCCCCCTGCCCTCTTCCCTTAATTGTCAGATGAGACATCCCAGTCAACATAAACATTTATAAATAGACCTCTTACCCGCTTTTATTTTCCTTCCCTTTTATTTTTTCTTGACCTTTGCCTCCAGTAGGGTCCCACTCTACATAGGTATCTTCAACTTTCAAGTTCAGATGAGATGAAGTACTGTCCAAACTGAACACAAATGCTGGTCAAAACAAAATGCAAAACAGTGAAATGGTAAAATGCTCTCTGCCAACAGTGACTATTCATAGAAAATGACAGAAGTAGTAGTAAAATTGTAGCAGAGCGCTATTTGACTTAAAAATACCATCTTTCTAGTCTGATGCTTGTAAGCAAGGTAAGGAGCCCTTTAAATAAAGCCTACCTATTGACCTTGATTGCACAGGTTACATCAAATTAAGTTTTTTCATCTTTATAATGCTGCAGTATCAGCAATTGAACGCAGCCAGTGCTTTCTGCTAGTTACAGCCTACTCCCTAGACACTTACATTCATGAAAGATTTTTAAAAGGTATGTGTATTTTCCACACTCTGCAGCACTGATTCTCCCACAAGGTGTTTATGATTAATAAGGACTGCAAACTTGGAGAATACTGAATTTACAGGGTAGCACATATAGGCAGAGTTGAACTGTGAGGTAAACTGCAGATACAAGAACAGAAGAGGATGCATGCAATTAGGTATTTGTTGCAGCAAAGTCCTTCATCCAAGAAAAAACCTAATACAACATAGTAAGTTCCCTAAAGATGTTTATTTACACACTATTCTGGAAGTGTCCTAATACTATCTGATATTACACTCTGATTCTGAAAGAAAGTATACATGACATTTTAAGAGCTTAGAGCTCTTACACAAGTCAAAAATAAGGTAACCACATGGAAGAGGACACCAAGTTTCTACGGGCTGATTATTAAATAAAGTGAACTAAATGTTCACACAGATATAACAAAAATAGTATGTGAAGCATGATAACTCCCCAATCAATCAAAATCAGAATTATTTTTCTGGTACTGGAGTAAAGAATGTAAGTAGCTATTAAATTCATACTGTAGATCTGACAATGACTGTTGCTTAACAATATTAAAATAGTTTTAGAAGTTAACAGAATGCCCATCGGCTCATTCAAATTGCCTATAGCTTTGTTTTTAGGAAGTGACATTCACAAATAACAGAATATGTATTGTAATTATCCAGTCTGTATCAGTCATTTTTGGCTGTAAGTAAAGCCTCACGATCTTCACGTCCACCATAATAGTAAAGATTTGTGTTCTGTCACAAAATATCACTTCCAATAAATTTTTCCTCTAGTTTATTTACAAAACAATGTTAGGAAGCCACCATTCTCAGACCAACTGATTTCTAACGCAATGACTTAATAAATTCAGCAATACTTCATTTTTAGTGCTTGAACGCTAAGAAGGCCAGCTTTGTGCCAGTAAGTTTGCCTTACAGAAATGGTTCTTTTCATTTACGATACATACAGCAGTGCTTATGCAAAAGCAGATGTAACATGCAAGTTCACATGTGAAGGTAGAACAGTCAGTGCAGGGGTTTCACTACACCTAACGTTAAGAGCCTTTCAAATTTTACCTTTGGTTTCCAGAGTCACAGGATCAGAGTATTCCCCTGCCACAGCTTTGTTGCAAGCTTGTACTCTAAGGTTCATGTATTTTGTATCAAATCTCAGACCTAAAAAGTGAATGTTCAGAAACTTGAATTGATATTAGTTACTGACAATTTTTACAAGACTAAGATCTATTCCATGTAGCTGTCTTCCATTTATCTCAATCTGAAAAAAAACCCCAAGCTTAAATATCAGTGTGAACTTTATTTAAAACGTGACTTTTACAGAACCTCTAAGTCAAAATACAAGGCAGAAACATTATTGTACGAAGCACCCAAGACTAATGTGAAACAGAAGCTTCACTACTGTCCTGGTTTGGGCTAGGACAGAACCAATTTTCTTTTAGTAACTACTTTTTAGTTGTCTCTTCTGAGAAGCTGCACTCTCTGAAATTAACTGCCTGTTTTTACAGATAGTAGCTGCTTCTAGCAGTGATAAGGCTTAGTGTTTATATTTAGTGCTGGAACATCAGTAGGAATGGTATGCAGAAAGGCTCTTGCTTATAGTTATCCCTATGGAGACCACGGTCAATGCTTGCTTCTGCTGACTTCCTCATGTGCCGGAACTGAAAGAGCAGAGAAGTGGTCACCCCTGCGACCCTGCGGTGGGGAGGAGCGGGTCGGACAGATGACCCAAAACTGACCAAAGGGAGTATTCCATCCCATACGTGTCATACTCTGTACAAAGCTGAGGGATCACGAGGGTCTCGCCCTCGTCTTCTATGGCCGGCGTCCGAGGAGGACTCTGTCTGATTCTCCTGCCTTCGATCCCGATCCATGCATTCCTGAATCCAGTTCCTGCCTGCTGCTGAGTACAGTCTGGGACTTTTCCATGGCATCTGCTGCAGCGTCTGGGTGATGTGATCGTCATTGGGGCAGGGGAAGCTTGATATTGGTTTTGTATCTATTTGTATATATTTCATTATTGTTCTTCCTATTACACGCTATTATTGTAGTTAGATTAAAGCTGTTTTAACTTTTCCAACCCGTAAGTCTCTTTCCCTTTTCTCTTTCCTCCCTTTTTGGGACAGGAGGGGGTTAACAAAGAGCGTCTGTCATCCATCTAATAGCAAGCCCAGCTTTAAACCTTGGCAATTACATAGAAGAAAATGGGTACTTTGCAAAACTTCCAAGCATAAAAAGTTATATCAATATTCTTGGTTTTGAAGTATAAAAAAAACTTTACCTGATAATGTATATTCAGTAGCTTTAATATAGTCTATTAGCTCCCAACGCTGTTCATCTTTCACTCGAGGAAGCCCATCAAAGTTGGTTTTCCTATACTCCAGTATAAAATGATCAATTCTGCTGTCTTCTTCAGGCATTCTCCACGATACTGTTATGCAGTTATCAGCAACCAGACATGATCCTAGATCTATCTCTGGAGCTTTAGGGACTGCAGGAATACAAACATAAAGATCAGTTTAAAGAAGAGAATGGAACGAATATTAATTTTTTCTCCTTGGATTCTTAGAGTTCAGAAGTCGCCCTCAACGTATCAACGTATCAAGCAGGAACACCAAAAAGTATAATACTGATATATCTGTGCAACTGATAGACCTCCAGATTTTGTCAGAAACTGTAACACTCACCACTTTTCATAACAGTCAAACCTTGAACTGTTCTGTATAGTTATGTGCCAGTGACCAAATTTCAACTGCATTTAGGCAGTTGAAACAACTATTTCTTGAACAGATTGTTAGCCATGATTCCCCACCACAATGACTGATGACAATCAGCGTCACATTAATTATGGCTGAGTCATTTAGAGATGTGTAATTTTACCATCTAGAATCATAGAATTGTTTTGGTTGAAAAGACCCTTAGATCATGGAGTCCAAACATTAACCTAGCACTGCCAAGCACACCACTAAACCACGTCCCTAAGCACCACATCTACATGTGTTTTAAATATCTCCAGGGATGGTGACTCAACCACTTCCCTGGGCAGCCTGTTCCAATGCTTAGCAATAGTCTCTTCACCAAAAGGGTTGTCAACATCCAATCTAAAACTCCCCTGGCTCAGCTTGAGACCATTTCCTCTCATCCTACCGCTCATTACTTGGGAGAATAAATGGACTCCCACCTCACTACAGCCTCCTTTCAGGTACCTGTAGAGAGCAACAAGGTGCCCCCCTCAGCCTCCTTTTCTCCAGTCTAAACAACACCAGTTCCCTCAGCCACTTCTCATAAGACTTGTGCTCTAGACCCTTCACGAGCTCTGCTGCCCTTCTCTAGACATGCTCCAGCACCTCAGTGTCTTTCATCTAGTGAGGGGCCCGAAACTGAACACAGTATTCAAGGTGCAGCCTCACCAGTGCTGAGCACAGGGGGACAATCACTTCCCTAGTTCTGCTGGCCACACCATTTCTGATACAAAACACTCCTAGCTAGGTACCAACACCTAGCTATAGCAAGTTCAATAGAAGCAGACGGCCTAGTTTGCTTTATGCACGCTACTTCACACCCTCCCACAGCTTCCCCTCATAATCTGTTCAAATACATTAACCTAGTACTGAAACACATCTTTTGACCCCTTACATTCCTGCAGTTTAAGCCAAGCAGGAATTACACTGAAACTGGTGGTATAGGTTTAAAATGCTTGGGAACAAATAAGCAGCACAGAAGAGACTAAAAGCAAAAGTGTTCAGGCAAGCCTGTACTGGTTTTGGCTGAGACAGAGTTACATTTCTTCAGAGGCTTGTATGGTGCTATGCTTTGGATTTGAGATGAAAACAGTTTTGACAACACAGAGATTTTAGTTATTACTGAGCAGCATCAAGCCCTTTTCTGCTTATCACACCAAGAATTTGGGAGGGGACACAGCTGGGACAGCTGATCCCAACTGACTAAAGGGATATTCCATACCGTATGTCATCATGCTTAGCAATAAAAGCTGGGGGAAGATTGAGGAAGTGGGAGAGTTAACAGCATTCTTGTCTTCCCAAGTAATCGTTACACACAATAGCATCCTGCTTTCCTGGAGATGGCTGAACATCTGCCTGCCAATAGGAAGTAGCGAATGAATTCACTTACATGCACAGCTTCTGCTTTACCTGTTAAGCTATCTCAACCCACAAGCTTTCTCACTTTTACCCTTCTGATTCTGTTCCCCATTCCACCACAGCAGGGGGAGTGTGCAAGCACCTGTACAGTGCTTAGCTGCCTGCCGTTAAACACAACGAATTCTCAAGTGTTAATCACGTGCATTTGCCACCAAATTTCAAAGTCATCCCACAATAATTTCAGAATAGTATCAGTAAGATTCCTTCTTAGGCAAAAGAAAAATTAAGATGAGGGCAACTATTTCATAACATAGCCCTGTAAGTTCAACTACCTAGCCCAATTACTTCTATCATGGCATAAGACACCAGATAAAGAGCCTTCCATGCGTTTGAAGCGACCAAGCCTGCAGCACAGTTCTAGCAAGTAGCGTTCAAATGGCTGCATTACCACAACACCAAAACTGTTTTCAACTTCCCGCACTAGGACATTAGTATTTCCTGATGATGAAGGTCTATGAAAGCTCAGTGCAATTTTGCCTGCAACAGTTTGAGCTATTAGTATTTGGTGTCAAAATAATTTGACAGCTTGGTGCTACAGTAGAAGAAAGTAAGATTGATACACAGTTAATTTTCCTGTTTACAAATCAAAGGCCCAAACAATTTAAATTCCTATGTATTTGATAGGAAAATGCATGTATAAGAAGGGTCATACTAAATACCCTCATCTAGATACAGGACTTTGTTCATGCTTGCTGATAAATCTTTACATTTCCATGCACTGTGATCAGCTTAACTACCTGTTCTATTACGTATAAAATGCAGAGCAATGATGGCCACTGAGAGTCTAAGACTAAAAGATGAACTTCTGCCTAGACACTGCTAGCTGACCACTAGGAATAATGTTGGTAATTCACTACACCAACATTTACGACATACTGTATCTGCAGCATACAAGATACAGAGGCAGAAATGTAAACTGATGTTGCCAAGTCCTTAACAGATTTGGATTAGTGACCTAGAGATGAAAGAATTTACATCTCTGCCAGCAGTATTCTTGTCAATATATTCTCGGTATCAGTCAAGGGCAAGTGGTTTAAATAGGAAAGTAGTATGAATAAAAAGACAGGAAAGATATATACTGTAATACTGCACATAAATTTAATTTCAAACAGTAACAAACAGTTGCATCAATATCATAATACACACTTCGTATTACAGCAATAGCACTGCCCTAGTGATGGCCATTCTCTTGCATTTCAGACCATATCACCACTCTTGTAAGCAACATATCAGCTTATAGTTCCATGCATAACACTACCGCAGATGACTAGGACTTAAGACTGTCAGTAAGCATCAAGCTGGCAGGCACAGTCTTGAGAAACTTAAGACAACTTCAGGAAGTACAGAGGAACTGACAACTCAAGAAAAAACACAGTCTGGAAGACTCATTCTCACTTCTGAGATCAATATTATTTTCTGAAATGCTGTATTATGTAGAAATTAACACAATAAAACTAGAAAATTTTTACCCTCAAGGTATTCAGCTTAACATCCAATGAATAAGAACGAGTTTAGGTACTCAAAAAAATTTGCTCATTACAGTGCAAGAGGTGTGGTTTTGTTTTGCTTGTTTTAAATGTACTAAGTGATTCATGCAGTAACAAATTAAACTCACTGTGTACAGTTTTTACCTGGCAAAAACTTTACAGCCTGGAGCATGCGTCTTTCCAAAGCAAAGTCCACCATCAAATGAGTCATACTATCACTGACCTTTGGTTTCAGAGAGATGCGGAACGCTGAAGCCATTGTGACTCTAAAGTCAAGAAAGCAGCATTAGCAAAATGAATTTTGCATTAAGTTCTACAGCCATTTCCAAAAACAGTAATCAAGTAATCTGTATTGTTAATTCCAAACTGTTAGACAAAGTACTGATCAAAGACCAGAACATTTTTCTAATAGATAACTCTACCATTTAGCACAGAGTCAAAAATAAGAAGTTTTGCTAATGTACCTGTCTCAAAGAGACTATGGTGCGAGCTCCCAGTTGTTCCATAACACTAAGAAATACTAGAATTTACAGAGAAGAGCTTAAAGCTTCTTTTCATAGCGAAAAAACTTTGATAAGAGAGAAAACAAAACTCATACCACTTTAGATTTTTCATACTTTCTGATTTTGTTTAAAGTACTGCAGAATCAGGATCATGTTTTATATATTCAGAAGCCTGAAACTTAAACCTTTGGTTTAAAAGGGTCCAAAGACTTTTCTGCTGGACAAGGTCTACTCATTACCTCCAAAGTGGAATGCATTTTCACATTAAATATTGCTGAGAAGGCATTTAAAAATAGCACCGAGCAAGATGAGTATTCTGATTTTATATCTACCTCTGATCTTATCAGAGGATGAAGAAATGTTTAGGTTGCAGACATCACATTGCTTTGGAACATGCAAGTACCAGATCAATCTTACAAGAGACACTGAAGCACAGCTCCCACTTCCACTTTTGAAATCTTAGCTCAGTTCTTATTCTGAAAACTCTGTGTACTCCAACTAGACCACTAAAAAAACCAGGACAAATCCCTTGTATAGTTCTGTAACTCTGAAAACATCAGGCCATGCAGCAGAATCTGAGTAACATTGATTCAGACAGCACACAGGTCTTAACTCCTGCTTTGAAAAAAGAGATTCTTGACTAGAAAGTAATATACACATTACAAAAGAAATTCAACTGCAAATACTGTATCCAATTATGCCCACAGATCTGTGGTACCTTTAGAACACCTAATATGTATCACTTCGTGTGAGCTATTAAGTACTTTACTAGTATGTAAGAGACTGTATGCTAACTACAGGTACATTAAAGAATGGTGAAAAACAAAAAATTCAGGTAGTGAAGAAGTGAGAGGAAATACAAAGTTGAGTATTAAAGATAAAAGCACGTTGAGAGTGACAAGCATTATAATTTTGGGATACAAGACAATTATTACACAGACCTGAACATCATAAAAGAGATAGGTCAAATGATTTCCCCAGAAAGAGTTGACATTCTGAAATGCAGTATAGGCTGCCTAGCAAATTCCACTGCTCAGCCAGACAGGTAGAGTAAATCTCTCCTCAGGGAAGAATAATCCTCCAATTAGCAGTAAAAGAACACTGAGTAGTCAGCTTCAGACAGCTTTTACACTTCTGTTTAGGCACCCACCTCAGAGAACCAGCCACAATTGCTTCAAAAGGATTAGATCACACAGCATTTTAAGAAACTAGAAAAGTAAGAGGATGCTTATTACAGATAAAAAGTATTAAGATTCCTATCACTACTGCATCCCTCTCATTTGTTAAGGACACCAAATCTTTAACCTTGGAAAAGCAAAGACCAATTTCTCTAGCAATTACTCACTTTACACTAAACTTTAGAGAATTCAGACAATCAGACCCTTCCTTGAAAACCTGTTAATTGAAAACCAATTTATTTGGTCCATAAGAGCAATATATGCCGGAAACACCCTGTGAGCAACCTTTCGAAACATTAGTCACATCATCCTAAATTACCTGAATCAGAAGGTCAGACTCTCAGAATGTAGATATTCTTCCAAGTGAAGAAAAATGGCCTTAGCACTTACTTTGAAACAGTGAAGTTTTGCTTTCTAAACAGTATTTTGAAGACAGTTCAAAAAGCTACCAGAAACAGCAATTTCACTGACACTAATCATAGTGATATCACCAGAAATGATCAACAGCTTCGAGACTTTTTACATTCAAAACGAAAATTAGCTAGCAAAAGTCTGTAAGTACTTAAGATTTTCTCAAAATTTAAAGGGACAGAGTCAGCTTGACACATTACTGAATTTCAGCCATCGGGTTTTACTAATAAACCAGAAGTTTATTATTATTAATAATGATACTGCATT
>VZSC01012621.1:620822-686800 GCA_013398225.1 Steatornis caripensis
AGCCAGTCATGCCATCATAGAAGGCTATCAGATTGGTCAAGCAGGATTTTCCCTTGGTGAATCCATGTTGACTACTCCGGATAGTCTTCTCCTCCTCCATGTGCTTAGAGATGAGTTCCAGAATGAGCCGTTCCATCACCTTTCCAGGGATGGAGGTGAGACTGACTGGCCTGTAGTTTCCCGGGTCCTCCTTCTTGCCCTTTTTGAAGATTGGAGTGACATTGGCTTTCCTCCAATCCTCAGGCACCTCTCCTGTTCTCCATGACTTTTCAAAGATGATAGAGATTACGTTACTAACACTAGGATTACAGCAAGCCTTGTGTACCGAGTTTTATTAATTTGTAAGTATATTCTTCCAATTAGGTACGTGTTGCCGTGTTTACAAGTCTGCTGTGGTAAAGTACACATTGCTCGTATTAGAATCACAACATGAGGCCCAAATCAGGCTCTTGCCTACAAAGTGCACAAATGCATTCAAAGGTTTTGCGGAATAAAGGAAAAAGTTGTCCTTAATTAGGACAGCTGTAGAGTTCAGGGTTGCAAATTAAAGATCCACAGCTTGCATGATGCTCTGCAAAACAAACATCTTGTCATCCACAGATGGCTGCAGCTAGAATACAGAGACTCTCTGCAAGTGTCACGTAACAGCACTGAGCAACTGACAGGTCACTTGCTACAGCTTTGAGTGCCAGCCTTCGCAGATTTTGTACGTCTGGATACTGTTTTATAGAGATTTATTTTACTCTCACTTTCTGGGTTCACCTAACCTAGCATCAGCACAAGTTTGCTTAATACTGACAGCTGTCCAGGAGACGGCATTCCTTTCCATCCTCCCTCACTTAAAACAAGAAAAAACTTATTTTATTAGAGATGGCATAAAAATTCAAGACTACAGTGCTTGATTTGGCCTCCTCAACAGAGCATTAGTGTATTTTTATATGCCTCTATCCTCATTCTCAGTATTCCTGGTAAGTTCGCAGAGTCCAGTACAGTAATGCGCAGGGTATTCCAAATTGAGACAAATACCGACATTTGCTGTATGCAGATCTGTTCAATATTTTCTACCTTTAAGAATTCCACAGGGTCCTTTATGTCCAGCGACTGCACAGCAAGTTCCAGCAGCTCTTCAGAATTCTCTAGGGCATTACTACACTGGCTAAGCTGATCCTGAAGCAAAAACAGAAAGAATAGCTTGATGTATTCACATCAAAAAAGCGGTTTATAAACTACGACTACTAGAACTGCATGGCTTTGCTATGCATTTGTAACAGCTTATTACTTTACCTAATCAAGGCTATTACCTCTGACATGTCATGTTAACTAGAACTTCATTGTGCTTGACAAGTGCACAGTGATACACAGCACATCCTGTAAATCCAAAGGGGAAAAAAATTGAAAAGGTGGTGAAGTCTGACTTAAAAGTCAGATTTCATTTTAAGGCCTGTTTTTCTCAGCAACAGGATTTCAGAAGCAAAAAAGTGCTTACATTTGTGTACACTACAGTTTCTATTTACAGAACTGCACTTGCATCAATGATCTGATATTGCTTAATGTAGCAGTATCCTTGAAAAAGGCAATGATTTTGTCCTCAACCAGCTCCAGAATTGTCACAAGACAATCCTGAAAATCGATATTGCTGTATAACAAATGGAGATAGTAGAGGAAGGATAACAGAGGAAAAGGGCAGAAAAGAAATTTCCTTCAGGATCATCTAAAACTCTATTACTAGTAAATTACCATTTCCAGTATATGAAACAGTCTACACAGAACTCCTGGTATTGCATACTATGGGTGTATCCCTGAAGATATTAGTTTTGAATACACTGCAGCATGCTAAACGTACTGTAGGTTAAACAAGATGCAAATTTTAAACCTGTCAGCAGTTTTTGCATTGCCATTCAACCTGCAGCTATTTTTCTACTCACGTGATACTTACTGCAATATCTCAGAACAAGTCAACAGCAAGCAATTATTTTTCTTTAAAACACTTCAGGAAAGAAGGCTTGCTCTAAAGTAGTCACTGTCTCAAAAGCAATCAACAGTTACATCAACTTCAAGAACGACTGGCCTCAAGCACCTCAGAAGTGTAACTAGTTTTGGCAAGTGTCATGAGTTAACCTGGACCAGCTGCCAGATGCCCCTCAGATTTACTGTTCAAGGATAAAATAGCAGCAACAAAATAGTCTGACTGCTATAAGTTTGTACACAGTTTCCAGATAACTTCTAAAGCATGTCATTAACACAAGCTGTCACTCATCTAATACAGCTGCTCTCCTCTCTGGAAGATATCCAGTGCCAACAAACTCAGATTACAGTATGATACTCCCAAAATGTCCCAGGCAAACATGTCAAAAGACAGAAGCAAATGCCAGAGGCATATTCAAACAGCTTTGCAGAAATTAGCATCTCACTGAAATGTGCCCGCATCTGGGAGTTAAAAATTAATACTCCAGCATCATTAAAATACCCTTCCCCAAAATGAAGCAATATCTCTTCAAAGCAAGGGTTGTAGAAGAATTTCTAATTTTCAGCCTTAACTTCCAACAAAATTATTTGGGAGGGATCAGTCTAAAAATTAAATCCTCATCCTTTTCCACCATTACATAGCCCCTGTATTTTAAGTTACAGCTTATTCTGAAAAAAGACATCCAGTTAATTACAGAAGACTAACCACTAAGAGGACAACAAGTGAAGCAAGTCCATTCCTTTAACAGGATGTTTAGACTTCATTGAAATTCCTTGGTTTCCTTACATAAAGTTAACTTTCGGTTCCAGTTAAAGATAATGGCTTGGATTAATACATTCAATGCAACAGTTTTCATCTGTTAGTTTGGTGGCAGACTGACTGTTGGGAAAAGTATTCTTGCAGTGCCTCAGTTACAGATGAACTTAGTCTGTCATCAAGTAAAGAGAATGTCCTTCAGGCCTGTAGATAGAGAACAGCCCCAGCTGAAAGACAAGTAGGGCACTTAACAACTGTGTCAGTGATCTGTAGCATTCTACTTGTCTTCATCCTCTTCTGACTAAGCAGCAGCTCAGCTGTTCAACACAGATACCAGGCAGCAATTCTTGATCCAGCTGTACCACACTGACAAGTTTTCAGAAGAACTTCCTTCAACCACACCTGAACTTGATCAAATTACATTACCAGAAAATTAACAGGATTAACCGAATTAACAGAAAATTCCAATGCTGAAGTCAAACTGCCAGATGAGTAACTATCAAAACAGTTTTCAGTTCCAGAATCATTACTTGCAAGGTTAACTTTAGTTTTTCTTCACTAGAAGGTAGAATAATTGATACACACCACAGTTCAATTTCTTCTGCAAGCTGTTCATTGAGAAACACTTATTCTTTAAGCATTTAAAACTTCAGTGTTGCTGGATGTGGGTAGAGCTCTGGCTGCTGAAAGCCTTCAGAAGGACTTAAAACATGCATACAGGGAGAAAGATTAAACTGGAAGTGGAAAAGCGCTTAACTTAAGTTGTGCACCCAGAAGTTCTGGATTGTTTTACACCCAGTCTTTAAGCACGAACATAAAACAGACCTTACAGGGAAGTCTGTGGAATTTGTTTCAGGAAACCACTTCTAGAACTTCCTTAAACTGATTAGACATGAGAACGTGAAACTTTTCAGGAACAGGCATCTTCCCTACTGCTTTGCATAGGCAAAGAACTAGAAAGAAGAAATATGAAACTATGACCATTTAAAGAAAAAAGATGGAGAAACAGCTTCTGCTGTTTTAATTTAACTGTCCTTTGGCCCCATGCAATTAGTCTTTCTGAAAGCTAGAGCCAACTTGCTGCAAAAGCTACTAGAAAAACAGACTTTATATGTGTTTCAGAAATTTATGGTTTTGTTCCTACTTCTCTGAAACACATTGGAAAGATTATCCTGCATGAACTTAGACAACTACAAGCTGGTGAATTTCATGTAGCAGGTTCAGTAGCAGGCACCAGTGTAGCCTCTGCCCAAGCAATTTCCGTATTTCTTCCTGCACGCATATACAATTTGCTTGATGTAACAAGCGGAGGATGGGCAATTCTGTCAACAGGAGACAAGCCTTTGTGCTTAGGATACCTGGTGTGATTCTCGACTTCAAGTTCAAGCCTGAGCAAATCACTTACGCATGTCTACAGTTTCAGATGCTCATATTCCAAACTGGACAAAGAAAACAACTTCAGTCCAGAAGCTGTTCTTTAATTTCAAGGTAGTAAACATACCTAAGACCTGCTCCTATAAAGCCAGTCTCCACCTGCAAATCCTACAGATAATACCACTTCCACACAACAATGTTGAGAACATAAATATGCTAGAGACCATGAACACTACCAAAAATCTCATTTTGAGACTTAAAATCGCAGTTTAAAACTACTTCTACGTAGCTGCAAAGATGTACAGATGTAGTTACATAGTTACCTGCAGGGCTTGAATTTTATGTGCCTCTTCTTGCTGAATAGTGTTGGCCATACTCCCCTTCATCTCATCCAATACAGAATATAGACCATCAAATTCTTCATCCAACTCGCTGATTGCATTAGAAGAGTTTACCTGAGAAGAGAATCGAAGCTTCTGCAATTTGTATTGAAAACAATGCAAACTAGTCTTCTAGACTGAAAGTCACATTGTTTGCTCAAACATGTTTCGCCATAACCACTATACACCTTGTCGCTGCTCCTTACCTTATCAAAAGAGAAAAAACATTAGAGAACAATGGATATCCCCTAAGCAAGCTTTACATCAGGATACTGAAGACTGAAATCCACAAAAATTCCGTTATACTCAAACTTGCACAGAACCGGCACATTTGGCTTTTCTCCATGCCAAAAGGCCTTGGTTTCCCTCTCACAATTACATATTGATTGCTAGATGTTTGTGAGGAGGTAGTTATCCAGTTCCATATAAAATGGTGTCACTTGATATTACAAGTGCACTCAAGAAGCCAGCTTAAAGATCTGCTGGATGATTTCCGTTTCTGCTGTTAACTTGGCTCAGCTTTAACACAAAACAAACAACTTGTGGCTTATTGTTAGGCTAAAGGAATCTAAACCTCATCCTAGTGTAGATGCTCTAAAAATTAGGCCTAACTTTTGACTTAAGCCCAAGAATTTGCACCTACTGAAAAGAGAAAGAGCAAAGAATTTTCTCTCAAGTTTCAGGATGGCCTCATTTTTCAGTCTGCCAAAAAGACTCAAAGTCTAAAAAAGATACACTACATCCAGCTAACAGGAGTGAAATATTGCATCAAAATCCAGATTCTCCACACAAATCAAATCCTACAACAGCTTTCTGCATGAAAAGCAAAACCATCATACCTTTCAACCAGAGACAGACACAAAAAATTGTTCTTTGATCTGGTTCCAACACAAAGATGTATTTTAAACTTGATTCTTACAGCCTAATCCATACACACTACCCAAACAGTCTGAGACTAAGAAAACTGGAAAGCTGCTCCCCTCCCAGCTACAACCTATGAGCGTTAATATATATACCTGAACATTTTTTATTGTATGGTTCAGCATGTCAATGAAGTTGTGAATTTCATCGTTTTTGTTCGCTAGAGTAGAGACAATTCTTTGCAGAGTCTCCTAGAATTACAAAAAAAAGTGAGAAAAGTCGTAAGAGAACTTTGTAATTTTTTTTAACCATCATCATCTCAACATATATGAAAATTCAACATACACATTCTAGTTGCGGTGAATTCAACTCTTACTTCAATGTGATCAGGAAATACATTTTGTTAGAAAAGAGTATCAAAGGTCTAAGATGCATTCCACCAAACTAAAGATTTCCAGTTGTTAGCTTAAGAGAAATCAATAATTTCTTTTATGATACACTACAGTTTCACATGCTTTGCTACCCATGTTACTGCAACTCCCAAGTCATCTAAAACACACTACCTACTGGCACCACACTCGGCCATATACAGCTTCTCCAGATGAGTAAGCCAGTGCTTGTGCAATGCAACAGAGAACCAACAAAGAAGAAAAAAAAAAAGCTGGTAAAAGTCAACCCAGAAGAAAAATTAGCATTGTCTATTGTCAAAATTAGGTACTGTTAAATAACTAAGCTGATATTCTACATAAAGAATAAATCTGTAACAGTGATTTGTAAACTTATTCTACACATGTTACAATATTTCAGAAAATTATTTCTATATTCCAATTACAAGTGGCCTAAAATAGGAAAGCTGACTGACAGCTGGAAAAGAGAATCAAGGTTATTTCTGCGGTGTACTACCTCCAGTCTTTAAAAAGCAGTAGATTCAGCGTACAAAATACATACTAAGCAGGCAAAACTGTTAAGCACATCAAAATGCATTTTGAAATTAAATCAGACAACGACGTCTAATTTTGTTAAGTAGTCAGCGTTGTAAGAATCTGACAAAAATACATCAACGCACGGTACTTACAACTAAGTCAAGTTGTGCAATTAAAGCCCAGAGCACATCGGCATACGTAAGCAAAACTAAAGGACCAGGTGAAGGGGTAACTAAGAATTTTCTGTTATCTAATTCAGGCTGGTTGATAAGGTCCAGAAAGAAATATGACTCTAAAATGTTCGATTTTGCTCTTTCCAAAAGAAAGTGAAAGCTTTCTTAATTACAATTAAGACATTATTAATGGGTTGGACTCGAGTTTCAAGTTGCTTAGCTCATCATCATTATTGACAACATTTAGGAAATAGAGGCATTGGAAGCTAACAAGCACACCTTAAAAACAGCCAGACCACCAAAAAGATGTTGCAAAGGTCCCTCCCATAAGCAATTCTTTAATAATCATACACTACTTAGATCACATTTGTTTGCTAAAAAGCAAGAAAAATTTTATATTATCACAACATCCACAGTGAATCTCAACACCATATCCTGTATAAGGAATCTCTTCACTAGTCCTAAGCCATGCTCACACCCATTTCTTCCGACTCCTTTTGCAGCAGTTTTCAAAGCATCTGCAATGACGTATTCATTAGTACTCCAGCCCATCACCTGTTTGCATAGTGTCATGCTCAGAAAGTTACACCACTAGCAAAGCAAAGTGAAATTCTACTGCTTTTACCACAAGCATTGTGATGGTCTTACGTAAAGATATAGCAGACCAGCTAGCAATGACTGAAATCAGGACTCTAAGGCAGAGAAACAAGACCAGACTGGCGTCTTTCAGAAACAAAGCATATAGCATGTCTTCATCGCTTCATTACAGCATCTTTTCATTGCCTGGTTAAAACCGGACACATTTAAAGACAATTTTCTATACACTAGACTGGCAGATGAAACGCCATCGTCCAACCAGCTGCTTCTGCATTCGCTACTGACCAGAGGCAATAGTTTTCACATGTCAGACAGCCCACAGCTAAGCCTTATATCCTATAAACGTAACTGTCAGTTCAGATGAACACAAAAACTCCCAATCCTCTTTTCAAGCTAGGACTTTAGGGCTTACTCTGTTCCAGAACATGGGAAAAAAATTAGACTTCTTGTACATAATACTGAACAACGCTTTTGGTTTTTATAGCTATGTATGATTAAAGGAAGAGATCTACATGCAAGGAATGCTTAGAAAGCCTTTATACAGCCAAATATACGGCAGCAACGGGAAGACAGGTGTCAAACAAGGTTTTCCACTACATCTGAAGTTAAAGTTAACTGACCAAACAGGGATCAGTAGGGCTCTTTAAGTAAGCTACAAATTTCTCTGAACAGAAATTCCATCAGGTTTGGTCAAACTCAAACAAGATTAGACATCTTCCACAAATGCAGATGAAAGAGGTTAAAAATATCCACCAGCAGTAGACAGAATTTTTCTTAAACACCAGTGGACCCGCCACCAGAACAGCAAGTCAGCTTTTAGGAATCACCAACGTACAGTATTTTCTAATCACTAATACGTAACAGTTTTTCTTCCGAACACACCAAGACACACATCAAATTCAAAACACTGCACTGTAGCCATTTCTTCCTTTAAGGGGAATTTCTGAAAAGTCACTACAATTACATATAATGAAAAGGGTGTTACAAAAATTACCAATATAAGTAGCAGTTAAGGCTTAGACTGTAAGTTACTTCATAAAAGAATTACAACAAACAGCACCAAGCTCAGTAAAGCTTCTTGGTATTTCTACCCTGAAAGATATGCAGTATTTCATAGAATCTTATTATAAATCATTTTCTTTTAGTTTTCTCTCCGGCTAGCATGTGTTAAGTGAGGTCAGTTTCAAACTCATTTTCAAAACATTATAGCATGTTTATTACAGAAGTCATTTCTGCTGCTCTCAGGGAGCTTCACACTGCTCTTCGCTTTTACGTCCTATTCTTGTTCTCTGCATCTAGTCACTCTTCACAGAAAAAAAGTGCATGGCATTTGTAAAGTAACAGTGTGGATGCCCAAGGGATGAAGGACATGAAAAAGGATATGAAAAAGCATATTAAGTCCTGCAGCATGTGGTGGCTTGTAGTCTTGCCAGGAGCGTAAGACTATATACCCTTCTTTGAACAGTTAGTTACTAACAGCACATAGCACCTGTTGAAGCAGATGGGCACCTCATAAAAGTTAAACACTAAACTTTGACAAATTGAACAATTACATCAGTTCTCTGTAAGAAGCAAGTTATGAACTTGCTCAAGATCACACCGAAGTCTTATGACATGACTGGAAACAGAACAGAGTTTCTGAAGCAGCCCTGGGCCTAGGAAAAAATCCTGTGTCATACCAACCTTCACGCGCAGATCAAATTTCAAACAGCAGGATATACTTACTTAACCTTAAGTTAATCTTCTACACTTGTCCACACATTGAAGTTGCCATAGTTTAAAGGAGTACTTAGGACAATACAGGTGACAACAGCAAATTAACAAACTATTGTAAAATATGACATCAACTGTGATTTCACTACTGTATTCAGAACCTCTGAGCAGCACTGAAATTCAACTATGATCAATAACACCACTCAGAAACATCCACCTAGAGCACCCACAACAGCTGCAGCCCTCATGTACTCTTTCTCTGAGAAACTAGTCTCACATAAAGCTGGCAAAGGCAGACAAACTCAAATTCACATAGTATCTACTAAGAAGCACACTTTTTTGGCATTTTACACCCCGCCTTCCAAAGCATAGATGTGTATGAAGCTGCATTGCACAAACACTTAACTACATTAGCAAACATCTGCGACATGTAAATTTCAAGCCATTAGTAGTGCCGGTTATCCAGACCCTACTCACAAACCAGCTCCCAAGCTAAGAAAAGCACAGTCCTCACAGAGACTGTAACAGAAANCACACCCCGCCTTCCAAAGCATAGATGTGCATGAAGCTGCAGTGCACAAACACTTAACTACATTAGCAAACATCTGCGACATGTAAATTTCAAGCCATTAGTAGTGCCGGTTATCCAGACCCTACTCACAAACCAGCTCCCAAGCTAAGAAAAGCACAGTCCTCACAGAGACTGTAACAGAAACCCTTTTGGANTACACCCCGCCTTCCAAAGCATAGATGTGTATGAAGCTGCATTGCACAAACACTTAACTACATTAGCAAACATCTGCGACATGTAAATTTCAAGCCATTAGTAGTGCCGGTTATCCAGACCCTACTCACAAACCAGCTCCCAAGCTAAGAAAAGCACAGTCCTCACAGAGACTGTAACAGAAACCCTTTTGGATGCTAGACTGAAAGCCAAAAGGCTGAGTCAAAACTTCTTGCAGAGAGTATCATTTTTAGAAAGCCCAGTCCTCAGCCAGGCACATGCCTGCTGCTCAGTGATCTCACTGAGGGGGCAGATGGCAAGCAAAGGAAGGAAGGAGTTACAGGCGAGCAGAAACATAAAAAGAAAGCAAAAATTACAGAACGCTTTTATTAATTGGTTCCCTTCACCACAGGATTACATCAATGGGGAACGGAAGGGCCCACGCACGCACTGCAAATACTTGTGACAGGAACACAGAGCGTGGAAGCACCCCGTACGAGAGCCGCACTCCCCCAAGACGCACCAACCGCAGCGGTAACGCCGGCGCCCGAAGCAAGCGGACGCGGAGGCGCCGCCCCGCCCCGCGGCACAGCGCTGCCCGAACTCCCGCAGCAGCAGCGGGTAAAGCTCAACTTCCTCAGCCACCACCCCGCTCCTCAGGCAGCCAGGCCAAGCACCGGGGCAACGCCGACACCCCGGGGAAAAGCCTCGGCGGCAACCGGCGGCGGCCCTCCAGGCGCCCGCCGCAGCCCGGCGGCATAGCCAGCTGAAGGGGGACAGGCCCACCATCCCCCCGCGACCGGACCGGACCGGACCGGCCGCCCGTCACGACCCGCGGGGAGACAGGCCCCCGGCGCCGGCACTCACTCGCTGCTCGTCCATGGTGAGGGAGGGAGGGAGGAAGGAAGGGAGAGAAGCCAGTACCGGCGGCAGCACCCGGCCGCAGGGAAAAACACTAACAGCCTTCGCCGCCCCGCCCACGCGCCCCAACGCATGCGCAGCGCGGATGCGGCCGTGCCTCCTGCGCGTGTGCGGTGCTCTCAGCTCCCTCATTCCCCGTACGCCCTCCACGCACGCCGGCGGCACGTGCGTCTCGGTCTCCCCTCCCGGGGTGGGGGCCCTAGGCATGCGCTGTCGGGGCCCACAGCCGGAGCGGGGTCCGGCCGGTCGGGGTGCCCCCGGTTCGAGTCCCGTACGTTACGTACCGTGTGTCAGGCGTGGTGGCGGCAGGAGAGCGTGGGATCTGCCCACCCCGTAACCGGTGCCGATCTCCGGCGGACGGGCACCCCGAAACCCTCGGTGGTCTCCGCGGGAGCTGCCGGCGGCACTTGACTCCCGCTGCGCGTTGCAAGGAAGCGTCCCCGCCGCAGGGGCTGCCGTGCTGCGCCCTGGGCGCCGTGTGGGATTGCAGCGTTGCACCGGTTGCAGTAATGCGTGTTGTGTTAGGTCATGTTACGTTGCGTTATCATGCTATATTATGTATATGTGTTAGGTATAGACGTCCTGTAAGGCAGCTTTGCTGAGAGCTCACTAATCCAATCTTTAAACAGAAAAAAAAAAAGTTTCATTGCAATAGTAATTTCATAACGATGACATTTTACAGAGAGACAGCCATAAAACAGCTGCTGGGCTGAAGTGTAGCTCTATGGTTTTATAGCCGCTTTGAGCACTGTGCTGGTTCTGAAAAGCAACATTTGTCACACTGGGCACACAGCAATGGGAGCCCAGTTCTAGCGTGGAAATCTATGACAGTGGAGAAATTTGCCACCTACCAGTGAAGCATTTTTGCCCCTGAGGTCCGTGTCACCATGGTTTTATCTTCTCTGTCGGCAGTGCTGTACAAACGCAGTGCCAGAGGAAATGCGGAAGCAGTGAGGTGGGTGACCCGCCAAGAGGCACAGATACAGTCTTTCCAGCTGCATCTGGAGGTCTCCTGGGGCTACATTACCTGGCTGGGCCTTGGCTGTGGTTTGAAAGTTTATAGTGTCTTATATAGTGCCTGATACCTTGTTCCAATTAACACCCACAGCCTGTGCTAGTGGTTTCCATTTGAAACCTTTGTTTGAAGGAAGAGGAAGAAAAATGATGTCTGGCCACACCACACCTCAGGCTGACAAGAGGCAAGGAGTCTTACACCTGCAGGAAAAATGCTGCTGGGACAAGGACATACCCACTGGCTACCCACAGCAGAGGGTCTGCCTCTGCCTTGCATGCCTGCTAATTTTGCTGGTCCTGAATAGAAAACCTCAACAGCCTTTGGCTTGAGGAAACCCCATAAATATCTTAGAATGGTTTCAGACTGTTTGGAGCCCAGAGCATGGCTACCACTACAGAAGTCTGCAGCCTGCAGCTGCTGGGGAACATGGCTGTTGGTGGCAAATGGGAAAACTGTAGGACTAAATGATAACTGGGACTGCTCTGTTGCAACCCATCCGGCCATCCTCCCTTCATATACATCCTTTCTGTTTCATACCAGGCTGCCAGCAAGGGCAGTGTTTTCATCTTCTCAATGATGACATCCTTGCAGAACAGGACTTACCTATCATATCTTCCTGAGGGCAAAAAAACATGCTAAAGCTTTTCAAGAAGACAGCTACGGCTCTTAAAATGAACTTGGTACCTACTTTCCTAAACACAACTTCTTAGGGAGACTGCAGGCTTACCATGACCATAACTCCATGAATCGAACAGAAAAGGTATTGATGCTGCTTTCCCCAAACAATTTAGCAACAAAATACTAAGCTTCAAAAGGATTTCTAATGTCTTGGCCTGGGAGAGAATTTGGCACCTGGGCAGAAGTAGTGTCTGTGGTCAGACATCCGGGGTGCCAGTAACGCTAGCCTCAGGAAGGGGCAGACTTCGATCTGAAACCCTTTACAGTGTGTTGGGGTGGGTTGTTAAATTGACTTCAGAAGTTGTGGGCCCAGTTCTTAATTCCAGGTCTGGATTGTGTTGAAAGATTCAACGACACATCTTCCTATATGCTTTCTCATTTCAAAACTGGAAATGCAAGGGAAGGGTCACCATGAGGAAATAATTCCATAGTTTTATGGGTTCCTTCAGCACTCTTACGAACATAAATTGAGTAACAAAATATCTACTAAGAACATTTTCTCTAGAGTTATTTATGTTCTTTTTCTCCATGATGGGAGATTTTTGAAAGATGAAAGACTGATGAGAAGAAATATTTCGGATTATTAGAATTGGCCATAAAGGAACCTGTAATGGCACATTACTGCTATAAAGCAATACTGGGAAATCAGGGAACTTGGCAGGAACATGTGCAAATCCTTGGCAGCCCTTGGGACCCTGGGTCCTGGACAAAAACCCTGTTAGGTAGGGTGCCTGACAAGCAGATGGTCACTAAGTTAAGGTATGGGCAGAAGTGCTGCTGGCAGGATGCTAGAGGGGATAGAGAGTATCTTCTGAGTTAAGGTTCTTAGCCTATTTTATGCCAAAAAAAGATGTCAGGGGAAGAAGACTCAAAGGAAACAGTTGGAGGAGGAAGAAATACTTCCGCTCCCTAAAACAAGCATGGACCATCTTGGGTAATCCAGAGTAATGCAAGTAGAGGTTAGATTTAATCTGTCTCCACACAGGATGGTAAATTAGACACATCTATTAATCAAATTTGTCTTTAGAACAGACGTTATTAATTTAAGGAAGGACTTTGCCCCAGAGCAACTTTCTTATGGCACGAATCGTACTGCTTCCTTACAGTTTAACATCTGAAGCATAAAGCAAGATTGAGCTTTATGTGGCCACCTGCTAGGAGCACTTACTATCTTGAAACTCAGGAGAATTACAATATTAGCATTCTTTTCTTCCATCTCCAAGTATAAGATTATGCCATTTCTGTATTTTCTTCAAACAATAGTTGGACTGCAGTACTTACATTTATTTGCAGTGCTAGATACATCTATGTATCATGTGAGGAGGAGGCAGCAGGTTGCTGCACTTCTGTATGGAAGAAGGCTTGAAAGTAGTTTAAACTGATAGCAAAACTCTGTCTGAGAAACCAAGCTAGCAAAATAACAAGGTAGGAAGACAGCCATGGATCGTATTTATAGCGCACTATATTTGCTGTATATATGTTGTATATGTGCTGGCTCTGAGGACTGGACCCTATGACAGCTGCTGTAGACATCAGAGTTGCTTATGTGCAACTCATTGTGGCTCTGGCATCAATTAACCTCTCCCCTTGCACAGCTCAAAGTCACCACGACCCGTCGTTTTGAAAAGGCCTTTTTTTGTATCTTGAAAAACCAAGGCAGCTCACTCCCACCATCGACCTGCAGCCCTCTGTGCTTTTGAGGGTATGTGCAAGGGGCAAGGCCCAGTTAAACTGCCTCAACAGGCTCCTCAAGGATGCAGACTTTTCCTGCTGCACCAATTTTTTCTTTTTTTGCTTTTCTCTTTCTCAGCAGAAGGTCAGAAACCACAAGCATAACCAGTCAGACACAGGAAGCAGCAGAGGACACTGGAAGCCTCAGTGTGTGAAACCTGGTATGCCCGAACAATCTAAGAACAATAAAGACATCCCTGGTGTCCTGGTTTTGGCTGAAACAGATAATTGTCTTCCTAGTAGCTAGAACAGTGCTATGTTTTGGGAGATTCCGTGTGAGAAGAATGTTGATAACACACTGATGTTTTTAGTTGTTACTAAAAGATCAAGGACTCCGTGTTTTGCCAGTGTGCGTGTGCACAAGAAGCTAGGCGGGAGTATAACCAGAACAACAGATCCCAATTGGCCAATGGAGTATTCCATATCATACAATGTCATGCTCAGTACCTAAACGAGAGCTGGTCCGGGAAGTGCGCGCGCTCACTCTCCCACTCTGTTCCAGGATTGCAGTTTTTCGGGATCTCTCTCTCCTCTGAAATTGCTAGCCAGGAACGAGCTGGGCCTTGGTCGGTGGGTGGTGAGCAATTGCCTTGTGCATCATTCATTGATATATTCTATTATGACTATTATCATCATAATTGTAATTATTATTATTGTTATTTCTACTGTTTCAGTTACTGTAATTGTCATTAGTGGTTTGGATTTTTTCAATTATTAAGTTGTTTTTATCTCTACCTACGAGTCTCCTTACCCCTACTCCTCCAACTCCCCTCCCCGTGGAACAGGGAGCGGGGGAGGAGAAAAGGTGAGCAAGGGGCTGCGTGATATTTAGTGGTCTGCTGTGTTAAACCAGGACACCTGGCTTTCCTCCTAGCAAGCTACCTGAAAATAGCGGGCCTGTATAGGAGAGTGTGCTGGGTCTGCGTGGCGGGGCTTTGGTAGTGGGGCAGGGGCTACAGGAGTGGCCCCTCTGAGAAGCTGCTCGAAGTTCCCCAGCTCCAAGTTGGCCCCACCTTGGGCTGAGGCCGGGACATTTAGAGATAATAGATGCGCTTCTGCAATAACGTATTTAAGAAGGGGAATAACGTATTTAAGAAGGGGACGAAGAAACTGCTGAGGAGACCTGCAGCAGAGGAGGAGGGGTGTGTGAGAGAAACACCTGTGCAGATGCCTTGAGTCAGTGAGGAGGGAGGTGGAGGAGGTGGCCGGAGCAGAGATTCCCCTGCAGAGGACTGTGGTGAAGCAGCCCATGGAGGACCACAGTGGAGCAGAGATGAATCTGCAGCCCGTGAAGGACCACAGAGGCACATAAGTTGACCTGTAGCCTTTGGAGGACCCCATGCCAGCAGAGGTGCCAGCTCCCGAAGCACATCGTGAGTGACTCTGTGGGCAGCCCACACTGGGCTCGTGTGTTGCTAAGGGACGGCACCGCATGGGAAGGACTTACATCGGAGGGGTTCATGAGGGACTGTGTGCTGTGGGAGGACCCCGCACTGGAGCAGGGGAAGCGTCTCCCTGCCTGAGGAGGAAGGAGCGCAGAGACAATCTGATGAACTGCCTGCACCCCCCATTCCCCTGTGCCGCTGAGTGGGGAGAGACATTGGGAGTGGGAAGACTCGGATGGGAAGTGGGGGGGAGGGGGGGGGGGGAAGGGTTTTTGTTTCTAAGATCTGGCATTTCTTGTTTCCTTATCCTGCCCTGCTTTGATTGATAACTGATTAAACTGAATTTTTTCTGCAAGTTGAGTCTGGTTTTTGGCCGTGACCATAACTAGTGTGTGAACCCTCCCTGTCCTTGTCTCGACCCACCGGGTTTCTATTCATCCTGGTGTGGGGAGAGGAGTGAGCGAGTGAGCAGCTGCTGGGGGACAACAATAGAGGGTGTTCGTGGGCCATGCCCAGGGATTCCAGGGATTCACTGTGAGTGGGCTGAGATCGTGACAGTGCTGCTCCTTTAGTGCTAGATTATTGCTTCATACTCTCAATATTGCTACCATGGGTGACCCTCCCATGCATACCACATAACCCTTGCGCACCTGTATTTTTAAGACAACTCCTCCATCCATCACTGTCAGAGCGTATTTCCCCTGGGGCAGGGTCCTAAACCCACATCTTGGTGGTGCCAGGACTATGGCAGAGACACTTGCAGCTATGCCCTGGGTCACAGTCTTGTTCATATCAGTAGGGCGATAATAAAAGCTGTATGTAGCTGCAAAGGGAACCGAACAGAGATGGCTTGTGTACATTTTGAGTACACTTATGCCTGCAGAAAATACCCCTTCAGTGCCACAAATCATCACACAGCTCATGATAACGAGGACTGAAAGAAAATAGCCATCCTCCGTCCCAGGAAACTGGCCTTACGTTAAAATACATTAGCTGTGGGTGTAACAAAACAGAGCATCCAGGCCCAGTAAAACCAGTCCTGTTAATGGCAGGTTGTTTGCCCTGTGCTGATACCAGCTCTCTGGTAGCACATCAGTGCCTCAGCACTGCACCAAGCTTGTGCCATCTCGGGGATCCTGCCCATCTGTAAGCGTTGTTCTACTACTGACTATTTCTGTTGGCTGAGGTAAGTTTCAAAAGGACCCAGCTCCGTGAAGTTTGGCCTTCAATTGCACTTAACTACTCTCAATTACTCTTACCACCACCAACAACCCCCCGCCCACTGCCGTAGAGAGAGAGGAACTCTTCAGGATGCAGGATCTATCTGCATAGCTAGGATACACCCATATACACCACTCAAATAAAGCAGAGCCAAGGGAGTTCATGAGAGCTGCTGGAAAGAAACCAAAGCCCCGTGGCGTGAAAAAGAAGTTAAGTATATTGCTCAGGAGCCACCCATCCGTGAGGATGAAGGCTGAGTTCTTCAAATCACATCGTTTTGTCAGTTTCTGAAGTTGCTCTTCTCATGCCTAAGCGCCTATTGAAATACGCTTTGACCCGTGTCATAAAGCAGTGAATAAGTATATTTTCTTAGCCACCACCTACGAAGGCTTGGCCCAGAGCCACACAGTCCAGGAGTCACTTTACATTTCAAAATTAGATTTTGAGAAGCCCTGCAGCCAGCCAGGAGCAGAAAGAAGACAGGCAGAGTGAGGAGATAAACGAAGGAGAAACAGAGGCCGCAGCAGGAGAAGGAGCAGAGAAAGGGAGCTTTTTCACATGGCAAAAATGCAAGCACACCTGGGAAAAAGGGTCTCCTGCTGCCTGCTTTTCCAGTCGAGAGTGAGGGAGCAGGACGTAAGAGGAGATGAGGAAATCTGAGCTCTAAACTCCATGCAGAGTTGTGCTGGCATACTCCAGTGGAGAGACCAGTTGCTGTTTGAAGAGAATGAGCATAATTAATAAGGTTTTCAAGGTTGGCTGCTCTCTGCTGGGCTGAACAGTCGGCTGCTCTCCTCTGGCCATTAGAAGTTAAGGAATACTACTTTTCCAACTTGCCACCTAGGCCTCCCCTTTGCTTGCAAGAGGTTCCCAAAGCAAATTGCAGGCAAAGGCTTTCGCCCCCATGGCAGACTGCTGCTAGTGCCAGGGGCACCACTGCTGCCATGCTGGCCTTCAGGCAGTGCGTAAGCAGTGGTGGATGGCAGGGCATGCCACGGAGGAGGCAAGGCTGCCTAAAGTTGCTTCACAGTGAGGATTAGCCGCTATCCTCTTAACGGGCTTAGGACCTCCTAATCCTGTTTTTGTGCTGGTTTGCCCTCCTCACCTAGGGCAGCCACATGCTCTGCATGCGCTGTTGTCCGCTGCAAGGAGCTTGTCGAGCACAAAAGATGTGATTTTTTGAAGCCCCTACCTTCTGGCAGGAAAGTCACCTGGGCTCCAGTGACAGGCAGGTGGCTGCAAACGCCCAGCTGATGGCACTGTGTCTTCGTCAGTCTGCACGGCTGGAGCAGAGCGGTGGGTTACCTGCCTGTGATGGGTGTCTTTCAGGAATGCTGCAGCCCCAAACGTGGTGCATGACCTGTAGTTTTTATCCAGTGGTTACTGCTAGTTTGCTGAAGAGGCTGGTGGGGTCTGAAGGCTTTTTGCAAGAGGAATTGATTGCGTATACAGAGACCATAGCCTGGGTGCAACGGAGGTGGAGGCTGTGGTGCGGATGGCAATCTTGGCTGTCCTCTTGGGGGCTGAGGATGGTCTGAAAGCCAGAGGAGTGACTGGTGACAGCCTCACACCTTTCTCCCAACGACAGCCAGCTCCGGCTCCGCGCCCCAGCCCCCCCCACCCCTGCCCAGCACTCTCCTGCAAAAAAAGAGATGCACCCACTCCTCGTTCACAACCTGTGGCCAAGCAGACCTGTTTCCCTTCCCCACAATGCCTGCCTGCTCTCTGTGGCAGGATGAGCCCTGCTGCAACCAGTGGAAAACATTCCATGCCCATTGTGGCCTGCTGGCTTCCCTCTGCAGGGTGGGATGGCCGCCCAGATCAGGGAAGCTCCAGCATGAAGCTCCACAACGTGCTCTTCTAGAAGGGTGCAGCTGTTGCCAGAGACCTGCAAAGGAAAGCAGGACGTTGTGGTCCTCAAGAAAATGTCTGTGTGTTTTGTACGCCTGTGTTTCTGTCTTCACAGAAACAGCTGCCTGCTGCTAATGCGATTTGGAAGTGCCTGACTTGAAGAGCTGGTTGTTTGCTGGTCAGCTCGCCAAATGGGTAGCTCGTTGATCACTGACAGGCATTTATAACTATGAGTGTTTTTTATTGGATCCCCCCTGGGGTCATGTCCTCTTCTGAAGCGGCTGCAGTTTCACTCAGGCAAATAGTTTATCGAAGTTGTTGGGGACATTTGAAAAACTTTGTAGAACATTTGAAGAGCAAAGACAAGGCAAAAAGATGGGGGATATGAATTTTGCAAGCACTTTTGCTGTTTTTGCAGCGACCTGCAGTATTCCAGGACTTGTGCCACAGCCCCACAAGCGCCCTGCAGCACACATTGCTGCTCTCCCTGTCCTCACCTATGCCCCAGGAACCCTCAATCCCTCCTCTTGCAGGCACCTGTCTGGCCCTGTGTCCCACAGCCCTCACCCACCACGGGATATCAAGGGTCTATGCAGAACAGAACATCATGAGACTACTGCAAGTATACACCTGCCATCAGAAGAGCTTGCATGTGTGTTGGCCTGTGTGCACAGGATCACGGGGATCTGCTACCCTCCAGCTGTGGTCTCTCGGAGGAGAGGTGTGTGACACCACATGGCACTATGCACTGCTAAGGTCACTCACTGAAGGAAGTTTTCATTAAAAAATGCCAGGTACTGAAAACACTAGTTACTTTATGGTGCTCTCAGGTTTCAGTTAAAAGTGTAGTGAAATCCTGCAGAAATCAATGGGAATCTCCCAATGTTACCCAAACTGGAGCCCGTGTGGAGTGCATAACTTCTTCCTGTCTTCTCAAAGGGAGCACCTCAAATAAATTATAGTATTTAAATTATAACTGTACCCAAGGCAAAACTCAATCTAAAACAAAGATTTAGGGTTGTTTAGATCTGAGTCTAGGCTCTATCTCTGAATGAAACATAAACAGATTGCTGCTTTTATTTATGGTTGTGTTACCATGCACAGAGTGCTGTGCCAACAAGGGACCCTTCATCTAGCACTTCCACTTAAATGCTACTTGAAGAATGAAGTTGAAAACCACCACGCATAAGGCCTTTGGGTCCTTGTTCAAATCATTTTAGGGAGATGTTTAAAACCACTTCAAAGTGCATTTCTGTTCTCCCATCTGCTTGTAGTGCAATTAAGGGGGAGCAGAGCCAAGGACAATTGAAATTCCACCAGTAACATTTTGGATCGGAGTGGAACCCCTGCTTTACAAGGCACTACACCACGACACACCTACACTGAGACAAGAACCGTAGCATGGACGCAGCAAGGAGGTAGCAACACATCCGTGTTCTGTGTTGCCAGCATTTAGCTACAAAGCAAGATTAACGCTTGAAATAGCAGCAGAACTACATGGTCATCAACCCATCTTGTAAAAAGCAGGGCTGAGATTTGAAGCTGTTGTCCATCTGCCTACTTTCACTGAAAGTATGGGACAAGCCAGAGTTGCAGAATGGAGACAGCTTCCATTTTCTTTTCCTGAGGGATGTTTAAACTGTTAGACAGACAAATTTTGTATTTAGTTTGACAAAGGACAGAGACAGTGAAGGAAAGATGAGGAGCATTGTCCCAGGTTGCAGGAACAAGAGTCAGGGTGAGCAGCCATGGCTGTGTGACACCTCAGGTCTGAGCTGGAAGAGCAGAGAGGTGTTGTGGATGGAAGGTCTGAATGGGGGAGAGGTGGGGATAACACATGGTGTTCAAGGCTGGGAAAATCACAGAGGACAGCAGAGTTAGAGGGAAGCACTACCGGGGCGATGGTTGGGTAAGAGTGGGGAGAAGAGAAGGGGTGTAAGGCAGATGGGGAGAAGGAAATCAGCCGAGCATATGCACAGCAGAAGCACAGACTGAGTTTTATCTGTGGCATGAAGATTGTCTCTCTGTTCAAAGGGAAAAAAAATAGGACTGCAGTGATTGAGGTGAGGTAAAAAACATGATTCAGGGGATGTGAGTCTCAAAGACAAGAAGTGAATTATAACAGGGTTATAATATACGTTTCTGCACCTCTGTGAATGCAGTGTTGCATATTTTTGTGTGCTGCCTTAGGAGAGCAGCAATGGATGATGGCTCTGACCCCTTAGCTTCTCATATCTTGCAGGGAAGTCTGGATGCACAGCAAAAGAAGATTGACAGCAGGAAAAAAACACAGTACAGTTGGGCATGATGAGCTGTAACTCTCTTTAAGCATAAGAAGCTGGAGAGCGTGAAATGGATGTTCTGACCCTGAACTACATCTACCATAAACAAAACACAAAGAGAGTAGATCACCTTTGCTCCGAAGGCTAATTTCCTGCTACCTCTTGGAGAGCAACAACCTCTGGCACATTGCCTTGGGTTGCACTCTGATAAGCTAGCTGGAGGAGGCAAGGACGGGAGCCTGGCGAGGTCAGGTAGTGGCAATGCCAGTGCCTTGTGCACCATCTCCTGACTCTCGGCTGGGCCAGTGGAGAGGCGAGTTTCTTATCTCTTCACGCACCTCGCGGTGCTCATAGGCTGGCAACATCCAGCACGGAAGTCACACCAGGTGCTTGGACAACGGGCTGTGGGAGGGCAAACAAGTCAGCTCCTGCTTTGGAGGATGAGGGAGGTGGGGGGGACCCACCTTTAACATGTCAGAAGGTCATTGAGCTGGCAACAGTCCTTTAGCTAACAGGGCAGCTTACCCCACAGCAATCCTGGCACAGCTGGGAGCCCACCCTTGGGGGCATCTTGGAAGGCTGAGGGGGCACCAAGACAACACGTTGCTGTAAGTGTTGTTTAAAGCCATGCTGCCCCTGCTGCAGCACTGCAGCTCGTGTCAGAACAGTACTGTCCCAAACTGGAGCTGGCCCAGGAGGTGCCTTTGAAACCTGGAGACTTCATTGCACCAGGATTATTTTTGTGGTCAAAGATTTCACGACCTGGGCTCTTGGGAGATGAACTGCCCCTTGCTGTTTTTTTAGACACCTAAAATAGACATAAAAGGGAGCAGTTTGCTCTTACAGGTGAAACTAGAGGAGAAAAAAAATGTGGCAAATTCCTTTCAGAGACCTGCACTCAGCCTCCAGTCAGGACGGTGGAAGAACCAGCACTGGGGGGCTTCCAAACCCAGGAACCACTGTGCATCCATGCACACTGTGGGAAGTAGTTGCACACTGCCAGGGCATTAAATTAGATTCCCTAATGTGCTCTGAGCTGCTAGTGAGATCCAGCAACCCCAGCAAACTTCTTTTTCTAGAAGCTCGCTGAAATAAGCTCACAGAAGCTTGTTTCTGCAGTGAAACGAGAGTGGCCAGTTTGGTTTCCTGATCTTCACATGTACGGGGAAAGAGCAGACCTATAGTGCCCCAGAGGAATAAATACAGCACGATGCACACCAAGTTGAACCGAATCGAGTTATTTACGGAAGATATTGCAGAGTCGAGTGTGCAGCTGGATGGCCGCATCACCTCTCCCAGCTGAGGTCCGTGAGGGGGAGCCGTGGGCAGCCTAAAACCTTCGCAGCTGGCATTTGTAACTATGCATTCCTGGCTGTGCTAGGGGGAAGGGTATGACACAGAAAATTCGCTGGTCAGCACAGGTCTGAGCACAGCGTTCTGGGGAGAAATTCCTCTCGGTGACAGTCCGCAATGAAAATCGCTTGCTGGCTTCTTTGTAACACTGCTTAATTGAACACACAACGAGTTTCAGGGAATATGCATTTCCTGCGATGCTATTTTGGTGTCAAAATACTCTGTCAGCAGCCTGTTTAAAATAGGATTATGATAAAGCACCGATCTTATTAGCTGATTGTGCTTGCTAGTCGATGGTTATTTATTTCATGGCCAAATTACCATAGTTGGCTGATGGGCTCTGCAGCCAGAATACTTTTAATTCCCCCTGGATTTCATTATTATGACTGCAAAGGAAGGAACAGAATAGCAGATGAAGCTGTTACTGTTCAGGCTCATGATTCTGCTTATGCCTTGTACTGAGCTGTGCCCTTAGGCTGAGCAAGTTGGCAGGGCTCATCTGGAAGACTGAAACACAAATTTTGTATTTGTCTAGGCTTTTTTGATTAAAAAAAATTAACCTTTTGGTTCAGGAGCAGCTGCTCTTTTTCCTAAAGAGTAGCCTACCTCAATGTGAAGTGCTTATCATTTATAACAGTTTCTACTAGGTAACCTGCACGAGCACACCGCAGGTATATCTGCATATATATGACATGCTGAGTCCCACTTGCCTGCTGTGTTACTGCTATCACAGCAAGATGCTGTGTGTCCTGGCCTGCAGTACTGCATCAGTTCCTACCAGACCTTCCAAACAGTTTTTCTATTGGAACAGGTGTCGAGGATAGCTTTTCCCTTTAGCAAAAGTAAGACACTCAAGGGAGGGTCTCTCCAGAAGACCTTCTTATGCAAATCTAGTGATCCTCAGGCTGCAGGGGCTCGTCTGTCTTCATACAGTTTTCCCAGACACCTCCATGCAAATGCTTAGTTCTAGCCAAAGACAGCCTGAGTCTTTTTAATTGCCAGCAGCAGCAGTTGTATTCACCCAGGGTAGCTGTGATTGGTAGACACAAGCACAAATACTCACCCTGCAAAGAAATGCTGCCATCCCTCCAATAAGTGAAGTAGGGGCAATGCTCTTGGATCCCCTGTGAGCTCTCCTGCAGCCCACTTCGGAGGAGGGTCTCTGTATTCTGTCACCTCGTTTACTGCTTACTCCCTTTTCCGTATTTATTGGCTTTTCCATTGCCTTTTCCCTACTTACTGCCTTTCTGGCCTGATCCCTCCAGGCAGGTTAGCTCGAAAATATCTGCAAGAACTCAGTTGGGGAGGATGCAGCTACAAGGTGCAAATACAAGGCACTCTGAAGCCTGGACACCAAGCAAGGCTTTGCCATTGCTGGGACTTTCCCCTGTTGACTTCCTGTCTCTGGCTTGGCAGGTCATCCATCCGTTCCTTCCTTCCCCTGGCTTTCTTCATCATGTCATGGATGGGGCCCTTCTGGAGCCCAAGCGTATTTGTGGCCATATTTCAAATGTTCAACTTGTTTTGAACAAGTTTCCTCACCCTCATGGCTTAGAAACTTGACGGGCAATTTTTACTTGTCTTGTTATGTGCCATTTTTAAAGTAAGTCCAAATTATTGTTACGGGAAGGTTGGGGACCCTGGCCTATGAGTACAGTGATGGGAACATAAACATCAGGTTTTTGCATAGTTCTCCTACATCTTTCATTGAAGCTTTGATTCCTTATTATTTTTTTCTGAACAGCTTTTCAAGCCATGAATCTTCTGGGAAATTCAGAATCGTACACTCTTGTGCTGTTTTTTTGGGGGAGCAAATTCTATTTTGATAAAGCTCTCGACCTTCCTCTTCATCATAGACAGCATCAACCCAAGATGCTCTTCTGGCAGGCTGGTCTCCTGCTGTGATGCAATACAGGCCCTTCTGAGGTTTCTTGTCCTTGTGTTTTCTCACGATGAACGGATGCAACACCAGAGAGCTTTCAAAAGCAAGCTGTGGTGCTTCTTGCCTGAAGGCAGAAGAACTTTTGTGCTTATAGGAATGAGGCAGTCCTCCACAGTTCTGCTACCAGGCTTTATGAAACAGGCAGCAAACTCACGCTTTGAAATCCCTTTACTTTCTCTAGCAATATTCCAATGTTAGTATTCAAGTCAAGTTTTGCTGTACTGTAGCTAGGGCTACATTATGTACTATATCATGAATGTAGCACATTCGGGGTAGTGTAATTTGGAGAGGTTTGGAAAGGACCCCGTGATGCCTTCCAACAAGTGAATTTTTATTCCTGCAGGCTCTTGTGGTGGTGTTCCTAGCCTGGGATTTGACACATCTTGTTTGAGCCCAGTTCTGTCACGGAATGCATGGTGCATGATTTAATTTCAATTATGAGAAGTTTGAAAAAAAAAGATAAAACCCCAGGTTCTCTCAAGATACTCTTCTGAGCCATCCTCACCTCAGACTGACATTGTTACTGTTCTTGCTGCTCCATCCTTCTGTTGATGAAAAGTCAGGGCAATGAATCCCAGCACAGAAAACCAGGGGATATTGAATCACATCCTGTGCCAGGAAAGCTTTCACTGAAACCAGAAGTGTTGGAAAGAAATCAGGACATGACTTGTGGTGAAAGGAATTCAGGATGACTTCACGTATCTAATGAGCTACCAAGGCCCACTAGAGAACTGGAGGGGGTTTGCTAGTGGAGCAGTGAGTGTTTAGATATTTAATCAGAAGATGGATGAGTCTCAGGTGTCCATGTCTGTATCATTTCCTTGCTCTATCATAACCTGGTCACCCTCCTGCAAAGCTGCAGGTCCCCAAAATTCCCTCTTCAGAAGCATGTTCAAACTTCGCAACTTCTGCATAATTCACTGCCCCTGGCAGCTGCAGAGAGGCACTTTTCATATCCCAACTTCCCCCACAGTCTTACCTGCCCCTATTTCACTCACTTGTCCCTCCTCTTGTGGCACCTGAGTGCCTACTGATCCTTAATGTACTTACCTTCGTGGCATCCCCATCTGCAGGGAAAGGGACAAGCGATGAGACCCAGGCTACAGAGGAGGTCTGTGGTGGAGCGACAGTTGTGCTGGCCCCAAGCAGGCATCCATATCTTTGAGCTGCCCCTCTCTTACCTGGAAGCCCCTGGAGCAAATATTGGGGGATGTGGCAGGTCCCACAATCAGGAGAGGTGGCCAGACCACCCTGCTCTGTCTCACATTGCAAATGCCTACTGAATGTTTTTTGCCCAAGGTTTGTATTTTGTATACCTCCAGGACTTAATATTTAAAACTAGAATACAGCCAATAGCAGTCAGAAAAGTAATTAAAATCAAAGGACATTTTATCGATGTTTCAGGACTGTGGCAGACACTTTTTTTTCTGGCAGGGCGCAGGGTTCAGGCCTGTGAGTTCTTCTTCTAAGCACTGCAGTGTGAAATACCTGCTTGCCCGTTTATTTGTCTCCCACTTGATTACTGTCAGCTGAGGTGGCTAGATAAAACAATTCAGCAGCTTCTGTCATAGGCTTTATTTCTAGCTTTGACTGCTCTAGCAAGGGTCTCAGAAAACCTGCCCTGGCACTGGATTTTCTTCCACTTTATTTTTAGTTTATCCAAGGTAAATAAGGACTAAGTGTTAGATGGAGAGTATGGCACTAGATGTCAGAAAACCAGCACTTTTAAGTGCTCTGTGTGTGGGAGTGCAAGCTCCATCCATTTCACACATTCATAATTTAAATAGTAATTATAAATTCTAGATAATCTCTCCCTGGGCATTAGCTAATCTTCATTAAACATCTAAATACCAGTGACCAAAACTGGGTCAGCTCCTCAGTGGCCCCCAGTGGGAGGAAGGAGCCATGCCAGTCCTCAGCAGCACAGGATCTGGCCTCGCTGGCTCGGGACACTGCATGCAGAGGGTTTGCTGCATGCTGAGGGTTGCACGCAGATGGCCCCATCCTCCATGCGAGGCAGGAGAGCTCCTTCGTCAGCCAGGGAGCTGTGCTGTCCTGCAAGCAAGGAGACTGGTCCTTCAGTTGCAGTAGAGGAGCAGGGATCCAAGGCGAGTGTTCAAAGGTACGTGCTCCCTGCCTGCGGTGTCTGGGCAGTAAGAACTGCTGTGTGGCCAAAGGACAAACCCTGCTTTTTGCAGCTCCAGTTCTCTCCAGGTCCATGCTCTCCTGCCCGCTAATAGATTCCTGCATTTTCTTGCACATTCCATCCCAGTGCCTACAGGTCTTCCTTCCACTTCAAGGCCCATGTCCCATTCCATTCTCCCCACACGTGATTCTCTTGCTAACCCTCCCTAGCTCCTGGCTCATCTTTACCACATTCCTCTTTTTTTTTTTTTGCTGGATACCACAAAACTGTTTTGTTTCAGAGCTGGGGGCATCATCATCGTTGTCCCCAGGCAGTGCTTCAGTCCCTCACTGCTGGAGGGGTTGAAGTGAGCCAAAGAGTTTCTGTTCTGCAGTTCTGACAGGAAAAACCCAGTGGAAACCAGACAGGGTTTTTGTAAGCTGTATGTGACATGCCTCCTGCCCATTACACCTCTACTGATGAAGGGCATCTTGGAGTATCTTTTGCTCCACGCAATGAAACCCACCTAGCCAAGCAGCCTTACCCTTAATAAACCATGAAAGACACTCAGAGATGTGGGGACACACCTTCAGACGAACTGGAGAACACCGAGATATGCAGCAAAACACTTGGGTCCATAGCATGGCACCCTGCCTGTGGGCGGAGTTCCTCTCTGATGGGCTGGCTGGTCCTTTTCATCCTAACTATATTTAGTGATTTGCCACAACAGCTTCAGCCTTGGGTTCAGAAGTGGCAGTGGTTCCCAGATAAAGGAAACCATCTTATGCAAATGCAGTGCTGAAGTGGTTTGCAGCAGAAATACAAGCAAGAAAACATTGTTCAGCTTGGCTTATTAGCATATTAAAAAACTGGCAGTAAAGAAAGCAGAAATTTGCTGTGCTCACAGGAGGAAGAGAAGAACAGAAGGAATCATTACGACTGCACATGCCTCTGCTAGTAAGATTATACAGGTGCTATTATCACAATTGCTTCCATTCACCATCCGTTTTCAGCTATCCAGGCTTTCTAGACACCTCTGCAGAATGGGCACCCTGCTTTGGGAGCAGGGAGCATGCACAGGACCTTGCAAAACAGCGAGGTGGCCCCACACAAGGTGCTGGGCTGGGACGTTCAGTTTGCATAGCTCTCATGATATATAACCAGATTTCCTCCCTATTCTGCATTCCCCCTAAGCTGTCCATATAAAGGACCGTCTTTGTTCTACAAAACCCCATTCACCCTACCCAGCTCAACAAAACATTAGCATCACAACACTGTTCTTGGCACCAGCACAGGGAGTGAGGCATGCCCAGCTACGTTCAGGGCAGGCACAGAGCTAAGCAAAGCTTGAGCAATGATCTGGATGGAGTCTGCTTGCTTTCACGGCCCTGAGTATTCCTAAGAGAAAGAGCAGGACTTTGCACCCTATACAAAAGACACAGAAAAATCTTTCTTACTTAAAACCAAAAACTTTATTTTGATACATTAAAAAAATCTATACATTTCTTAGACTAAAATACAGTTTTGCATCAGTATTCTGGCACAATGTCAGTTTACACAGAAAATCTAAGATTAGATCAGCACTGTTAATTTCCCTTCTCTTTCTGCATTCAGAGCTTGCAGTATAAAACATTTCAAGTTCTCAGACAACAATAAACAGTGTCACATTTACTTTTCCCATTCCCAAAGGAGGTGGCATTCCACTGGAAAAAGGAGCACTTGTTAGTTGATCTTGATTCAATGTAAATCACTAAACCAGTTCAGGGGTTTGACTGCCCTGTTAGAAGTGTGAGTGAAAGAGGATGAAAAATTTGTTTCCAGATGAAGCTTTGATGGACTATGACAATGCAAGTACCTTCAAGCCTTTGAAATCTGTTCAGAAGATTTTCCTTTTTCCTTAGGGTAGTTGCTATAATCAGCAACACAATCCACTGTATAGAAATAATTCCTTTCTATAGACATGGGATTCCACCTTCTTTCTTGCTCTGAAGACCTCCAGAGCAAAATATCAGCAGGGCACAGGGGATGTTGCTGTGAGATGTCTGTGAATCGGAATGTGAATTTTCTTAAATACTGTGAAGATCCTGTAGAATATTTTCTACCTGTGAAATCCTGCCCTCCATGGCTCCACCTAAACTCTGGCAGCTGTTTTCTGGCCTACATTAGAAACAAAACCTTTCTGTTTTCTCCTCCCTCGCTCCCACAGGAGACACTACCTCACTGACTGCAGCACTGCTTTTCTAATGAGAGATATTCTACCTTCTCAGTTTGAGCAGGGAGGGACCCAACCAATACTAACACTGGAGCACAGGCAGTATTTATTTGAGAGTTAAAAACCATGACTTTCATGGGCATTCCAGTCAGTGCCCAACTTCTGATGGGTTTTGGGAGTCATTAGCTTCCTACTCTCACAAAACCTTTCTGACATACTCCCTAGCTGGCCCTATTTCACTCAAGCCAGAGGGCAGTGATGGTGCACTTGAGGAATGGTAGCCAGCTGTGCTGCCAGCATCTTCCATCACATCTTTACAGAGGCCAGAGCTGTCTTTAAAGTTACTGAAATTAGGCTAGTTCTGCTAAAGTCAGCTGGTACTTTTGCTCTGAGCTCTGGCAACTTTGGTTCCATGGGAGTCCCACGTTTCCACAGAAAAGTACCAGCTGCTTGAAACACTGAATTCTGCTTATCATACTCACACATCACTTGACCACTTCAGTGAGCAGAGAAGTAGAATCTAACAGTGTTTGCTGGGTTTCTGCTACTTCAGTTTTAACTGATCTCTGTCAAATCAATGCCAGGTAGTTTAGCCTCCAAATGGGTATTTTAAGATGGACTCATGCTACCTATTGTCCCCAGAAATATTTTCATAATCCTAATGTCTCTGAAGGGCTTTGGCTTGATTACATCAGCTTGCAAACACTGCAAGACACATCACAGCTCCATCCCAGACCAGAAATTCTGCCTTTTAAACATGACCCACATCACAAGAGACAAGTTTTATGTCTTCTCTCATCTCTCTAAATATAGAAGAAAAAAATACCTTGAGAACAGTATTTGCTACAGAACACAAGAAATACAAATTTACTAGTCTCCATAATTTCTTGTTATGGGATGGAAATAACAGCATTGATGAAACAGTTGAAAGAGCATTTAAAAATGAAATATTTAGGGTAAACTTCCATCATCCCAACAAACAACCTAAGTGCAAGAAATGCTTCAAATAAGCCTGTTGGTTTTTTTTTTCTAAACATGAGGGTTTTTTCCACAAAGATGAAATAGTATTTCTGTGGTAATAATGTGACACACAAACTGTTCTAAGAAACAAGGGACTTGTGATGTTTAGATTTAGTAAACAGTATCTGCACAGGCAAAGCCATGATTTAAAAAACAGGGATGCTCTTAGGTATCTACTTTTAAATCTTAAGAGTGTTTCTTAAAATGACAGTGCCATGTTCAATACAGCCTGTAATATGCATTCAGAACCAAATGATCACTGGATGGTGATAATGAGTATATGTCTGCTACATGCATTTTATTCTGACTCTATAACATACATTCATACAATACATCAAAACCACTCAGAGCAAACCACTAAAGTGCATGCCCCGAGGGCACATTAAGTATGTTGTCTCCAACACTGGCTGCTCAATTGCCAGAACACTGATACAGAAAGGGCTCATTTTTGCTTTATATCCCCATTTTGTGCTGAAAGAATAAGAGCTAGCATCCCCTGCTCCCTCTGTGAAAGGGAGCACTGTGGAGCAGGCAAATTGCCTGCTGCTGAAAAAGCCCTTTCAGAAAGAAGTAACCACCCTGAGAAGGTGCTGTACAGAAATGCAGGGAGCGAGTCTTGGATTAACTCTTGGGTAAGTGGACCTGTGTACTGGGTTAGGCTGGGATGGAGTTAATTTTCTTCACAGCGGCCCGTACGTGTTTCAGATTTGCAACCAAAACAGTGTTGATAACACAACAGTGTTTTACCTGTTGCTGAGCAGTGCTCACACAGAGTCAAGGCCTTCTCAAGGCCAATCAGCCCAGCAGAGCAGGCTGGGGTTTGACAAGAGGGTGGGAGGGCACACAGCCATCACAGCTGACCTGAACGGACTGTAGAAATATTCCATACCAGATAATGTCACACTTAGCAGTAAAATTGTGAGGGAGGGATGGAGGAAGGGAGGGAGGGATGAGGGTAAATTTTCCAAAGTAGCCATTGCTCGGAGACTGGCTGGGCATTGCCCTGCTGGTGGGAGGTGATGAGCTATTGCCTTTGCATCACTTGGGTTTCTTTTTCTTTTTTTCTCCTTTACTTAATAAATTGTCTTTATCTTGACACACAAGTTTTCTTGCTTTTGCCTTTCCAGTGCTTTCTCCCATACTACTGGGGGAAGTGAGCAAGCAATGGAGTAGGGGCTTAGCTGCCAGCCAGGGTCAACCTACCACAATGGTAACTGGTTTTTCCGCTTCAATTTTTTCCTTCTTGGACATGCTTTCCTAATGCAGAAAGTCCTTGGGCTACCATGCCAAGCTAAGGCCACCTGTAAAACCCAATTCTGTTTTTGGCAGCTGGGAGTGCGAACACAAGCTACTGGAAGGCTGCAGATGCAATTCTAAGCTGACCATGCCACATATTTACTCTGCACTCCTAACCACAGCAAGCATAGTGATGGAGCAATATCATACAAAAAATCCCACTTCAGAAATACAGCTCAGCACCTACTCCCCCTCCCATTCAGTGCAGGTGACACCCTGAATCATTGCCTCAGGAAGGTGAGAAGGTGTGTGCTGAGATTGGTGGGACAACGGGGAGCTGACACTGTCACTTGGCAGTCCTTTGCTGAAAGAGCAATACAGAAATGGGAGCTAAAAGAACAAAAAAATCCTCTAGGGCTGGAAGAAGCAAAAAAGACGACACACTGCTGCTCAGCTTCCAAACAGAACAGAGAATAAAATGATCTGGAAAAATATTAAACCATTTAAAGTATGGCATGCTTTTTTTTTCCTGTTGGAACCTAGCTGATCAGAGGCTATGATGCAGACCGTCTGCAGAAACCAAATGCTGGGAACCAGTAATCCCATTGGTTTGGTTTTTAAACCCCAGATATTCAGCCTGAAGCTCCAGTCCTCAAGCACTGCTTGGTTCAGTGGACTTTCCAAGGTTACTTCTCCATCTCAGCTGTCTCACCTGTTCCTCCTGCAGTGTTATTCCCAGTGCAACATCATTCCCTAGTTAGTCTAGACTGCTTCACACAAAGTAGTCCATATACTGGCTGTAATAACCAGCTGGCAAAAAAAAAATATTTAATCCATCACAACTGGCAGACCCCAGCACCTCTACTGCCAACTGGGGATTTACACATCAAGTGTTCTCCTACTCCACTATCCTCACTATGGAAGGAAAGCAGAGTTTATGTTTGTCCTGAAAAGTTGTCTCTTTGGACGTCAGTCTTCTGCTTATCTCCTTGCACAAGACAGAGCTGGAAGAGGGCAGCTTTAGCTTGGTTGCAAATGAACTTCAAAGGACATTCAAAACGGCCACTGGAAAGCCTGTGTGTGGATGGAATGCTTCTTTGGCATGACTGAAAAGCTCTGCATGCCGGATATACACTCAAGAATTGTGCACACGATTTTATTAAGAACTTCATAATTATATAGATTTGTCACTTAAACATTACAACTACCTATAGAAAAGTGTTGCCTGTATCTTTTAAACACCATGTAAATAAAACAAATTTCTTTTTAAAACAGGATAAACTGCTATAAAAATGGTGCACAGTCAAGTCATACAAAAATACAAAATTTGTTTCCAACTGCAGTCCTAGTTGCAATTGCAGAGAAAAGCCCCCACCCAGGACTTCCAGTTAGCAGAGAACACAAACTTGTGGAACTGGTCATGGCAAAATGTGCAGAATCCAAGGCTTCAGTCAAAGCACCTCCAGTAACTTTCAGACAAGATGGAAACTAATTTCTCTGGAAGCAACGGCATACTCAGTAAGTCTCCTGGCCTTGGAATCCAGTTTCTAACATTCATCTGAGCCAGTTTTTAAATTCCTGTTGCTAAACCCCGCCGACCTAAACAAATGACACTGTTCAGTGCCACTGCTGTCTTAGCCACTGACTGGTACAGCAGGAATGCATCCTCTCCACAAACTTACGGCTGCTCCAGTGCTTCTAGTCTGACCTCTAACTTGCACTGAGAGGCCTTGCCAGTGCTCCAGTTTGAATCCCTAGTCTGAAGCTCTAGTCCACTTAGCACTTACACAGATGTGTAACTTACAACTTCGATACCTAGAGAGACTGCCTGATGTCAGTGGAGCTACTAACATGGTTCACCTAAATAAGTGTCTAATTGCCTGCAGGACTGGATAATTCTGTCTCCTTGCCTCCCCAGCAGTTATAATTTCCAAATGTATTTTTATTTTCATACGTTTCATACAGTTTGGGTTCTGCAATATGAAAAGAGTAAGTCCTTTTAATCGGCTTACCGAAAGAAAACTAAACAAATTTAAGTTATCAAATGACTTCTAGAAGCTAAAGTGAAATATTTCACTATTGCCAAAAGTTAAGAGCACTGGTTAGCTACATTATACTATTTTTTTTTTTTTACTTTTGACAGCAATTTAAAAGCCTGATCCTCTGAAAGGAAGCATAAAGAACTCCTTACTTAACCCTTGGTAACATGAGTTGTGCATGTCTCTATCCAGACATACCTCTCCACTCCATCGCAAAGCTTCTGTAGAAGGACTTTTCTCTTTCAAAAGATTTTCTTGAATGGAGTGATCAAACCATTGAGGCATTATTTATTTGTACAGAGCTTATATTTAGTGCAATAAGTTTAAAAATTCTGCTCTGAAATATTAACTTTACATTAACAAAAATAGTTTTCTTAAAAAAATTGTAACAAAAGGAGTATATAGCATAGACAGATCATGAATTCTTAGCAAATACACTTTTAAGCATTTACCATTACAATGTGCTGAAGAATTGAATAGTAGCATTCGTATCTGGTGAACTTCCAGACTGAAAAGAAATGTAAATATCTAAGAATAATAATAAAAAAGCATGTTCTTTTGTTGTTATTTGATGACTTTAGATAACTATCCTGGCAGTTACACTTCCAAAGAAATGCTTCTCTGCCCTTTCCTGTTTTAGCCACCCGCTACAGTACATATAAATATGGATGAGACAACAGGCAAGGAATGGTCCCTTCCACCTCCCAAAGCTCTCCGGCATTAAATGAAATGAAGCATACAGTACTCTTTTGTACAGTCGTACAGTTCATTTCTCTTCCCATCCTCAGCATCGTTACATCTAGTAGTGAATTAATCATGAGTATGGCTAAGACCGAGCTTTAACAATCTGTTATTTCAATTGCTCATATGGAAAATCCAGACCCTTCAAAGGAGCACTGCTGAAGTGTGAAGGAGGCTACTGAACCCAAGGGGAGGATAGCGGGCAACGGGTAAGAAGGGCAAGTGGGGTAAAACAGGAAGTTAATTGCATATAAAAATCATCTGTCCCCATTTTCTAGTTTCTGTTTAATAGGAGATGTAAGGGCTCCCACACACCTGAATACCTGAGGAGTTGGTTATTGTGATATCTGATACTGACAAACAAAACTGTGCCCTACCAGGGCTGTAAAGTAAAATGACTGCTTACAAATCCCCTCCAACTGAATGAACTCTCTCTGAAACCACCTTTTGAAAAACTAAATTTGAGACTTTTCTTGATTTAAAGGTTTTCCTTAGATGTAACTGTCCTGAATTTAATGCTAATTTAAACAAACTAAACAAGTAAAACTCTCAGCAGATTAGCAGTGTCATGGGAAATCTGTCTCTAAACCAGTCATGATTTCAGATTATTTTTACAATGATACCTCCTTCAGATCGTAAAATATCACGCAGATAAGAATCAACTTTTCCATGACCACAATGAATAATTTAAAAAATGGAACAACGATAAAGCTGCTTGTAAAAGCCACCCGTATGAAAAGAGTACATGTTTCACAAAAATAATTGTTAAAAAAAGTATTAAATCCCTGTTCCTTTTCTCTGATTTTGGCTGTTTATTTATATATATATATATATGTATGTATATATGTATATATATACTGTTTTGGAATGTCAATGGGTTCCAATATGGCTGGCTAGTTTCAAGATGAACTTGCTCCAGAGGCCTAGAAAACAAAGTCATACAGCACAGTCTTAGACAAATGCCAAAAGACAAGGAGAAACTGAGTCAAAGGGGTCACTGGAAACCATAAAAAGGAAGCGTAAAAAGGTGGTCTTTTTTCCCTTGTGCTTTGATACAAGAACAGAAGGTCCTAAGTGTTTCCTCACCTCTGCTATTAATACCTATTTAAAATGCAACCGCACTTAGTGCATTTCACTTTTAGAATTAATTGTTATGTCTAAGAAATATTCAGATTCAGGGAGACTGAAACAAAACAGTAAAGACTATTTAAAAAAAAAGAATGGGAAAAAATTAATCTAATTTTCAAAAACCCAATTTTGGGACTACAGGTGCTACTAGTACAGAACAGACTTATGAATAATCCTATTCCAGATGCAACTGAGGCCTTTCTCAATGCTTTGCGGAAAGGTATCAGAAATTTCACGGCGGTAACTGATGTGTCCCGTCCTTGTCAGGAAGTGAGATCCTAATATTTCAGAACCTATTCAACTGGAGCTGAACACCCCAAAATGAAAGACCACTTGAGAAAACAAGGCCCAGTCAGTTCCAAACAAGAGCAGCAGAACTGGGAGTAATTCAGCGGATGACACTCAGACTGAGCCCCAAGCGCTCCGCATCTTCTCCAGAAATCCTAGGAAGACTTTCAGCCAGTGCCAGGCTTAAGTACCTAGAGTTAAGTTCCTAAAAGAACAAGATCACCCTTTACTTGCAAGTACTTGATTTGCCCTTTTACAAGGGCCTTGTGAATAAATGTTTTAACATCCAATCTTTAGGCGGTCAAGTACAGAAGTCTGAGTAGTGGTCTGTGCTAGCACTGATGAGAGCAGGAGTGGAAAACCACTTAAGGTAAACCAGTTGTTTGAATTAGAGGTTAACATAATACATTTTTGGACTGAGATTTATTTGTGCGCATGGCTAGAGAGTTTGCAAACCCAATTCTCAATCATTTTAATGGCAGCTTTAAATTTACAGTGTTTAGACCACTCTGAAAATCCCAACATTAGTGTCTATTTGAACAGCTAGAATTACTCCCAGAAGAAAACAGTAAATGAGCATAGAATTAGTTTTTAGATGTACAAACACAGCAGCATTTAGGCATAAGCAAATCTAGAAACTGGTATGCTATAATGAAATAGCAAAACACGCAAAGCTACACATGTATCCATTCCACAGCAGAAACCCATTCCAGCTAGGTCAAAAAGTGCTCATGCAACATGGCTTCACATACATCATTTAAAAAAAAAATATCCTACTGTTAACATACACTTATTTAGGTTCCATTAGGTTAAAAAATTGTCCCCATGGTAAGGAACTGCGTCAGACCCCAAATACTCTGAGAAAGTAATGATGGAAAAATATTTTATTTCACAAAGTCATATTGCACGATGACAAGTCATACCTTGCCCAGCCTGGGTCTCCATCATACGCTCTCAGTTCTCCACCTTCCAAACTCATCCTCCTATCTGTTATCTGTACCATGTACAGCTGTTCCTTATTCCAGGCTACTCAGACATGCAATGCCTTCCTAACAGGCACACCATAAGTAAAACAGGCTGCAGAAGCATAAATGATGCATTGTTCACTGTCTGTGTATCTGACAGTGTGAGATGGAAAGAGCACACAAGAGACAAGCAACGTAAGTAGTTGGCAATAAAAACAAACAACTGGGAGAAATGTCATTTGAGCAGGTTGAAAGGAATCACTGTATCCAATTCCTTGGCACTGTATAAAATAATTTGGTGAGAGCGTTAAATGCCTGGTCCTACTTTGCAACAATGGATGCGCTCAGTAGTGTTCTTCAGGCCTTTACGGTGAACATAAGATGAACAAAAATTGTTTAATTCAGGACTGAAAAGAGGATTAAAGTCAGAATAGCCCAATGAATTCCAGACTCCTCTTATTTTGAGAGTACTCAGCAGCTGGGGCTGTCTGTGTATACCACATAGCATGCATACTAATACTAATGAAATGATACTGCATTTGTTTCATACGACACAGTTCCTTTCATCTTACTTTTACAGGAGATGGTCTCAGCTGTGACAAAAACTCTGCCATCCAGGTGATAGGCAAGCTCACAAACAGAAAAAGCAGAACATCTTGAGTGATACAGAGAACAAAAACTTCTCCTGAAGAAGTGCAGTCAGTAAAGACAAAGAGGGAGAAGAAGTAAAAGTGAAATTCTTGGAGGATCGCCACCTCCTCATCTGCACCTACCATTGGTTTTAGCTCTCTGCCCTCAGCTCCACCTCCCCGGCCAGCTTCTTTCATAGATTTCCTACTATTCTCCACAAACTCCTGAAAAACAGTAATAAAATTAAAGGTACTTTGCTAGACAGACTCCAAACATCAAATATCAATACAAAAGTTCAAGATGTAACTGCTCAAAAGGTCAACACAACTTGCTCCTTCCACTTCTCTTGGCCAGCCTTGTCCACAAAGTACCAAAAGAGCCTGCCGAATAGCTACAAGGGTCTCCCTCGTTTAATTCTGGAAGCCAAACAGGTAGTTATCTTGTGTGCTGCTACAACTTTCACATTTACCACAAAATGCTCTGCTTTATGGGAAAGGAAGGTAGGAGGGCAATTGTCAAAAAACCCTGAGATCCTAGTTATGACATCCTATCCTGTGAAATGTGCGTAATGTTACAACTCTGTTGTAACAGACACTTGGGGATAAATACTTGCAAGGTCTTGCTGATTTCCCTAACTTCCCTCAATTCAAACTCTTAATTTTTTCACCAGATCAGAATCACCTACTCAGAAAGATTAGCAAAGGTGCTAATTCCATTTTATGTAATTTTTTTCTCTTAAAGGCAAGCATTCTGCATCAAATTTCAGTAAACTTTGGCTGTTGGTGTTTTCTGAAATTGACTGTTCACTAAAGAAACCACAATGTTTCCATGATTCATCTGTGCCGTCTTCTGAGACAGGAAGCTGCATTTTGCGCTTATTCTGTGCTAAAAAGCAACTCATCAGCTACCACTTTTTTTATAATATACTCTAGATTCTCTAGTGTTTTACCAAAAAATTAATGTTAAACTCTTGACATGTTTTTCCAACAAGTAAGCAGAAAAAAAAAATAGGCTAAGAAGTCATGAGAGTCTTCCTCTAGCCTACACATGTGGATACATTTTACAGGGACATATTCTATGGTTGCCACTTAAAAACATTATCAAGAAAATTATCTATTCAACAGCAACCTGAACAGCTTGAGGAGCGGAATTTTTACATCTTGGTCTCTAGCTAGAGTGAACAGGGAGTAAGATAGGACAAACAAATAAGAACTGGATTGTGCAACAGATCTTGACATAGCGTCTAGGCTCCAGGACCGAACATAGTATCTGTTGTTTCTGTGCATGACAGACTGAGAAGCAAATTCTGGTTCCTGTCTATCTGAAAGAAGAACAACTCCAGTGTGGTCACTATCTGCATGTGGGGTAGCATACTCTGACGTTTTTTCTCTTCTGTGTCCCAAGAGAGGTCCTTCTTAGGAAAGTATGAAAACCAAGCCTTTACCCTTTGTTTTGCTTCTTTCCATTCTGCAGTGTATCATTTACAGTAAGTGATACCCAAAGGTATGATTCTGCTGCTCATCCCATAGCCAGCATATAGAAGCCAACACCAATGACATCAAGTGAGGAAAGCATCATTACTTGTCTGATGCTCATCAGGCAACGCTGTTTTCTGATCAAGCCATCAACAAGACAGCAAGGTAACCCAGGTAAAAAAAAATACGGTATTAAACTCAGTTACTGAGTTCACTCCACTCTCAAAATACTCATCTTATGAAACCATATCCTTAGCCTTAGAGAGCAAGGGGAAACTTACCATGAGAACTTTATCCATGTAGAATTCCCTCCCAGGGCTCCCATCATTGTATTTTGTATCGATGGCAAAACATAAGAAAAGGACATCAACAACCATTTCATAAATGGAAAGGAAGCAGTGAGCAACCAGGAATGCAAAGAGGCAGACAATGATGAGTGGCAGCACCCAGAAGGTGTAATCCCGTTGGTAATTCAGCAACATAATCCCAGCCAAACCTGTACTGCAGACAATCAGGACCTGAGGAAGAAAACAGAAGATAACTCTAATGGCAGAAGCCTTTAATTTTTTTTTTAAACCTATGTGCTTCTTGCTCTTCCAGGGCTAGAACAAGGGGTAACAGATGCTAGTGGTAATGACATATTTAACTCCTGGATCCCCACATCCCTGAGTGTAAATGACATGGGGAGGGGGTAGGGGGAAGGCAAGTCTTGGGGGGATCGTACGTTTTCCATCTTGCTGGTGGAAACAACTTCCAAATTTGTTTTATCTTTGTCTCATCTTCGTTACAGAGAAAGCAGATGTGAATTCATGTGACGCACTTCATCTAAACAGTCTCCACAGAACTACACTATGCGTGAGGCCCTAACAGATACTTCACTAGGTACCAGTTTAGTCTTTGGGAATAATAAAAGCACTAAAAAAATTGTTGTGGCCGCTCAACACTTTTAGCATTTCTGAATCTATTATTATGTACTGCAGCTAAACACGAAATTGTAAAATAGGTCAGCTTCACTGTATTATGAAAATACTGGGTTGCACTGATAGAGGAGACAAGCTGGCAGCCTAGCACTGTTTTAGCTGATACTATTTTTTATATGCTGCACTGTTAATTTCCACATTTGTGTCACTTGTGCATTTCTCTAATCATTTGAAAGACATCTTTTCACGGAGATGTTTCCTAACACCTTTCAGACACTCCCATAAAAGCACATCATGTAATTTTATGGTCTCCCAAGCACCTATATCTTTGTTATGTGTTTATTTCTTCACACATCTTATTGACTTAATTACTGGATTAGAAGTTCAGCCTGCTGTACTCTGACTTAATAAAAGCAGAGGAACGTAATAAGGAAGACAGTTCAGCCCAAGATGGACGTTCCTCATAGCAGGCTCCTATACCACCTTCCAGTCCAATTTTGTCATAAATGGTCATCAATAATGTGCCAATTTTCAACATAAACCTGGAGAGCCCCTACCAAACAGTATTTAGAGGAAATGCTTCCTTTCGTTACAATTCTAGGCTTTAACCACAAAACCAATCAAAACCCCAGAATTTCTAATAATCACTTTTCTCTTGACTCCCTAAAAATAAATTCATGCAAAAGGTGTCATCATCTTCAGCTATTCTCTTCTGATCACTTTTACTGAACATAAGTGGGTCATCTGTTTATCCTCCCTATTCCTGATACAATGCAGCTAGATGTGATAAAGTGCATGCAAAGAAACAGGAATTTGAAGGCATTTTGTAACAGAGGCACAAGCTGTTGCTAAGGAAAGCTTGGTACTACATAGGTCAGTAAGAACTGTATAAAGCAGACATACCTTTCCTAGAAACAGCATAAAATCCCCAACTGTGTTTATGGCAGCCACACGCAAAGCATTTTCCACTAGAATAACAAAGGCATCCTTCGCTGAGGTGCAGAAGTTGGTGCTGTTGATAGCTGTGGCTGTGTATGCGTTCTGGGAAAAGCAGATTGAAGATTTACTCATAGAATGATCAGATATTTCAGATGGAGGGGTGGGGGAAGAAGAGGGAGAAGATACAGCTTGTGAATAGGTCACGTAAGTCATGTGATGCTAATGAACAAAGATTCCCTGGAGAGTTGTTGAATCAAGCAGTATGTACCAGTTGACAGAAGACTATACAAGGTAGAGAATTACTATTCTTCTCCTTCCTTTCTCATAATTTATGCACAAACAAGTTTATTCTGAAAAACTAATTAAACAGAATTTTCAATTTCTCTGCAGAAGGAGGTGAGTAGTGGCATAACTACAGCAATTAAGTAGTTGGAAAAAATATTCTAGAAATCTTTTGACTTTGAGAGTCATACAAGTCCATAAAGATAATTTCTAGATACTTCACTAGCCTGCATTCAAAGTTAGCCAGGATAATTTTCAAGGGTTATACAGGGTTTTTTAAAAATGTCATCTTCTGCTTTTATTTATTTCCACAAGCAGAAAAATTAACAACAGTGAAAAGGATATGAGAGAGATATTTAGAGATATACTTAAGAGAGGTGGAACCACAGGCCAATAAAACCTCTTTCACAAAGGAGTCTGACCAGCCAGTGTGTTGCAACTTGCTCTTTCCACTTTGTACATGATGATAATTTGATATTACATACAGGTTTTCAATTGTGTGAATCTTAAATATTATACGTAGAAAAGCTTAATTCTCTTTTCAGAATAAACGTTTTGAAACTCAGGTGTAGTTTGACAGAGTGGACATAAGGATGAACATCTCTAACCACTAAAAAACTGTTACAAAGTTGAGACACGATGTTGAGATATCGCAAAGATGAATACCAGCTATTTTTCATCTTTACAAGGTAAACAAAGACTAATATAGCAACTTGTGGTGTAATTTCAGTAACGAAGACAAGACTGAAGTACCTTCATTGATGTTCAGTTCTAAAGTATGATAACTTATATGTCAGCTTCAGACTGCATTCTGGGAATCACATATATTATTAGCCCTTACATAAAACTTGAATATTGAAAATCTTACCTGATTTAAGTAGGTCAGGCACTTTTCTAGACACCAAAGGCAGCAGATGCAGGATTTCAGCATACAGCGAGCACAAGCATTTTCCTAGGAAAGTACAGAATGTGGGAAAACAAAGACAAAGAGTTAACAGATCTTAAGAAAAGAATATTCCTTTGTGTTTCAGTAACAGATACTCAGCTTGGTAACTTAAGCAGTCCCTCTCAGTCCCACGGTCCTTTAAAGACCAAATATTCCAAAACAACACTTCCAGCCCTGACACAGATTAAATTAAATTAGCTGTAAACGTGTCAGGCATTGAGTCTCAGTAAGAAAATGTAATCTATTTCTCTTACTTTTCCTTTGAGTTGTGCATGAATATACATAAGAATCATTCGTGGTATCTTCACTAGCGTGATTATGAAAGACCCCTTTGCCACCGTTCCTAGGTGGTAACAAACAAGGCGATTGACAGATGCCAGAATAGGAGTAAATGGCAGATTCCTTTTCTCCCTGTTGAAAAGAGAAAAAGAATAAAGTAGGATGATCAGTATGTATTTAGTATCAGCTAGAAGTACTACAAATTCTCAACATGTTAATGTGCAAAAGGGATGTATTATCCTTATACTAGCTTTCAGTGTATATTGTTTACTCTGCACTGACAGTCTGTGCAAGTCACAGTTTTGGCTCTAATGCAGTAATAGGAATAGGATAAGGAATTGGTATGTCTTAAGGATAGTCCTACTACCAGTTGGCTGCATTACCGCAATCACCAACTAGCAGTTTCTATAAACCTAGATTTGATGGTGTGCAATTCAAAACCTTCTGAAAAAGTGAGAAGCAAATAACAGGTTTTTAGTCAGATGACTGATAAACTTGCCTTCCCAGTCTCTCTTGTTCCATTGGGAGGACTTCACAGAGACTTTGGGGAGGATATTATTATTGTTATTTATTAAGTAAATTCTTTTCTCAGATGTTTTGCATTTCTGATTTAGCTATTGTATCCTCAAGGAACCAAGTATTACACCCTAAACCAAGCTATTTTATTGCAACATGACTAGAATATTTTTAATCTATCAGATGAATACTGACTTTCACAGTTTTGAAGCAATTCCCTCTTAAAGTTTTGCTTTATTATTTACTACCAAGGAAGCCACTTCTATTTCTCTCTCAAAGGACAGCTTTATTCAACACTTAAAGAATGGTTCTTCTTTATTAGAATTACGAACATAATACTAAGCATATTAAAGGAACAAGTGCTAAATTTCCAAACATAAAATATCTCCTTGGCTTGGGAGAAAGTTAGTTATTTTCACACGAGTTTAATTCAAAAAGATATAAAAGTAGAGTCTTCATTCCATGAAACTAACATCTGTGTAACTCAGTCCTGAGATGTTAACGATCAAAATAGGTTTACCCTGTATTTTCTTCCAATTAACTTTTAAGGCCTTTAAGCCAAATTCTTTTAGGCACAACCACATAAAAGGTCTGAGCCTTACACCCAGGCAACCCAACCACTTCCTCCTTTTTGAGGTAAATATAACTGAGGGCAGAGTTTGTAATGAAGAACACCTTGAGGTCTGTTAATTGCCCCAGTTGAAAGGAATCCATGGGGCTAAGAAGAATAAACACTAAATATATATAAAACATTTCTCCATAGGTAACTTCACCTCATTTGCTGCAAAAAGCTGCTAATATGCAAAATAATGTGGAAATCCAAATTAATGCCCTTTCCTTTCTTACTGTTACTTTTCAGATTAGAATTGTACCTTAAAATGCAGGAAAGGATAACAGTAGGGAGAAACGGGTACTTACTAACTTAAAATAAAATTCCTATTATGGAATTATAGACTACAGTTAAAGAAAAATCATTTAGCCTCAGGTGATAGAAAATAAATAAACTTACAGATGAAGCATACGCATTGCTAAGTGATCTATTTCAATGATAAGTTATTCTCTCTCCTCTGTATTTTCCTAGTTCGTTACTCAATCTAGTTTAATTATTCACAAGAATACATCCCTGTCACATCTTGTAGTAACTTCACAGATGTATTTCATTGGTATACTGGAAGACTTCATCACTAATAAAATAACAGAATTTCTGTCAGCACAGCAAATTAATTCCTTGCCTTTGGTATTGTTTTAAAGACTAGGGCAGATAAGGAGTCAAATGTAATTCAGATAACAGTCTCAGTTACAAAGACAAACCAACTAAACGTTTCTGATCCAAATCATGCACTTGAAAAATTTCTTCACACGCTATTTTAAAACACTTTTTTTTTTAAAAAAAAAACTCTTCGAAGCACGTGGCAAGAATAGTGTGGCTGCAGGATATCATTAGAAATTTTTATATACAATATTCTTCACATGAAAGGCTAAAAACACATACCAAAAAGCACTAGCTGAACTACACACATATTTAAGATAGCTCTTGGGGACAGCATCACTCCAACATCTTGGTATTTCTATTTTAAGTAAACCACCATTACTACATTGTTTACATTATCTTGTAAACATCCTCCTCTCATGCTGCTCTTTATCCAGAGGAGTTGTTCTTACATTGTTTGGAAAAGACACTGAGAACATTTGAAATTACTCATTTAGTCTTTGAACAATGACGTGGTGTTTTTGGTGGGGAGTGGGGTTTGAAGGAATGTAACATGAACTACTAGATGTCAGATGACATGTGGAGAAGCTTCATCAAACTATACTTTTATAAAACAGATATTAGCATACTTGCTTTCTTAAAAAAAATATTGCCACAGTTCTGCTCTACATACTAAAATGTAACACTTCAGATCAATGAAGTACCATTTATTCTCATGAAATACTAACAAAGCACCCGATATAATTTTTTTTCTGAAAAACCTGGGTCCTAAATGGCTAAAACCAGAACTTAAATTTTCACTTATTTCACATGATTTTTAAGCAATTGTGATTTCTGAAAAGTTTTCAAATACTAGAGACTAAAATCCGAAAGTTAAAATTGTGATGTGAAGCAAAATTCTTGTGCCTGAAAATTGGTAAAACCACTGCTTAGTAATTAGTATTGCCTTCTTGAACAGCTAGCAGATACATGCAGAATAGCCAGCATAAAGTATGCCCTGATACACAACTTAGTACACAAATACAGCAATGAAATATGGAACTTTAATGCACACATATAACTTTTAATTTAAACATGATCTGGTCAGAATCTGTATGTAAATGATGACTCCATTACTATAGGTAATTTAAACAGCACTGTTTTGCAATTAAAATAAAAATTGCTTTCAATATTTTTTTATCTCCAACGAGATTATCAGCATTAATTATTAGCATTACAGTTGCATTCTGTTTTGTAAACAATCAGCCATGCCCGTACAATGTGCACAGGTTACAAGGCAAACAAGACTCCAAGTCCTAAATATCCAGAACACCATCTATAATCAGCAAAACAGATTACTTTATTTAGGATGTGACATGATTTTAAAAGAGTCAATACATTTCAATTCCTCTCCAGCTTCCAGGACGGAAGCAAATATTCCCTCCAGAACCTGTGTCCCTCATTATTTCTGCTAACTCTACTCTATTTCTAGGCTGCTCACAGTAGAGCTACCTAAGTCCTTACCTTGTAAAATAGTACGTCACAACAGCCCCTGCTACTGTCATCTGCTGACAGGCTAGGATAAACTCACTGATCCAGATCAGCCCCACGACATGGTACCACCACATGTATTTCAAAGGGCCTACCATCCGAAATTCAACAAATCCTTCTTCATTTGGGACAGGACTACCTAGAAATAAATGAAGGTAAAAAAGCAAATGCTGCTTACATCAACTCAGAGAGAATGAAGCATACAGCGTTAGCAGTTCATAACCATCTACAGCAGAACCCCTCTAGCTTCTACTCACACTACTAAATGTCATGTTTAGGAAGATTGTTCAGAAGAAAGATACAGCTTTTGACACAATCAGTATAGGGGCATTTGAAAAAAGCATTAAAAAAATACTCTGAGTGTACTCAAAATCCCGCAACACTTTTAATTTATAGCCACATGGTGATAATTTCCAAAACTAACCACCACCAAGTAGCAAAAATTCTTATAACTAAACATAATAGAAGCCTGCCTTAATCATTCTTAATTTCAGTCTGCTAAAACATATGATTTCATACATTAAGAAATCCATTGACTCTGTCTCATCTCAATAGCGATATCATATGTTGAGACCGACAGTACACGTCAGAACCCTCCTAGGATAAGCTCTATTTCAGTGTGTTAACCCACACTGAGATGTTGCATCTTACACAACAGTTATGTGAAGAGCTGATGAGATTCAGAAAAATACTGAAAGTAACACTACGTGTATAAAATGCTTAGCTTGAAAACCACTGTTTAGACTTAGCACTGATAGCACCTTTTCTACCTTCTTAGCTATGCTTTTATAAAAAACTAGTATTTTCTTGTGAATAAACTGAATTATTCAAATAATTTTGGATTTAATGAACAAGCTCTTTGTAAGTGTATGTTTCTTCTCATGCACAGGTAACATACACTTTCCAGTTCTCCTGGTTTGGATTTAAAAGATCTGGCCCTATATACACAAAGATTTTGTTTAACTGATATCAGTGAAGATACTGAGTGCATATAAAGCCAAAAGCATAAACTAGTCCTTGCAGAATCAAGGCCAGTCTAACAGTTTTGTCAGAAAAATAGGGTATCAGCCTAAATTCTACTACAAATTTGGTCTCTGTGCAGTGGTCTCTAGCTCACGGAGTGAAGCACAGGGCTGAGACTTAACTCATTAACTTAACATTTTCTGCATATAGCACAACATGTAATGACAACTAAAAATTTCAACAGTAATGAGAACAAGAACACATGTATTCTATTACCTCCATCCCTTGCTAAGAATTCAGGCTATGAAATAAAAAAATATTTATCTTTTATTACCCTGAAATATCTCTGTGATCTGAAACACTGCTACTTTTGGATCAGCAGTAAACAATAAATTTCAAAATTCTAAGGTTTTAATAATGAATGATGGTCTCTATTGCTACAATTTACTGCAAAATAACAGACATCTCCCATTTAAAAAAGCAGTTGCTAGGTTTCTGTGCTGAAGTAACTAAGATTTGAACCTACAGGATCAACTAATTCTAGAAGCTCCTGTCAGGCTCTGAAAACAAACAAAGCTCGAATCTTCCACGCATCTCACAGCAGGCAGAAATTTAGAGTACATTGGCTGCTCTCACAATATGGTGTACAAACAGCAGAAAAATCTCCCCAATAATCCTGGAAAATGCTGAATGAAATAATACTAGACACCTAAGTTATGAACAACTGAACACTACTTTGAGTATATTACATTTTGGGAGACTGTAAATGTGTTCAACCGCCCACTCATTACTATGTCTTCATCTGTGTGAGTACTGGCTACAATAGAGTACAATACAATGCAACGCAATGCAATACAATACCTTAAGAGACAAGCTGTGAGATTAGCTGGGTTTAACCTGTTTATGTAAAATTAGAGGGAATTATTTGAAAAATTTTTATAGCAGTCTTATTAATGGAGTCTTGTGGTTAGCAACAATGCCAACTTGCACCAAATCAAAAAGCCAGCCTAAGGTGTAAAGCAACATACTGAGAATGCAGACTCAAATGCGCAACAACTTTCTTGGAACAAGTGTTTTGAAGTCACTGAAGCAGACAACAACAGAAGCATAATCTGCGGGGTTTTATTCTACAGGTTCTCACGTGCTTTTTAACGAACTCTGCCTGAAATCATACAAAAATGAAGCAGAATTTATTTCAAATAAGCCTGATAGCAGCTTACCTGTAGTACCAAGGAAAAGCAGGACTGTGATCCAGTATGTCCAGAAGAGAATAAGCACAAAGAATGTCCAAAATGGCTGGAAGACTAGCAACGGCAGGTGAATGAAGACCTTGCCGGCCACGTGGAACAAGGCAATGGTGAGAGCTACTCGTTTGCGCATAATTAACATTATCAAGAACAAGATAACCTAGAGGAAGAAGTTTCCAAATCATATTTTAGAAAACTGAAAAATAAGCAAGCTATCATTTTGCACAGCTAGGATATTCAAACACAGCAAACTAACACATGCTCTGTCTACAAGATTACAAGATCAAAATGTACAACCTCTATCAGTTTCTTCTGGTGATAAATTATTTTCCAAATTATACCTTTGGGGAATTCCAGTCTCATAATATGTATTTGGAATTGTCATCAGCCTCAGGCTTATAAGATTAGACCAGATTCTAGCCTAAATTACATATTACAAACCAGTGAAATCAGCAAGATTTAACAAATACAATTTAGCATCTATATTTTTGCATGCTGTGACGGACTTTTCATGTAAATTGGTCAAACGTTGTAAATTTTTACTAGTATAGTCAGTAACTCTGAAACGAATAGCAAGGCTTGAAGAAGATAAATTGGTTCAGTAATCATTTTGAGTATTTTAGTTCACAATGACCCTTCTATAAATGGAAAAAGTTTGGGAACAACTGATTCCAGAAGTAGGAATAGTCCAGAACTTTCAAATAAACTGAAATGATGAAGTACCTCTGAACTGTGAACCTAAGAAAAATCTTGTAAGTGAAACTGGATTGGGATCCAATATTGTACCAATTCCTGCAAGTCCCTGTGGACATTTTAGAGTAGAGAGTAGCTGCAGGGTCAGGAACACTCTCCTGACTCAAAACCAGATATTACAGAACAATAACTGGAAGAAAAGAAAAATCACTGCAACAGAGTTTGTAGTAGAAATAAACTCTTTAAAAATTTGTGCAATGCAAACCTTTCATCTGAATAAAAGAGAGACAACCAGGAAGCCAGAACAAGAAAATATAGTGATTAGCAATGCATACCGTGAAGACTGTAGCTGAAATAGCATATATCAGAAGAGCCTGAAGATTGTCTTTGGCTATTTGAGTCTCAACAGCGCTGGCAGATACTTGTTGCTTAGCATAGAGCCACCACAGGACTCCTGTACCACCTACGTTTTAGAGGAAAAAAAAAAGAAAAAGAATCACTAAAAGATGCTCCTTCTATGTCAAACAGTTATACTACCTAGTAGCAAAGAAACTAAACAGTTTCTTCATTTAAGTCTAGTCTGGTACAGAATGCTCAAGGGCACTGACGGCAAACCCAACAGGAATTTCTGAGGACAGAGAACTGCCCTCTTCTCAAGCGGATATACTCTTTTCACAGTCTCACCCCACTATGACAACTTAAAAGACTAGCAACTCTTTTGACCCTGTGTTTTAGGTGAAGGGCATGAGAGGACTAGTTCATGGGGAGCCCTAACAACAAAGATCACAGCTCCCGTTAGACAAGCTATAGAGTAACAAAAAAGAATGGAGAGTTACATGGCAGGACATATGCATGTCTGTGTGTAATACAGTAGGGAGTACAGTTTAGGAGGCGGAACAGAGGGGGACCTTTGGATTAGGATGCAGAATAAGAAGAGGAACAAAAGAAGGGGTCTATAACTCCTGTGAATACTAATCAAGAAGAGAACGAACAGCCCTGATGCTGAAAACAGCACCTCAGGTTAATGATAGACAATGCATCAGGTTAATGCATCAGACAATGTTATTTGTGCCCTGGAAAAAACACCAGTGAAAGGCTCAGGAGGTCAATATAGTGTGAGGTACTTTCTTCTAACCCCTGTTTCAAAATCCTAGCCTTATGGCCAGAATTTCATTCTCATATTCTAGCTACCCTTCCAAGGTAGAACTTTTCTTAAATACAAGACTCCAGCCCCTCAGGGAGGCTTTTGAGCTTCTCTTTTGAGTATTTGTCTCTGTTCTGTTGTTATTTCTGAATCAGCTGCATAAGCTTATGCAGAGATCACAAGCGTTTGCTGAAGGTGTTCTATTCAGGTCTAAAATAGAGGATGCTCTTTTGGCGTCTCCTAAACAAACAGTGAATAACGAATAAGCAGTATGTGTCACAAATTACATGTTCTTATTCAGTCTGTGTAATGGATGCAATTTTTTAGGACATAGTAACAGGAGGCAGTAAGTCATTCAACTCTTCCACTCAACATAGTTGCTCAGCTTCTAAAGAGAATATAAATGAAAAAAAAAAAAAAATCTGTTTTTTCCCTTGCCTGTGGCCAGAGATCCTGCGAACAGTAAGCAGAAAAACAAAGTGATCCTGAAAAGACATAGATTGTCTGTTGATTTTTTCCATCCCTTGCAGTCATGCATTGCAAGAATTAAATTGCTAGTACTTCCTAATTTAATTATTCTATTTTTGTTCCTTCTCTACAGTCATCTGCCCATACATTTTGGCTTTGCTACTGGCTTTCAGTAATAGACAACTTCAGTTTTACAGATGTAAAAGTTAATGTGATAAAGCAAGGCTATCTTTATGCATGCTAAATCATTTTGGATGAGACAATCTTTGGCCATTGCCAAGATGGCATGGCTCATTGCATTTCAAACATGACCTAGGTCATGCAGGACTTTTGAGTCATGTGGAAATAAAAGGATTTGATTAGAAATGCTATACAAGCACCTTTGCTTCCTCTCCTCAAGAGCAGATCTTAGATATGCCTACAGAGTTACTCAGAGGACTGAACAGGCTGATGAAATTGTTCGGGCTGTACAAACACATCTACATCATAAGAGTCCTCTGAGGCTACGTAAACAATAGCTGCCCTTTGATTCCTGCAGGCTTGAATACGCCCAGTGGGTCAGTATGGCACTAGGCACACCCAGATTAGCTGTCTTGCTTACATACTGGGAAGGCAGGTTAAAAAGTAGGCAACATTTAGGGCTGTGCTACAAGTGCTGTGAGGAATATCCAATATTGCATTTCTGGGCTCTAGGGGGACAGGCTGAGAGGACGCTTGCCAGCCAAGCAGGGAGTGCAGCAAATCTCTAAAGAGCAATGTACTCTCTGGGAGTGGACTGCAATTCCAAAGGCGGCATTTTTGACATTTGTCTTGCAAGGGACTCAAAGGAAAGCTGAAGGGAAAGGCATGGTCCAAGAACTGTGCAGGATGTAGCTGACCTGAGGACACGGAGCACAAAGACTACAACTGGGCACTCAGAAATTGTGAGACATACAAGACTTACCAAGTGATCCCAGAATGACAAGAATTGTTAAAATCCAGACGAGTACTCTTGAAATGTACCTGATTATAACCATCAAAATCATGGACAGCACTGCAAAAGAAGACACATAAAATAAGTAGAGCAATTATTTCAAGGAGAAATAGCCTTCCTAATTCTCCCACTGCACTAAGATAACTGCCTTCTAACAGAATTTTTAGACAGAGATTTATTTTTCAAGGCTTACAAACTCACTGCACAGATAGTTAAGGAAATTAGGCACCTCTACACCTTCTGCTTTGATACTGTTGATTAGAACAAAGACAGCATAAATCAATTTACATGGTACATTAAATACAAGACATTATGTGTACATACAGAGATGTATTTAGACAATGACAAAACAGACAGCGAGACGTGATAGTACTCCGAGTCTGGTAACATAAGCACACCACTTGAAGACCAGAGCAGAATTTGCACTCAAATACACTTGTCAAACAAGTGCAGCTAATGTGACACCTGTGTGTACTCCAAAATGTCATGCCAGTAAAAACAAAAAAAATTACTACATTATTTTCAACATTCAAAACGAGTTGTTTAACAAGCTTTGTTCATAAAGTTCCCCTGTAATTCTAGAACTGCATGTTAAAAAGCCCTCTACAATCTCAGCCAACTAAGATTTAGTGAGTGGTGTGTGTAAGAGCATATACATACTTTTGCATGTACTTATTTGCGTACAGCAGTTACATGAAAACCACTGGAACCTGGCTTTCTGAATCACACAATCTTACCCACTGTTTAAAAATAAATAAATTCTGTTTAACTATGAAGATATAAAAAATATTTTTAAAATTAACTGCATATAAAAGTTTGTTCTAACTTCTGACTAATCCAACAGTAGCATTGCTAATCAGCCACTAGCTTTCAGATTCAGAACAGTCTTTCTACCGTTATTATTAAAGACTGCAGCTGTCAAGATAGAAAACAGCTTTCCAGTTAGAGTTGAAAAGATACTCAGTGGTCTTTCATGCTTTGGTTTTGTTTTTTTTGTTTGTTTTTTTTGTAATGGTATCTAGCATCCTCCTTTTTTTTTTTTTTTAAACCACAAAGGCAGACTGAAGACAAAGGAATTCTTTATCTGGTACAGTTCTGCAATGTTTCTTTCCAAACCACACATTGTTCATACACATGGATAGTATCTGGTGCTTCCCATTTTAGGATTTCAGATTTTACACTTGGTAGGAGTAAATAAACTCATTAGCAAAGTAATTTATGTGGGTGAGTAGCATTCCACCTTAATTCACAAGAATTTGTTAAAACAGCACTTCAGTCTAGTGCAATATGCCACTCTATAGGCCAGAGGCCTATTTTCTGTAGAAATTATTCAGCACACTATACTGCTGAGAATTTCCAGCTCTTCAGACAAGGCTGAGATTTTCAAAGGCCTGAAGTTTTTAACTTCGGGGGAAGGGGAAGAAGGGAGTAACATACAATACAACAAATGGGCACCTAACTTTCTTGTCTTCCCTCTGAAAGTTCTCATATCCCTGCACAAGTATGTTAAATGAAACAAATTAAACCCCCTGCATTTTAGACAAGTGTGCTGTTGTCCACTTCTCACTCCGTCCTTTTTATTTGGACTTGTGTTAGCAGAAGATACATATTAGAAAAGGGAAAGGTGACTATTATAATAAAAACTAGGATAATGGGGATGCTCTGTTAACTGCACCAAAACTAATGTTGGCTAATCAACTGCCACATATTGTCTGTACCTCATAATCAGTGGAAGAGGAGAAAAAACAGGAATGCATACGCATGTTGCTTCTGAGTAAGTTATCCAGCTGTCAAATAACATTTTTTAAAAAGTATTCTGAACCATTTTCTAAGGGCTTACTGCTACCATACATTTTTTTGCTCATACTGTGGTGACAGGGTGTTAACAATCTCCTAATGCAGTACTAAGAAATATCTAGTAATGAGAAAAACAATTACCTAGTGATAACAAGCAAAGTCCCATTATAATCTCTTTGCTGGTCATAACTCCACTAATCAGCCTGTGTAAGACACTACTGTCACTGACAAAGGTGATCAGGGCCTCTGCAAACTTGGCATAGCAGGAAATGTTCACAGGAGCACAGCGATGGAAGAATGGAATAGGTGCACTGGTGACACAAGAAAAAAAATCAGAAAAAAAAATTACTCCTACTTAATATAAATGCCACATCAACACACAAATGAAAGGTGAATAGATGCAACCAACCACTCCACCCTCATAACATCATAACCAGAAACCATGTGTTGAATGCACAAGTGCTGCTGGAATGAGGATGATCATAATGGGAAGTGATGCAGTTCTTACAAGTAACCCTATGAGGCTGGAGTGCAAAGCCCAATAGGAAATTATCACCCTCCCACCCTTAAACGGCAAGGTTCAGAAAAATGTATGTTCCTATTTCTGCTTAAACATCTCTCATTGACGTGTCAGGTGGTGAACCAGCAGCTGAAACAATGCCTTTCACTCATGTTAGAATGGAATACAGGCCCATATTTGCAGCAAAAGAAATCCCAGAATGATGATACTCTTCTTGCAAACATACATGTTATGCTAAAAGACATCAGCACTTTCATCTTCTGCCAAGCAAAAACTATGTATTTATTCTTAGTCTTCCCCTACACTCATATTGAGTATTGCTTGCTCTCATACTGGAGACTACAATCACAGCATTTACTTTCGTTAACTTTGTTAAAATTAACAAAAAAAAAATTACATTCTCCGCAAAACATGCAAAGATGCGTCTATTGTTTCATTATTCCTGAACTGTTTTGGAAGCATCCTTCCCAAAAATACATGCATTGAACTTTGCAGAATGCTCAGCAGAACCTGTTACCAAGTCCATCAGAAGAAGATACAAGACAACAAAACCTTCACTTTAAAAGCGGGCAATTTTATTTTCCAAATGCTTCCCATTAGGTAGCTGCTTTTCTTGCTCATAAACTGTGTCAGATCTCAAAGCGGCCTATTACATCTCTTGATCAATCTTCCCAATTACATGTCAGACACATGTTCCATGAGTTACATATTCCTTCCTGTAATTGTATCCAATGAAAGAAATGTCTTTCGTATTAAGTCTGTCTTCTAACCTCTAAATTTGTTTCACCCTCCCCAACCTTCCTTACTTAAAAGATTTCAGTGGACTGTAGCAGCAATGCACATAATCTTTTGCAGTTTCCACATTTCAGGAATGACTTATAAACGAGGAAACCAGCAATTATCTATACTCAGTAACTATTTGTTAAGTCCAAGAAGTTCCAAAATTCTACCTGTCATTTTAAACACACAGTGAGTAAACCAGCTGCCTTAGGCACATCCTTTCTGTGCAATATTTTTGGTGAAAAAAAGACAAGATGCTGAAAACCATTAGTGTGTAATTACTCTGTAGAGAATTCAGGAAAAATTATGATCACCTGCCATACTTAGGTAATTGATAGATCCTAGGTTTTTGTTTGAAGTGACTGACACTTGTAAATTACATAGTTTTAAACTTACTGTGCTAAGTAGGTAAGTGTATTTAGAGATGCTCATATTGATGGTTTACTTTTAGGTTGTGATGAGGACAGCAGTTAAGTACAGCAAAGTAATTGTGAATTAGTCACAGTTAAAAAACAAACTACACCCATAATGATGGCTGCCCTATTTAAAAGGTGGCCCATGTATCCTCTCAGCCTCTTACAACATGGCCTATTTTGGAATATGCAGCATACTACAGTCATTATATGCAGTAATACTGGGAAATACTGCAATCTGAGAAATTTATTTAATTGTTTACTGCTTCAACTTTGCAGAAAGCCTAGAGCATGCAGAAGTTGTCAATATCAATAACAAAGCACAAATTCTGAGCTGGCAATAGGCAAAAGACTGTCATTCCTGCATCCAAATATGAAAATAACCAGTTTGAAAAGGGAAGCTAATGGGATTAAAATACTATTCCAAAATACATCCCAGCAGAGGAAAAAACCATTTCTTCCATACCAGAGTTTATATTACCAATCTAAGGTCCCTTAAGTTACAGCAATTTCACTACACATTTTAAGTTACCTGTTTTCATGTGCAATAATTAATTTCTAACTTTTCTGTAATTAATCAAAAAAAAGGTTAGTGGTTCCTATAAGCTTTCTTGAGTAAATCGGACTCCTGAGAATCCACTTTTTGAGATCTGCTGCTATTTCAGCAGTTCTGACTGAATGAGGTACTGTTTTTTAACAGTACCGATGGTGAGGCAAGTTGTCTTGTTTAATAAAAAATAGAATCACAGATGTATTCTCAGTAACCAGTGCTATTTTATACAGCCTCTTGATTATAACTTGGTATATTACATACCAAATGGAATTACACGTTTCTGAGAATAACACTATGATACTTAATCATGAACAAGAGCAAGTAAAGTTCAAGCCAGCAGATGATGATGTTAAAATTTGTACTTATAAAGCAATATTCAAATGAAGTTAAGAGACCCGTCTGATTGTCCAAGTACTAGATTTCAGAGGAGAGCTTTTTCTTTCCTCTGACTACACCTGGACATATATAGAAACTTGTGTGTGTGGAGCCTGGTTAGAGTGTCACTGCAACCTGCTCCTTATAACTTCTACAGAGCATCCCCTTGGCACAGCTCGACAGAACTGTTTGATAAATGCTGCAGGGAAAAGCTGGATAGGTTTTTCTCTAGAGTCCTCTACTTCAAAACTAAACAACAAAGTCATGCTCTACTGAGGCTGAGATGAGCTAGGCACAGTTTCTGGAAGACACATGTATCGCTGGCTGCATTGCTAAACTGCACTGCTGTGTCAAAGCCGGGCATAGTGCCTTGAAGCTGGAGGATCAGAGTCCACTGAGAGGTAGAGCCTCAGCTGAAGGGCGTGAAGAAGTCTGGTCATCAAACAGAAAACATCAAGAGACAGTCCTCCCAGCATATGCTGTCTCCATCCCATGGACCTAAACAGAGTCAGACGATGGTTCATACCTCTGACAGATCAAATAGGAAAACAGGAGTGTTAGGTTAAGTTCTCCCTGAATGCCTCAGCCTACAGGGTGTTGGGATTTCATTTATTTGTCACCACAGGATTCTATTTCCCCTCCAAATTACACTAATTTACTCAAATAATTTAACTATAAAAATCTGAAAAATTGAGTGGTTTACAGATATAATATTGGCCTTTTTTCCTTTAGGGCATTAAGTTCAGACTTTCCAATTTCAGAAAATATTCAAATATATTAAGCATTTTATTCATATCAAATGAAAAAGGGAAAATACTCCACCTACACAACAGCTTTCCAAAATTAACTCTTGAGGTAGTTTTTGTTCGGAATTTCAATACCGTCATTAGAGCTCTGACACACGGTTCTATCCTCCTGTTTTCTTATTAAGCTATATTCTTTCAGACTGAATGACATGGGAACACACAGTGAGAAAAGTCAATATAATTCTGGCAAAAATTAAGACTGACAAGGCTTTTCAGTATGCAAGCTGGCACAGAAGTTTTCATTTGTTTTTGTATTACAGCTGTAACAGCTGGTTAGCCGCATGGAATATTGATCTGCTGCGGGGAACAGTAAAAAAAAGTTAATATTCCAGCTGCTACTTATTGTCAGTACAATATAAAAAAAAGTATTTGCTGGAGAGGCCACCATGCTGACAAGACAGACATAAAATCTGTTTTTAGAATTGACACAATTATAAAATTTAATAAAACTATAACAGAAAACTAAGCATAGGGTGAGACTGCAGTTACAACCCACTACTGAGTAAGTCTGAGAAGCTGGACTTTGAGAAAACACATGATTCTTCTGGAGCAAGTGGAATTACTGACAGCAAGGTGTGCACAACATCAGAAGGATTGCTTCTTTTCTCAGCAATCCTCATCTCCACAGTTCCAGCCAGCAGAATTTCTGTAGCTACAAACTTTCCTCTCCTACTTCAAAAAAAGCTATCTAGTAAAATATTTTAAACAATGAAACTCAAATGGATCTGTTTATAAAATACAGCCTGCTTTATAGTACTTGACCATCCTCATATTGGTCACTTGGGGACTGAAAGAATAAAAAATGAAGCAATTTGCCAAATTTGGCTGAGGTAAGGTGTAAGAAGTGAACAGTGCAGCGCGCTGCATGTGAATATATCCTTTTTCCTCCCAAAGATCCAAAATGCTCCATAATTGCCTCTGATCTGCATTGCTGACAGGCAGCTGGCCATAGGGTGAAAGGCAGTAAAACAGCTGATACTCAGCACAGTGTTAGTTACGTAAGACAGAAGAGAACTTGACCGTACCAGCTCATAACTCAGTAACACATGCATGGATAGTTTGGGGTTCTTTTTAAGAGTGGCTTTTAGAACATCTTTTAAAAGCGTGGCAATACTACACTAAAACATCTACCTGTAAGACAGAATAAATTTGTGTTGCATATTTTCTAAGGAACTGTTACGAACAAAACAAATCTCTGCTCCCTCCACCCCCAATCAAACAAGATGTTAATATTACCTCTCTGGAACAGGATATTGAGGACATAACTTGGCGGCCCTGGGGTCCGTAGTGTATTCTGATGGCTGTAGTTCATAGCTACACAGAGTGGATCCTGTTGAGAGGGGAAAAAAAAAAAATATTGATGGGGAAAAAAAATAAAAATCAAACATTACTATTCTTTGCAAATGGTATTAAAACTGATGTAGGTCCTGATTCTACAGCTCCTCGTGTTATTACCAGAAAGTTATGCTATAGTTCCTCCTGTAATGGAAGAGTAAATCAAGCCCAACACAGACTTCAGTGTAACAGAATGACACTCTTCATCTAGCTTTGGGTCTGCCAATATTTGTGTATTTGAGTCAATAAGGCTAATTCGCAATGCAGTGTGAAAGAGATGGACACAAAGCCCTTTGAAGTCACCCTCCTCTGCTACTCCAGGGCACTTTTTCTTGATCATTTTTAGTGCATTAATATTGCATAAGACAACACTAATTACCGAAAGAAAACATTCCAGTGGTTGGTTGCAGGGGAGGCGGGGTGGGGTTGTGTTTTCAAAATACAACCAGTCTATAGACTTCAGGGAGAGGAACAAAGGAACCCAACTGCTGTGGTTAGAAAGTTGGCTGAAAAATAACACAAGCTCTGACCTCATTAGGTGTCCAAAGCTTTTAAGGAAGTTGAACTCTATAAACAAATCGGTATAGCACAATAAAGATCAAGTTGCCTACAACCAAATTCAAACATAATTTAAGCTTTCCTTAGTATGTGACACTTGCCTAATGGAAGCACGTTACCCAGACACATCTCTTCCCATTTGTCTGTAATCAAGACACTGAACATCTGAACCAATGCTTTTAGGAATATAGCAATTGCCAAATCAGATTGGAGCAGTGGTCTCTCAAAAACTGGAGGAAGAGGCAACACTAAAGCCTCCAACACTGTAAGTTGCTTACCCAAAGATGAGTTTCTTCCCAAGCTTGTTTGCTAACAAATTGCTTACTCCCTAGTGCAACAGCTATGGATATAGAGCCTTTAGTGTTCTTTTTTCCTACATAATAAACTAAGGACATCTTGATCATCCCTATAAATATTCAATTCTTTCCATTACGTAAGTCTCCTCTCCAGAAATACTTTGTAGCAGACAGTTCTAAAAACTGGATCTGGATAATACACATGCACTTTTACCCAAATTAAACCAAGGCTTTTGACAAGCCTTATCTTGGTCTGTGTGACACGAAATAGAAGTGTTATTTGTAGAAATTGTAGATTATTATTTGCAGAAATCTTGTTTACCATTGACACATTGCTACCTCTATGAAGAGGCATCTTCTATTTACAGACTGAAGGAGAAGACAAGAGAGAAGCTGAGTGGGCTATCCCATGCCATCTCTGGAACACTATTTAAATACCACTTCTACAAATTAGGTTTTGGGGCGCAGGTCCAAAACACCAAATACACCTTTGAAGAAAACTAGATTTCCTGCAAACATAAAGTACCAAGTAAAACAGCTAAGCTTCATTTTCAATTATACTGTTTATATGAATCCCTACACCTCTACTTGCTAATGTGGAAAATACGGCATCAAATAAACAGACGTCAGACAAAACTACCTTCCTCACATCATAGTTCTAAACATAGTACCTAAAAGTAATTATGATTCTTTTTGGACAAAAGGCTCTACATGGCTGCAAGTTTTTTTAATCTATTCTTATAGATATGAAAACTTCCAGATCACGTATGTTTACAAACAACTCCAGAATTTGATGGAGGGGCAGCAGTAGTCACATGTTTATCTTAAAAACAGAAGGAAAAAGAACATTGCAGACATGTACATTTATTTTATTTTGCTTTCAATATATGCCAAAGGCTAAGTTATAAAGATGATTAGAATAAGAAGTCCTACAGGAAGAAGTTGGGGGTGCTGTATATAGACAACTGTATACAGATTCATGATATGTTCGGTGCCACCTGGGTCATTTTGCCATTCAACACTACCAGTACTGAACTACAGTTCACGTATCTTATGCAGTGGCCTCCACACCTAAGTACATCTAAGGTACATGACTGATCTGTGGATGCCCATGCTTCCTTGTGACTTCTAGCAATTCAGGCAGAAGGGGAAAAGGGCAGGACTTGCCACAGCCAGGGAAGAAAGATCTAGGTTCTTTGCACAAATGTATACCTGAAGACGTTCTGTTTGCATCACAAACATAAGCCAAGCAAAACCGAATGCCAGATGCTGATCTGCAACACAGGTCACAAGCCATTCAAGTAGGACTTGTAGACTAGGGTAACCCAACAAACCTCTGGCTGTGCAGGAAACTGGAGGCACTTTGCGAGGTCCCTCTGGAACCCAATGGCATGTTCCAGCCTGTCATGCAATGGAGCAGTGGATGACTCTGGCTGCCACTATCATCTCTTGCCTGGGAACTGCTCTTGGGGCTCCTCTGTATCTTTCCCCTTCAGCTGTCCACCTCACATAGTGTACTTCTTTAGACTCACAGCCAAGCAGAAAAATATTTTCATGGAGCTTGTCAGACAAGGAACATTAACCACCCCGCATCTAAACAAACTACCAGTCCAATAGCTGAAATAATACCCATGAAATTTATTTGTCCTTTTGTCCTATATAATTAGGCAGAATGAATTTTTACTATTGCCATAAATATTTATTTCTTTATATTTTTAAAATCTTCTGATTTCTCTAGTATCACATGGGAGAGTTCTACAATCCAAACACGTGCTTGAGTAATGTATCACTTTACATCAAACTTAAACTGATTTCTTAACAAAAGAGATCCTGTGTATCAATAAATGAAAGTTTGAATATTGTAAGGTGAGAGCAGAAGAAATGGACAGCTTTGCCAAACCTTCCACCTTGTACTAGTTATTCTGGGTTAGTAGAGACTGTCTTAGCACAGTCAGTCTTATTATTGCTGTCTGAGTTTGCAAGGCCTGCAAAAACTTAAAGAAGAACTCAAATCATCTACCTTGCTGGGATAGTTTACCAAAGACTCTATTATTTTTCCTAAATTATTATGACTCATAAATGTTTCAAAAATATTATGGGTAGAATTCAGAGAATAAACTAAAAAAAACATTAAAGCAATACATCCTTTGCTTCCTACAGCAGTGCACGTATCTCTTCTGGAGAAATCATTAGCTGAACAACATCAAATTGCCCTACAGAGTTTGGATCTGAGATCCCAACATGTTGTAACCTTAAACAGAAGTACTTCTAAACTATGCAGAACAACAACTGCGGGTGGCCAGGCTACTGGTAAGCACGCAGAGTTTACTGGTCCCGTAGTGCTGTATCTGGTGCTTTCACCTACGAAGTGGTATTCTGGAGACACACCACAGCTTCTGTTCCATGGTTTCTTTTCAATGAATAGAGTTGCTCTAGCTGTTAGAACATTTTGGGGCCATGACTGGAGCAAAGTACCTCAAAAGACAAACTTTCCTTTCAACCTTAACCTCGCTGTAGGAGTGAAAGCCACCACTTCTTTCTGTTTTGGCTAGGTTTGGACCAGTAAGGAGCTCAACTGCCATTACCTCTGGCATTCTTAAAAACAACTACAATTACCAAAAATTATGTAAAGACACTGTAGAAAGCTAGGACAAAGATGGTGATCTAAACTCTTGTTTCAAAGATTCTTTCCAGCTGAGCAACTTATTAAAGGTCTTATGTGCTCAGAGGACACAGTGCACAGAACAAGACATAACCCTCTGATTTAAACAGCAGTACAGTAAATGGGAAGTTCCACACTAACACAAGGTGGTCAGATAAAAATAGTTTTAGAGACCAGAGCTCCAGTACAGCTTTCCTTCCTGTATTTGCTGTCTTGTAAACAAAACCTCTGCTATATCAGCATCCCTATGAACGTAAAAGATTACAGCCCAAGAAATGGTAAGACTTCCTAAGTCATCTGCTAAGGACCAGCCAACAGAGGAAACCACTGACATTAACATTGTCCAAATGATAGTGGTGGAAAGCACACCAGGGGCTCCGGATCCCCTTCTGAGCCGCTCAGCAGCAACTACCCATTTCTCAGCAGTGTTAGCAGGAACCAAAACAAGGACTTCCAGATCTAAAAACATGGACTCATATTCAGAGTGAAGGAGTTAAGCAGAAATACACTGAACTATATAGATACCTGGGATAGGTTCAGCACCAGGAGTGGAGCAATCACCTTAGAAGTACATTCTGCTCAAGTTAGGCACAGCTCCAAGCAGCTCTACATACCCCTTTTCACAGACACGTCAAAGCACAGCCTGAAAGACTAGGAACCACAGCTTTGGTAATGTAATTTACATGATCCTCCATGTATGGTCTCACTGCTCTGAACCTCACTGATAGTATGCACGTGTTGTGCATCTATGTGACATAACTGACTTCTAAAAGATCGTATGATGAAGCAGGGATTATAGTTAAAACATCATATTCCATTTTAAGCATTCTCTCCCCTTCTCAAGCAACATCCTATTAGTCCATCTGTAACATACGTCCTCTAACAAAGGAATAAAACTCCAGGTTATCACAGATACAGAGACGTCCAGAAATGTTAGCATGAGTGAGACTATTTAAATCACAACTATTGGTCTCTCTACTTTCAGCCCAGTGCTAATTTCTCTCGCATTCTGGGCGTTTTATGAGCAAGTGTCACCAATTAAAACATAGCTAACATTGTGAACACACGACTCACAGATGATTACACTTGACCAACTCAAGCCATACAAGCTAAGAGGTACTGACAGCTAGATATTGACAGAGGTGGAATTCACTGGTATTCAGGAAGGACAAGGCTCCCTGACTCTCACAAAGACTAAATGTTTAACCCTTCTCTCTTTCCTCACTCTAGAGCTTGACTCAAATCTACCCGTCGAACTCTATCAACTCTAAACTGTTAACCTGAACCACATTATCAGTTTGAAGTTTCACACAATGAGACAACTTGGTACACTACCAATAATTGCATATTATGTTACCATATTATGGACTAGCAACATGGTATAGACAAGTGGAAGCTTAAGACACTGGCCTGTGTATCTGTAGGGAATTCTGCTGTGAATTTCACAGCCAAAAACCACACAAGAGGTAGGATGCCAAGCACTACTTCCACAGAAGGTGGGAAGTTACTATCCATTGCTGACTTCTGCCAGTAACAGAGAACAGTGTTGCAGGACCTCAGAAAAAGCATGCCTACGGGGAGGAATAACAAGACCCTCTCTTCATGAACTCCTGCCAAGGGGAAAATGGCTCAGGCCATCATAAAAGGAAATACACTGATGCTGATCAGACTTTCTTCTTTGTCTGCTAGGTCTGATGACTGTAATTATACCCTGTCTCTACAACTATAGGAAATAATTCTACTCAGAACACAAGCACTAAGAATACATGAAGTTTAGGCTTGTATAAGTTTCCTTAAGGGATTTTAGAACAAAAAAAACCACTTCAGAAGCAGGCAAGTTCAATTTGATGCTTCATTTAGGAATAAAGTAGCATTAAGCTGTGCACAGATTAGCATCAGAGCTGGAAATGAGTGAAAAAACAAGAAGTCCACTTTTTAGCGATTGACTTGAATATGGTCTGACGTATCACTTAATGTGGAAGCATCAGAGGACTGTAGAAGCATACCTAAACATTGCAGCTACCGTTTTTGCAAATGGTGTGGGAACAGAGGCAGAAAGCCAAACAAGGAAGGAACTTAACACCTAAACCTAATTTCTGGGACCTAACAGAATCTAGAAAAATACTGATGCCTTGAGATGAGCAAGCAGGCATAGGACAGTCCACTTTGCAGTCAGGACTCTTCCAATCAATATGACAGGTTTGTTCTCAGTGAAGAAACCAAGCTTCATGCTCTAGATTTATCCACTGGTACCTTCCAGAAGCACAGAGAATGTAAGGAAGGAAAGTGAAGATTGTGTATATCTAAACTTCAAGTTGTTGCAGAGAGACATACCATCACTTCTTTAAAAGAGTGAGAACTAGAGGGCAGGAGAAATTACAGCCTGCTTTTACAAATAAAGGTGTGACTCAAGTGAAGGTAAGCACCCTCCAGTGCCTGCAAATGTACTCCGAGAAAAATCCAACACATCAAACCTGCTACTTACATCCTCAAATGTCTCCAGAATGTTAAGACCACAAAGACACCTACTGAGACAACTAAGCACAGTTACTGTTATAACTGTATATAAAAGTATAAAAATTTGAAAAATTTTGTATCTTAAGAGTCAGAACTCATAGAGATGCATTTTCAGTTGTAATTAAAAAGGCCAGACTATCCTCTTCTCTATCCCTCCATTTTTATCAACAGTACAGAAAGCTGAAAATAAGTATTAATTTACTCATTCCTTTACTCATATTTCTTCCAGTGCTAAATAAAATCAGCTATTATGGAATCAAATTAAAAATCCATCTAGTCCAGTCGCAGATGTTTCCCTTACTGCACCTGTAGCTCTCCACCAACAATAGCTCAAGGACATCCTTGAGTATTAACCTATTAAATATCCAAACACAATTATTCTAACAGTTTATCATTTGGTATCTAAAATATCCACATGGTAGTAAGTTTGGTAAATTAACTATAACTTGCGTGGAAAAAAATCTGGCCATTTGATGCACAGTAATTTCTTTTTTGACCTCTAGTTTCATATAACTCAAGTTATGAGATCAAGGAATACAATTTTTTTAACCTTTTCTAAGCTATCCCTGCTTTTAAAGACCTTACTCTCCCTGATAGTTTTCTCTGTTCCACACAAAAGAATTATTGGTCTTTTCTTATGATCATCCTTGTTTGCCTTCTCCATATGTGTACAAACAATATCAAAAGGTTTAGAAAAAAGTTAAGAAAACACTTTTCCAAATAAGGACCAGAACACAGCCTTTATGATCCCACCGTAGCATGAATTTACACAAAACATGGTGCCTGTTTTTTTCTCTTCACAATTAACAGACATTACACTTTAGGACAATGCTGTGCCTCCACCTAATCCTCCCGCTATTCTCAGTAGCTTCATGATCTCTTTCCCAACTAGCAATAATCATTTTAAAGTAAAATGTTAAATGCATAATAATGGTTTTCCTACCCCATTGTTCTGCAGGCATTCCTTTGCATTTGACATTTCGTTCCACTGCAATTGACACCAGATTTTTTTCATGTAATTCTAAATAATTCAGTAGCCGCAGCAAGATTTACTACCTCGCTGTTCCTCCCCCTTTCCAAATGGTTTATTAATGTAACCAGTAACACAACACAGTATTACTGCAGGGCTCCACATGCAGCCACTTTCTGTTGTGGAAATGATTTCATTCTGACTCAAGGGTTCATTTCCAACACAAGTCAACCCTGACAGACAGTTCTGGTAACAAGCAGAGTAGCAGTGGATGACTCCGTATCTCAAAACCAGTCATAAGAGTACTTTTATTCCAGCCATTCAAAAAATGACACTCAGAATTAAGATATCCAGGTTCCCAAAGACCTAGTGCTGCAGAATTTCTTTAATGATAATAATGTCGTACAACAGACTTCAGAAAAATCATGAGCAAAAAATTAAGCTTTAACCAGCACATTTCCACTAAAAACAAAGCTGGGGCAGGGGGGGACAGGAGCAGGAGAAAAACATCAGAAGCTGGCAGTAACTGATGTAACAACTATTTCTAAGGCAAGCACTAACAGTATACTGCAAAGATGTACTTCGATTACTACACATGAATACGGCATTACCTTCAGACAAAATAAAAATCCTTTTTGTTCCCCCTATGGTTCCTTCCCATAGCTCAGAGAGATGACCTGCTCTGACTTAGCCAGCTTGATTTCCTTTATTGATTTCTTTCAGGTCAGTCTCCATAGCCGACTTAATGTAGCTTTACCTCTGGCTCTAAGTCCACCTGGACCTCAACTAGGCTGGTCTAACTACAGAATTATGACAACCAAGATGCCTGCCAATATGTTGTAAAATAGAAATTTCCTTTTCGGTTCCTAAATCTGCATCTCCAAATCCAATCTGCAGGAATATTATTTCCCACAATGACCAGTCAGTATAATTATCACTGAATCACAGAAATTACGGCCACCTGTTTAGTGTCCCCTTTTAACGACATCTTACTATTCGTTTGGCACAGTCACATATGAACTGTATGTTCAAGGGTATTTCAAAATGCTTCAGCAAGACCTTGAAAAGAGCAGTGCAGTATTTCCTGTACATTACATTTTGAAGCAACAGTCAGCTTTGTGGAAAAACCAGCTTACAGTCACATTACTCAAAATACATAATTTTTTAAGTGCCAAGACCAGCAACAACATTGAATCCTGAGTACTGCCTGCCTGAGGTGTTCTGCTTGGTGAGCGAAACCTGGGGAGACCAGCAGCAGCCTGTTCACAATATACAACATTCTCAGGTGTGTCCAATCCATAGCTCTACAAACTCAAGTATCAGCATCGCTGTGTGAGAACACCATTAGAAAATGTTCTTAGCCAACACTGCATGTTCCTGCATTACCTCCAGGAGTTGCTTCATAACATTCCAGTGCTTTACGACTTGCACCTTTGTACATGCTGAAGATCTGAGCAGTCAACTGCCCAGCTTCTTTCTTCCTTTTCTTCTCCTCTTGTAAAAGGTCCCAACCGGTTCCCGGTGTTCTGGGTGTCAATCATTCTAAACAGATTAAAGGCACACACTTTCTTGTTTCCTAAAATCAGCCAGGCTTTGCAAGGCGGACAGCTGTTCTTCTTTTAGAAGGGAAGGTACTCCAAATGCAGGACTTGACTCTGGGGGAGCAAGTATGGTGGGGGTAGGAGAGAACTTACTGTCCTGAAACAGTGCAGCATTATTCACCAAATCAGCACCTTTTCCCAAATTACAGCAGAACAGCAAGCACGTCATTACTGATTCAGGAAGCCAAAAGGCTGCTTTGTCATTAAATCATCTTCAAGCCTCTAGCAAGAATTTTCCTTGCCCTAAATGCTTATTTATAATCTTGCTTACAGAAAACTACAAGCTGTACTGCACACTAAGAGCTCTGCCATAACTGCTCTGAACCTTAGGCATTGGCAGTTCTGTCATATTGTGCACAGGCAATCAAGTGCCTGTCCCACTTTGGGAAAGATAACATAAAAGCTAAGCTAGCTGGCAGATCATACTTGGTATTGATAAAAACCAATAAATTGGTATTGATAAATTAATCAATATAAGGATGTCGTAGTTTCTTTTACTATGTTACATCTCTTGATAAAGATGTTTTAGATTAAAAAAAACCTTATTTGAATCTACCATACCACCTCTTGATGGGCTGAGGCACAAGAAAAGATTTATTTGAGATGGGAGGATGCTTAAACAGTAATTCATGAAAAAATTCCAAGGTGCATGTACAAGTAAGGCAATTTCAGGATGCCATGTGAGCCAGGTGAAAAAGGCTAACTCTTCACACGCACAGTCCTGTTCAACGTATTCATCAATGATTTGGATGAAGGGACAGAGTGTACCCTCAGCAAGTTTGCTGACAATACAAAGCTGGGGGGAGCGGCTGACTCACCGGAAGGCTGTGCTGCCATTCAGCGTGACCTGGACAGGCTGGAGAGTTGGGCGGAGAGGAACCTGATGAAGTTCAACAAGGGCAAGTGTAGGGTCTTGCACCTGGGGAGGAACAACCCCATGTGCCAGTACAGGCTGGGGGTTGACTTGCTGGAGAGCAGCT